>ML682020.1:2056761-2181699 GCA_007922195.1 Podocnemis expansa | reverse complement strand
TGTTAGTCTTAAAGTGCCACATGACTCCTTGTTTTTTTGCTGGACTAGACTAACACGGCTATCCCTTTGGAAACTAATAAGTACGGCAACTGGCTTGGTTTTGTTTGGTCCTACTTTTTCAGCTGTGATTAACTATGTTGCAGTCCTTAATTGTTGCAGGCTTTGTCTTTCCATATTAAAGAGAAATGTGGAGTAAAGGTAAGTTTTTGGGAGGAAACCAATTTTGAGACCTGTTTATCTTGCATATTGGATAATTATGGAATAAATGTGGATTAATGAGTTGGCATTTGAAAGCTATAGAACAAAGGAATTGATGCTGTGTTCACTTGCATAATTCATGTGCATTTATTAATATATATCACAGTTTTTATGTGCAAAATACATATTTTATTTAGCAGAAATTATAGTTAAAGTTGGAGGAATTTGAAATTTCTTTATGGAAGAAAATACCAGAAGGTTTATGGTCAGCTAGTGAGACTTTTGCATATGCCATCTTTGATGGGGAAGAGCAGGCTAGGTACAGCACACATCTTTTGTAATAGAAAGCTCTGTTAATGATTAGTTCCAAAGGGGCAGCTGTGTCAGTCTAGTTCAGCAAAGCAAACAAGGAGTCCAGTGTCACTTAAAGACTAACAAATTTATTTATTGCATAAGCTTTTGTTGGAGAAAATCCTACTTCGTCAGAGGCTTAGAAGATGGGGGAACTTACAGAATGGAAGGAAATAAATGAAGGGAAGTGTAAGTCGTGGAATCAGGTTAGGACTTACACTTACCTGTATTTATTTCCTCCCAGTCTGTAAGTTCTCCATCTTCAAAGCATCTGACAAAGTCAGATTTTCTGCCACAAAACTCATGCAATAAATAAATTTGTTAGTCTGTAAAAGTGCCAGGACTCCTTGCTTGTTTGCTGTTAATGATTTGAGAGCAGTGGTTCTCAAACTTTTGCAGATGGGGACACACTTAGCAGCATATTGTGATCCTGCAGGACGCACCAGCCCACCCTTCCACGGCGGATCCAGCCATCTCTGGGCTATCCATGACACAGTCATATGTCCTGACACAGTGGTTGAGAACCACTGGACTAGGAAGTAATTTTCCTCCACATTTGCGTCTGTTTCCTTTGGTATTATGTGGAAGGTATCTACACCAGGAACCATTGTTTGGTTTTGTTAAAACTGGATGTGTAGACATTGAGGGCCACCTCAGCAACCTCCTAGGAGCTTTAAGAGCAGCCTCTACTTGCATACGTTTGATTATTAATCACTGCCAAAGAATCAGGCCTTGCTGTTCCATCAGTAGGGGGGAAGATAACTGAGCAGTGTGCTAGTTGCAGTGCATGGTTTGTGGGCCATCTCAGTGTGAAAGAGAGTGGTTTATGGTAGTGTAAATTAGGACTCTGCACATCACTTTATGTCTTTGGTCTAAGTCGACACCATTTTAGTAGAATGTAAGATTTAAGATTTTGCACCTTTACGTAGAAATGGCCTTGAGGGTTTGTGGGGGCTATTTCAATTGTTTCTGGGTATTGCTTGGCTTTGGAGTATATTCTACCTTCTTTAGAAAGAGGTAGCAGACCCTTTGCTGTTTTTTGAACACTCCATTTTCAGACTATATTTCTCCTGTGGTTAAATTTACTGTGTAGCATGTTACCAGTCACTTTGGGGGGACAAATCCTCTCTCCATCTGTCATTGAAGCCAGTTTTTGCGCTTGCTTTTGTGCAGTATTTGTTCTGACACTATCTTATTTTTTCCTTGTCTTGTCCAGTTGATGGATTCAGCTGTTTACACTTGCCCTCAGTTTGCTCCACTTCTGAGTGTGCTAGCAAAAAAGATAGGGAGGAGTGGGAGTCTGCAAAATGATAGAATGAAAAGAATTTGACACAGGTTTTTATTGTGTATCATTTGGTTTCCTAGCTCTGTTTTGCAAGATATTATCCTGAACTTCTGTATCCCTTGCGGATTCAGATTTGTTAGAGTGCACAGCCTGCGGACAGACAGACGTGTGAGACTGCCCATGTGACATAGGTGCTTTGTACACTAAACATTTCCAGGCTTGAAGTGTATGCACTGTGGGAATGTTGCTGGAAAGGCTCAAGTAGGTCCTGTGCTTCATCAGGAGGCCCCTTGTGCATTGCCCTTCTGAGTTGTGAAGTTGATAATTTGATTTCCTCTGAGCTTTGGTCCGAATGCTGTTACAGTCTTGTAACTAGTCTTTCTAGTGCAAGTAGTATCTGTTAGTCAAGCCAAGAATCTTATTAGTGTCTGCAGGTTGAAGTTCTCTTGCCTGGAGAGCATTAGAAAGGTTTTATTCCCTTTGCGTGGGTGAATTTCAGTGTTTTTAAACACCTGTCTTTTCATCTCTTATGGCTGAAGTCTGGCCTTGAGTATGTGTATCAGTTTATCTGCGACTGTCTAAAACTAGTAAGAGCCATGGCAAGGAACCCTATTAAGATTGGTGTCTGACTTTTTTGTGGTGAGAGGTTTTTGACTTCAGTATATTTATGTATAGAACTTAAAAAAGTGTTTTTTTTATGACTAACTGTAGTGGATTACCATTTTGACTACTAGTGACCATAGTCAAGATTGCTCTTGTTCTTGCCTCGCACAAGCTCCATTTTGACAGATGTGGAATTGGAGAATTGAATTTGCCAGAGTATGGATACAAATAATTCTATGTATGCAATTGATATTTTCCCATATTTTCTGGTGAGCTGAAATGCAGAAATAGCTTGAAAATACTTTGTCAGCCTCTTAACTGCTGATCAAGCCTAATGAATCCTATTTAAGCAACCTGTTCAGCATTTAATAGTTCCTTTTCATGTGCTGCTTTTCATATGAAGCGATCTGAGAGCTATTGGTTCTATCTGAAATGAGATTAGAATTTCTCTACAATGAATAAGTCATTTTAAATTGATTAGCAGCTGCTTGCTCATGATGGTGGCAGGAAGTGAGCTGTGGCTAGGTAGCACAGGCTGAAGTAAAAACATGTCAGAAGACTGCTTTGAGTTAATCCCAGGGAGGAAGTGAGCTATGATCGGTTGTGTGTGAACTAATTGCAGGAAACTGATTGCTCAATGGAAGCCTTTAAAAAAAAAAATAGTCCTGCTTAGACACGCTGCCTTGTACGGAAAAACACTTTGGTTCTTGAAATCATAAAACCAGTGGTTCCAGAATGAATACTGGAAGCATCATTTGCATAGCATCTATAAGTTCCAAAGGGGCAGCCATGTTGGTCTAGTTCAGCAAAACAAAATAAGGAGTCCTGTGGCACTTAAAGACTAATGAATTTATACTTGCTTATTGAAGGTCTCCCACTAACTTGACCTTTTCTCTGTGCTCTACCAGAGTAAATGAACAAAAACACAAAAATCAGACCTCATCATGTTCAGGAAATATTTGAAATGATGTTAGCTCAGAAGTTGATAGAAGAGTGAGGATAAATGAGCAGTCAGAATCACTGGAGGCCTGAATAGTAACACTTGGAATTAATTGTCACCAGAACATTGAACAAGTCTTGTTATAACATGAACTATGTTCTGATTCTCATCCAGTGTTGTTAGTTTGCTACACGAGTCCTTGTAAGACATTTCCTCCAGCTGTGCTTTTTACCTACTGTTTCACAATCCCAGCCTGATATTTCCCACCCAGCTGCTTTTTATCCAGTCCCTGGTTTAGGGGAGATTTGTTCGAGGGATATCTTCTCTGCTTTTCTGTGATCCCACTTGGAAGGTTGGCTTAATTTATATCAGTGATAATCGTTTTCTAATTTCTGAAATAAAAGCTTGTTCTCATTGATTAGTAGTGAAACCAAAATATTTTTGTACTAGAAATGAAATTTTATATATTTGTCAAACCTACTGCTGTTTGATAAGTATATGTACCTTATTGGAGCAGTAATTTAGCTAAATAGTTTACTCTTCCAGTATTCATTTTTGTGATCTAATGGAAAATGGTAAATAATCATTTAGACACTAGTTTAACAGAACTGTTGAAACATGTTAAATTTTGTTTAAAACCCCCAAAACTTCTTTGGAGTTTTTAAATAATTTTTGCTTGTAATTTGGAAGTTCTGCTATTCAAACACTTACTCTCTGACACTATTATATACATATAATTTCCTCCTTTCTCTAGACCTCTGCCAAGTGCTTGGATGCTATCCAGCGGCTTAAAATCAAGTGTAGTATATTTAAAACCAGAATCTCGCCTAAAGTACAAGCACTCCAAAACAAGTGTCAGACCAGCCAGTTTAACAAATGAGGGAAATGGATTTCAGGAATAAGGGGTATGAACAGTTATTCTGGGGGGAAAAAAGTTTGGCAGAAAATATAGATTTAAAAACTCCCCTTTAGAAGTGTGGAGGAACCAAATGAGATCTCTAGAGTTGAAAGTGTTCCCAGCCTATGACCCAGCTCAGTAAGAAACATGATGACCTGCTCACTTCAGATGCAAAATAAAACAAAAAGATGGCATGTGAGCTCAGAATCAAGCCAGTTTCAAAAGAATCCGGGTCCAACACAGTTAGCCTAACAGGTTTCCCACCTTACACTCATGAAAGAAAGGAAAGGAGTCCAAATGAGAGCATTCAGACTAGTGTTCTACAACAGTACATCATCTTTGGCCTGGTCTACACCGTGGAGCTAAGTTAACAGGAGGTACGCATTCTGCAGCACTTTAATTTACTGCACTGTCTTCACTTGGCTGTATCAGTTGGCAGTGCTGTCCCATCAGCACAGCATTACTCCACTTGGTGGGGTGGAACTACTGTGTCAACTGGAGAGCACTTCCAAGATCAATTGAATGGATCTACATTGGCTGCTCAATAGACCCCACCGCGTTGATCGTGGGGATTGACACACTTTTCTGTGGAGGCGTGGCTTCAGATATCATCCGTGATGTCTGCACACTTCTGAAAATGCTTATAAATGCTTCTCAGGCTCTTCCTCTTTATTAGTTTTACATTTGGCACATCTGTTGTCTCTTGTGTGGACACAGCAGGTTCTCAGATTACCTTCCTTCCACAAAGGAAAAGTCTAAAGTACGGTAACAGGCTGATACAGTTATCACCGTAGAAACGAAAGCATTTCTGCATAACTGATTGCTGCTCTGTTTCAAGGCAGAGAGAGGAGCAGAATTGACAGCTAGCACTAAGGCATGTGGTTTCACTCCTTCAGCTGCCGCCTGAGCTTGTGAAGAACTGATAGTTTACAGGGTGGGAAAACAGCAGATTGTGGGGCTAAAACAGGGAAGGGCTAACTATGGCTCTTCTGAGGCCCAGCAGCTCAACCAGTGGTCCACAGAAAGGTTGCAGAACAAGCCGTGCATGCAGCCTGGTGGTGGCCACTCCTCCACCACAGGTGTCCTGACTGGAGCCGCTCCTGGCCCCAAGCAGGGCTGTGCAGTAGCGCCCCTCAATATGACTCACCATAGAGTTTGTATGAGCTGCACTCTCGGTGTCCTGTAACTAGCAACTCTCACCCCTCCCGGTTCTCCTGGTATGTTTTGT
Organism: Podocnemis expansa; assembly: GCA_007922195.1. Lineage (NCBI taxonomy): Eukaryota > Metazoa > Chordata > Testudines > Podocnemididae > Podocnemis > Podocnemis expansa. Next base: position 2,176,196 of record ML682020.1, on the reverse strand, counting down.
GGAGCAGATGTATGGCAGTGGGGCTCAAGTGGTGTTTCTAGCTCTGTTCTCACCTCAACTTTAGACTAAACCTTGTGGATTCTAGACCTGTGTTATGATACACCTATTAATTCCTAAATGAGCCATAATGCTGTTTTCAAAGATGACAACTTCTCAGCCTCTCTCTGCCGACCTATTCTTCTAGTTACACTTTTCAGTCTTCATTCTAAATTTTCCTTGATACAGTGGTAAATCCATTGCAGCTTGCTTTTTTTGATGGCTAATCTGAAAGATTGATCTCTCTCCACTTGAAACATTGCTTTACATATTTATGCTACGCTTGATCTCCCCTCAGTTGTCCCTTCACTAAACCAGTCATGCCCAATTGTGAGAGATTTCAGGAACCTCACATAGCTTACAGAAATAATCTTCCAGACATCTGGCTAAAAGTCACTTAAATGTGAATTAGACTTCTGATTTGCCAGTACTCAAGACCGTGCAGTTGTCAGAACTAGAGTTGCTTCATGCTTCTTGTAATTGTACCCGGAAAAGCTGTGAATCAGCAAGCCAGCCAGTGTGGTGATGCAAGAACAGCTATGTCAAGGTGTTGCCAAGTAAGGCACCTTCTTGCTTCTGTAGTGGCAAAGGGGTGGAAGAGAAGGTCTTGCATGCACTCTGCTGTTTTCCCTTTAGTGCTTGCCAGCATCTCTGCTGTGGTTGTGAAAGCACTTCCTGCCTCTGTGCATGCTGCTTCCCTGTAGATTGAAGATGTGGTAAAGGGTGAGGGAGGGGAGAGGGTGAAGGCAGCTCCTTCCCCTTCCCTCTAACAGGGAAGAAGAGTCTACACCTCAACACCATATATCTAATCCCGAGCTGTGGCATGAATTGTAACTATTAATAAATTTAAGTCACCACAGGGACCAGGCTTTATAATATCTCATAAAATGAGCTGTTTTGTGAGTGGAGCTGGTCAATTTGTTAAAGAAAAAAATCACAGAAATTCAAAATTGTTTCTGTTGTGCAGGGTTTGAACTGGGTCTATTTTTTATTTATACATTTTTGTTTCTCTCAATGCTTTTGATAAATTGATTTGATTAAAAATTCAACATTTTTACAAAAGTTCTATTGAGGAAAGTTTATGGGTTTTTTAACTGAGACAGGTCACGTTCAGCTGTAATTGTGAGTGACTAAATATTTGCATATCTAAGTAGTTAATTTTACTAATTACAGAGTTCACGTCACCATTTCATTTGCCTTTTCTCATATTGACCAGCAGCTTTGCTCTTCTTGCTGTGTTGCTCAGGATCATTTTTGTCAATTCTCTAGGTTCCTTGTGCAGGCAAGGTCATGGGTGTTTTCAGGCACTCTGAAAAAACTAAACAGCTGATCAGCTGAGCCTGAGAGATCTAAGGAATGTTTACAGCTGTTCTGCTGTTTTTAAGTGCCTTTTTTCTTGTTGAATGGATGGCTGTGGGATTTCCCGGTGCTCTACTCTTGTAACTCAGTCAGTTGTTTGAGTCTCTTTCCTTTTCCTCCTCCTCAAAAAGGAACAAGTAGCTCCAGACTAAATATTTTAGTACAGAGTACAGTAAGGCTGATGTGAGCTGCCTCAAGGATGCTCATACAACTCCAATTAAAAATAATCTTTTTCAGAATTTTAGGCTTGCACAAGAGTATTAAGAAAAAATGTTTTGAAATATGGTTTGTAAATAATTTTATATTTAGCTTCAGTTAAACTTAATTCCAGAGCTGTGATGCTATTAATTTACCTACACAGCGTCCTATGCAGACTTTCCGAAACAGGTAAACTTTCCTGGAGAGCTAATAATCTAAATTGCATCAGAATGAAACAGAGAGCAATTGTTCAGTTGCACTAGGTGGTGAAGCAAATATCAAGGGGCTCACAAGAAAGGTATGATCTAAACTTTGATACCAGTTTTACTCTTTAAAAAAATGGTAAATGTAAAAGAAAAAGACAACATTCGTGCTTCTGCCACTTTCTCTGGTTAAAGAGCTAGTAGTTGCTATTACAATTGTATCTTATTAGACCACTGGTTCCCAACCAATGTGCTGGGGCACACTGGTGTGCCATAGGAATACCCAAAGTGCGCCGCGAGCATGCCCGAAAGCTGGAGTTAAAGTTCCCTCCCTGCCCAGCCCAGCCACCTGGGCTGTGCAGGGCTGGGAAAAGGCAGGGGCTAACACAGTGCTGGGGCCACTTATTTTTAGTCAAGCAGCATTCTGGCCCCCTAAAAATAGAGGAAGGCACTAGAATGGGGAGTTCCAGGGGTCCCCCTAAAAATAGCAGAAGCAGCCCAAATGCACCGTTCAAGTGGCTCCACCTTAAACCTGGCTCCACTTTAAGCCCAGCCAGTAGTGAGCTGGGGGAGGCTGGGGTATGTGAATCTTCTCCAGCAGGGTGGAGTGGCTTGTCAACCAGCCTGCAAACAGCCCATGTAAGGACTTTAGGGGGGAGAGGGCTGTGGAGGGTTGTGTGGGGCAGGTATGTATGTGTAGCAGAGGTGGGTGGGAGTGGATGTGTACCAAAGGTGGTGTAGCTGGGGTTGTGGGGTGGCTGTTTGGTTGGGGGTTTGCGTAGCTGGGTGATAGGGTGGCTGTGTGTGGGGGAGGGGGTGTGGCTGGGGGCCTAGTCCTGGCCCCTGCAGTGATAGGAGGGTCTATCACAGGCAGAAGGGGGCTGGCGGATGGGAGGACGGGACCCACTGGGGTGGCAGGGAGCCACTGTGGTGAAGGGGGTAGTGGGTGCTGTGCCATGCTCCCCTCCCCTACCTTCCCACTACCCAGGTTCCCTGCTACCCCCCACAAAGCCACTCATATTCTCCCTCATTCTCTTCTGTTGCCACCCTTGTGCTGTTCCCCACATGACTGCCCTTGTCCTCTTTTGCCACGCCTGCTCTGCTCCTCACACTCACTCCTGCCACTCCTTTTCTCTGCCACTGCACACGACTCCTGACCTCCCCTGTTTTGCCACCCCTGCTCTGCTACCCCTACTACCTCACATAACAGCATTTCTGAAACACTGTGCCATGGTTCATGAATATTCATAAGTAATTTAAGTTAATTTGAATATTAATGAGTTTTTAAATGGTGATGTGCCTCAAAAATTGAATGTATCAAGGTGTGCCATGGCAGAGAAAAGGTTGCGAACCACTGTTATAGACTGAGATTCAGAGGTCAGAGAGGACCATCATGATCATCTAATCTAGTGGTTCCCACCTTTTTCAGTAACACAGCACACTTCGGTGAGACAAACAATTTCACAGTACGCCCGCTTTTTTCAGCTGAATTGATTGCTCAGAAACGTCACATTTACTTACATTTAGTATGGTTATTGTCTTACTAGAGAAGTTTGCAACATAGTGCCTGTGACAAGCTAAAGAAAGATCAAATGCATTAATGTTTCAAATCCACTGGAAGAAATATACTTCATCTAAATCAGTGGTTCCCAACCCTTTTCAGGCTGGGGACCCCTTTTTAACAAAACAAAACAAAACAAAAAAAAAAATCTTTGCGGCCCCCGCCTGATTATGTAATCTGGCCCATGCTGGCAGACTCTGGCCTGCACCACTATTGGCGGCACCACTGAGACAGCTGACAAGCAGTGCTGCCACCTCCATTGCCCACAGCACTGGGAAGCAGAGCCAAGTAGCAGCAGCTATGGCCCTCTGCCCTTGCCTTTGCTGAGGAGCTGCTGCGGGGAAAGGCAGGCCTGGCAGGGAGCATCAGGGCTGTAGCTGGATTCTGGCCCTGGTAGGAAGAGGCTCCACAGAACCCCTGCAACATGTCTGTGGACAACTGGGGGTCCCTGGACCACAGGTTGGGAACCACTGATCTAAATTTTGCCGTTTGGCCATCTGTGTTTAAAATATTCACATTTTAGAATTGAAAGACCGATAACTTCGTGTTAATTTGATGATTCATTTTCACAAGTTTTATGAAGTGTGATTTTGGTTGGATAGAATATTGTTTAGGGTGCAACAATGTTTGTTTTACATTGATTTTCATTACCTTTGTACAAAATGTCGCGGCACACTTGGGTGGTTTTCATGGCACACTGGTTGAAAATCACTGGTCTAGTCTGACCTACATATTGCAGGCCACATAACCTCACCTACCCATACATAACCTCTTCGTGAGGTACTTTTCCGTGTATTAACTCAGCGGTAGACAAAACTGGCTCACAGCAAGGCACCAATAATTTTATTTTTTGTCACCAGAGGATGCACCTCTATTACATTTGTGCAGTGGAGCTAGGTGAGAGGCTATTAAAACTGGTTGCCATTGGTGACCAGAAACAGTTTTGTTGAGGCACGCATGCCTTCTCGCTGCACCTTTTTATCCAATTCCCTGGAAAGCTAGCTGTTGAGAAGAGTCCCCTTGAGTTCCATATACATCATTTATTCCCAGCATATAAGCTATCACACTATCAGAGGCGCCTATGCAATTTTTTCTCCTGCTTTGCCTGATCTCTTTGGTAGGGCTTCATGGTATTCAAGTGCCGCCTTCTTTGTTAGAAGCAGTAGCTCCCACCAAAACCTTTTTGTGTACACTCATCCTCCCTATGTTGAAATAATGAAATTTTGAATTTCTGTTGCCTCAAAATGTTGGTGTTAGAAAATACCCAGGGTCCTACGAGTGTCTGAAACCATTGATATACAAATCCAGGAAACATTTGGGCTTGGAAGAAGTCACCCAAATCTAAATAAATCTCCAGTGATGTACTCAAATGTTGTAGCCTTAGCTGTTGTTCCCTCATTAGAGAACAGCGCCAGAAGACACATTTTTCTACAGTAGGTAGACATTACACAGCATTGACAGCTGCCCCCCATCGGCCTTTCAAAGGAGAGGGAGGGACACTAACAACTGCCCAGTTTACAGTGAAGCCGCTTGATCCTTGAATAGTATCTGCCTGGCAGCATGAAGGGTACTTGCAGAGAAACTGTTTTTGAATGCTTACAGCAGCAGTTAATTTATGCTCTGTTTCAAACTACATGATATAAGATGTTGAGCTCTTGTCGTCTTTGGAGTGAGTCCACTAGTCTGCTTTGTTAGTAGTTAGGAACTGGCATTCTACAGCATCCTTTGAGGAGCTGGATGATGGCAGTCCGATGTAGTTTCTCTGCCAAGAACATGTCAATGTATGAAGATGCTGTACAGCATCATATCTGCTATGAAAATGAGATTGTTGATAAACTGTCATACACATTTTACCCTGACTCCTTTAAATGCCATTGAAAAGGCTTGCTCTTGTGGCGTACCAGGATCAGTCAGGTTCATGTCACTTTAGTATGTTTTGCTGAACTCGGTGAAAACCCGTGGATTGTCCACTTTCCACAGTGTTGGGAAGGGAGAGAAGAGACCAAGAATTGCAGGAGTATTGAGAGAGTGATTTACTTGACTGTAACCAAAATGCAGTTTAGTAAGCATTTTTCTTTAGAGTGTATGTTTTCTGTTAGTGTTTCCTGTACATGCCATATTTCATGATGAGCAGCTGCAGTAAAAATCATCAGACTGTTATGAGGGAAGATCCTGTGGAGGTTTTCCCAAATGTGGAACATCTCATCTAGGTTCTGGCTCTCCTTGGCCTTTCTCCATTTTTGTGATGGTAGAGATGGAATCCCCTCTTTTTCTCCCTGGATTACTTGTGCACAGCTGCCTCCAGTTGCTGACAGAGATGCTGAGTATCCCAGTAGTGATATTGGATAGATGGGGATCCTTTATTCACCCCTCTGCTGCACTCCCTTTACTCCTGTGGGAATTTAAAATTGGGGCTGCCTCCACCTGGCTGGATCCTGTAATCGTTCAGTGGGTTGCCTTGGGAGTGTCCAGGACTGATAAGAACAACAGTCTGGCATGAGTCTAATTGAAAAATACCAATTATGCATGCTGTAGATTCAGAATACAATATTAGAGTCAACACATCTTTATGTAGCACATTAAGGAAACTTGGCATAACTGGCTGAACTAAAGTATCACTACTATTTTAAAACCACAGGGGGAGTTGAATAAATCAATTTGCAAACATAAAATAAAGGAAACTTGTCAAACTGGCATTTACTCTTCCACGGTTACCCCACCTCCCTAATGTGCACTCCCCTAGAGTTCAGAGGTCACACTTGAAGATTTGAAGAAGGGGACAGCCTGTTAGTAATTTATTTTGAATATATTTTTACAAATTTTAGGCAATATTAAATTCAGATGGGGAAGTCAGTCAGATGAGAGTGAGTGAAAGATTATGAGCAAGGATAACTGAATTGTCTGGCTCTCTGATTGTTCATTTGCAAAGTTCCAAAGCGGCAGCTTTGTTAGTCTCATTCAGCAAAAGAAGCAAGGAGTCCTGTGGTACTTAAAGACTAACATTTATTTATAGCATGAGCTTTCATGGGAGAAAAATCCCACTTTTCTCCCACGAAAGCTCATGCAATAAATAAATTTGTTAGTCTTTAAGTACCACAGGACTCCTTGCTTCTTTTGTTCATTTGCAGATTGCCCATCTTGAAGTGTTAATGCATTTTTGGTTTAAATAAAATGTGTACGTTGTACCATCAGGTAAACCCATAAAGCCTTTTGGCAGCCAGTTGTACAGTAGAAATGCAAGGCTTACCCTGTCACTTGTAGAAATCCCACTGTGCAAATTTCCTGCTGAAGAAAAAATATGGCTTCAGAAAGTGCTCGTTTGAATATTTTCTTAATTGATGTATGCTCCAGTATTTGAATACCAGATGCTTCAATAACCGTAGCTATTCTTCAGCCTGAGTCAATTACATTTTGCTGACATAGCACCTTTCATTCAAGAATTTCAGAGCATTTCCCAAGTGTGAGAAGACCATTTACAGACTGGAAATTGAGGCAAAATGATTTTCAGTGATGTTGCTGACTGGTTCCAGGTGCTGTTTATTACTGGTGTATGTTGATCCACTTCTAGCCTCATCTATCAGACAGGCCAAGGATTGTTTTTGAGTCCTGTCATACTTTTAAGGTAGAGTTCTGTCATGTTTAACCAATGGTTTTTTGAAAGGGCACAGGGTAGCTTTCTGAGCAGGTTTTCTTTTAGCTACTCCTTTCCACTGAATGGGTAGTATGTCATGAAAGGGACTTTATATTGCTACTAGGGGGAATATAAACATTCTTTCTCTTTGTATCATTCCTAATTGGCAACTGCTGCAATTATTGTAATTGATTGTTTCCTTATCTCTCCTCTATGATCCCATTTAGTTTGCCTTTTTTATTTCATTTACTTTTCAGCCTTTTCTTGCAATCTGAGTACCAGGAGGGATGGTGTCTAGTCAGCATAGGTAAAAGCAGGCAGTCTAAAATTGGTGTAATGCATAGTAGCAAATGTGCTTCTAGGAAGAGTGGTGGAACTTTATTTTTATTAACTTAGTTTTTCAAAAATGCCTGCCACTGTGTGAGACTTAAATACTGTCCCTGCTGCAAAGAGTTTGCAGTATAAATAGGCTTGGCAGAATTCAGTTCTTTTTATTTCAGCAATGGCAGTGTTTATTTTTCTGCACTTATTATTGATTTAAGTTTTCTCTGTTGCAGGAAACTCTGGAGGGGTCAGTCAGTAAATTACTTTTTGAGAGTAATGTTAAGATGCAGAAAGTTAAAGCTTGATAACCATTGACACTATCAATACCACATGTCCAAATATACAAAATAAATATCCTTAAATTAAACTAGTGCTTAATGTCTGTCTTTCTTTGCCTATCTGTAAACTTTAATATTGATGAAAATATATTTGTTGGTTTGTATATATGATAGTTTTGACATTTATGTCACATGAAGATAAAAATATATCCTTCAGGCCTAGTTATAAGAAGGATAAGAAAAGACTTGGACTGTTGGATGGTGGTGGTAGCTTAATTAACATGCCTAGTACATCTTCCAGTGGAAGTACATCTTCCTCTCTTTGAATGTAAGTTTTGCTGACAGTTTGGCATGAATTGTGCATTTGTCTCTGGTGCTTTGTGACCTTAGGTTTGCTTGTCATGTTAATACTTGTTTCCTATTTTTCATCTTAGGGCTTTGCCTAGCCATTAGGAGCCATGTCTGATAACGGAGAACTGGAAGATAAGCCGCCAGCCCCTCCTGTCCGGATGAGTAGTGCCATCTTCAGTACAGGGGGCAAAGATCAGTTGTCTGCCAACCACAGCTTGAAACCCTTGCCTTCTGTACCAGAAGAGAGAAAACCTAGGAACAAAATCATCTCCATCTTCTCTGGCACTGAGAAAGGTAAGATGCCTCAGAGTGGACAAAACCCCCCAAATTCTAGATACATTTCTCTGTGATCTTTCATCCGGCTGTGGGAATAGTGCAAACACTTCTAGTCAGCTGGTGTGAATGGGCCTCTTCTACCATAACTGAATGGACTTTGCTAACACTTGCCCTCTTTCATCCTGGCATGTGTATCTATACCTCTCAACTGTGGTTTCCACTTCATGCATCTGACAAAGTGGGTTGTAGCTCACGGAAGCTTATGCTCAAAGAAACTTGTTAGTCTTTAAGGTGCCACAGGACTCCTGTTGTTTTTGCTATATACAGACTAACAGCTGCCCCTCTGGAATTGGTCAAACAAGTCCATGATCTGAAGATTAGTGTGTATCAGATCTCATTATTCTGGTCTTTCCAACTGCAGATGGTACTGCTAAGGCAGTGTTAATGTTCTGGCCACAAGTTTCATGGGCTAAGAGGAAATTTTCCTTTGTGACTAGAGGGCCTTGAACATGGAGTTCTGGGAGAGACACTAAAATTACATTGGTGGCCATCAGAAAAACCCTCCAGAATAAAACTCCTTTACCTTCTTAAACCACCCTTCAGCACCTCCTTTACCTTCTGCTTCCCCTCACAGTTCATTCTGTCTGCTTTTTGTCTCTTGTCCTACACACTTTGGTTGTAAGCAGTTTTTGTTGTGCGTGTATATGGTATAGTCAAATGTATCCCTATTCTTCGATCTCAGTGGTGCCTTTGGGTGCCACTGTAACACAATAAATTAAATGAACTAGCTTTCCTTCTTCCCCACACACCCCATTTATAAAATTGTATTTGAAAGGTATTCTTCCAACACCTGATAAGTTAGACCTACAAGATCTTCAGCCTTAATTTTCATTTCCCTGCATTACTAAGCTGGAACAATTCAATTTTGTAATTTGAAGTGTTTTTTCCTAAGAGAATTCAATGGGGTTTATCTGTTATAAACAGTGTAATTTGAATCTCCTTTGGACATAATGTATAACTGAACTGTTTAGGAAGTGATTTTTTCCCCCTGATATTTTGCTTTGGAGATAGAGTAGCAATTTAAGTGGGTGTTTAGTATAAATGTCTGAGAATTAGGTTTTGGTACTGTATTAGAATAAGTATTTAAACATCAAAATAAAACTGGTTTAAATGTATTGGCACAAATGTGCTTGGAGTATGTGGGTGAAATTAAGAGTAGTATCATACTGTCTTGTGTTACTAGGAAGCCAGGTTTAGTCTCATGTTTACTTTCATTTAATATATTTCTTTTGAGTGCTGCCTCCTGCTCTTCCCCTCCCTTCTTCTGCTTATGACTGATGTACCCAGCAGGAGTGTTTGTCATCTGACACAAGTTTCATCACCTTTCTTTGAGAGACTTTGTTCCTCTATTTATTCACCATATTGAGTCTCTCCTCTAAGGCAGTTCTTGCTTGTCACTCATCTGTCTATCCATATAGCTGTCAATCTGACTGTCTACCTCTTAGAACAACCCACAGTTGCAGGATTGTGCATGTTCCTAAAATGGCTTTCTGGCTTTCAGTATTCTTTTGGAGGTCCTCTAGAATGGATATCAGGAATGTACTTCCAGTCTGAGGGCTTTACTATGTGGGAACATTGACTGGCCTAGCTTTGGAACCAGGGTGCTTATTCTGGAATAAAGTCACTTTCCTACTGGAAGTGTCCACATAAACAAGTATCCAGCAACTGCTGGTCAGTTTCCATTCATAGATGAGCCCTAAACAGTTAGTGAGGTAAGTCTGAATGGGTCAAGTGTGCAGACAGATGTCTACCATGGATCATGGCTGATGGACAGTGACAGGCTCAAAAGTTGCATACTGAGGTGAAGGGAGTAGCTCTCTAAGCTAACCTTTGGCTGATTAAGTGGAATGAGAGAGAAGGGGCAATTCCTGAATACTGAATTTGTAGAATGGGGCATGGTGTTGGGGGACACAGTCTTCCAAATTTTTTAAGGAACTTGATCTTTATTTCAGTGTGTGGGTTGGGTTTGGTGCCTTTTGCCTGCTGCAGGCCCCAGTTTGATACACTGTAACTACAGAAGTCAGTGTTTTGCCATTCTGGTGGCAGTGCATGCCAGGAGCAGTTGCGAAGGACATAATGTAAAAACTTGGATAAAATAGCATCACCATCTCCTGCCCTGGTAGCTAGGGCACTGCCTGTAGGTTTGACTTGGTTACCTGACATTTACAAAGATGCCTTCACTAGAATACCTGCAAATCCCTTCCTTCAAACAAGTGTGTAAGGAAATACTATGCCATGAACACCAGAGGAGGAAAACCCCTTGTGCCTGGGTTGGAATTAAACAGTGAAATACTCCTCAACAAATTACAAAATGTAATTGGGTTGAAGCAGCATTTCAGGTGGAGAATGAGGAGGACTCCATGTGTCCTATTGGAGCCACATTCTCTCTCACTGCTCTGAACCTCCCATAGATAACCCCTTGTTGTATGTCAAAAAGAAGAAATATAAGGATTTGAAAATGTAATCAGCAACCCACGTTAGGGGACCTGTGGATCAGAAACCTCATGACAAAATGACACAGCAACTTGCTTTCCTTTGATCACCTTTTGTTCCTCCTTTAGGAAACGTACTTGTTATTGTAGTGGCCTTTATTAGAGCCTTTCCTCTTCTGTAAAATCAGAGTCTGTACATATATTTTAAAGCATTTTGAAAATCACTCTTAAACCAGAAAATCAGATCTCAAGGCATAACTTCCAAAAGAAACCCCTGTGGGATGGAGATGGAGAACAAGGAACTGACACACCAGATACTGAAAACTGCCAGGGGTAGGTCTTGAACTGATGCTGTTTGGTTGTACCTCAGGTTCAGTGACCACAGCGTGTTATCTTGAGCCACCAAATATCTGGAGTTGAATATATTTTTGTGTGTGCGCGCACGTGCATGTGTGCTGATGCCCAAAGCCAAGGAATATAGCAAAGAACTTGTGTTTCTGGTCCCATGCTGACATTACACAGTATGTGCTTGTTCTCACTAATTCCAAGAATGACTACTTAAAATAGTATCTAGTAGAATACCAATGCTGAGTGAACACACCAAATATATTTACTTTGGTAGGACAGAGCCATATTAGAGATGCTATAGATATAGTGAAGCACTGGAATTTAGGTTAAAAGTCAGTTACGTTTAAAGATGACTAATTCTGTGTGCTCTAAATCCTCACACAAACTCAAATTGTCTTGGCATTTACAGTCCCTCATGGAGGTGAGGGGTAAGGTTTGTGTTCCAAATTTGCAATCCAGATTTACATGCCTCTCCAAAAACTTATCTTTCTACAAAATCACTTGGTTCTTCTCATTTGTTTTGTACACATCCCAAACCAAGGCTCTAATGCAGATCGTGATTTATTTCTCGGACATTTGCCATTGAAACCTGTGAGCATTGTGCCATCTGCTGGTGGAAGGTTGGAGACCACTGCTTCACAAACTGATCTCAGTTGTGGGATTTACCTCAGCTAGTGCATGGCACTCACTATTCCGCTGCATGGGAGATGACTATGCTGAAGAAGTTGTTAAAGGTAAAACTTGGAACTGAAGGTCAGGGCATGCTATGCTGGCATGTCTAAGAGAATGAAATGTGTATTTACTGATTTCCTTGTGTGGAGTATGAGTGCCTGAATTACTTTTTTTTTTGGGGGGGGGGGTCATTTAAGTTGGAGGCATTTTTAGTGATCTGATATTTGATAACTAGGCTGGGTGTTTTCTGCATGATTGTACACGTCTGCTACTTCTGGAGCAATCTAAGCTCCTGTTTGCTTTGAGAGTAAGGGAGGCATCTTAAATTGATTTGTGGTTTGAAACAAAGGAGTTACTCTGCACTAAAGGGAGTTCCTTTTAAATACAGAATGATAATGCAGATATTATCAGAGGTTCAAAAATGGTTTGGCCTCACAGTGGCCTTGTTAATGGAGCCTCAGGTACCTGTTGCCAAAATATGACTCATTGACCCAGCCTCTTGGCTCAGTTTTGCTGCCTGCATTTGTTTAAAGTGTTTCCATGATCTGTTGTTCCTGTCAGTGTAGCACTGGTTCTTGGATTTATTTGTGTAGCACATACCTAGGGATTTAAACACCAAGTTATATTGTCTAGAACAGTGGTTGTCAAACTTTTCCTCAGGACCCACCTCTGGACCCCTCTGCCGTGCGACCCCCCCCCCCCCGAAAAAAAGCAGCTGCCACCTGAAAATTCAGCAGCGACCATGGTGATGGGGGGGATGGGGTCCCCAGGCATGAGGCCAAAAGAAGCATAGAGTGCTTTTTTTGTGTGGCATCTCTGGAGGTGCCCACCCCAGCCACCATGGAAAAGAGCTGCTCTGGGGTGCTTCTTTAGCGTGGGGTGGTAGTCCCCAGAAATACTGTGGAAAGAAGCCACCTGGAGCTTCTCTCCCTGATATGCCTGGGAAAAGAAGCTGCTCCAAGTGGGCACTTCCCTGGGTTGGCTTGGGGACAAGTCCCCAGGTATGTCTTGGAGAGAAGCTGGAAGAGCAGCCCCTCTGCCCAGTGTGCATGGCAACAGGGTAGTAGCAGCAGCAGGAAGTTTGAAAGGATGCCGGCCCACCACTACTGAGCACGCCAGGGCTGCTGGTGTCCTTTCAAATTTCCTGCCACTGCTACCTCCCCTCCCTGAGCAGGGCTGGGGGAGAAGTGAGAAGCCCTGGCTCAAGTCTGGGGGAGAAGCCTGGGCTCAACCCAGGCTTGAGGGAGAAGCCCCTGTCCCAAAGCAGCACCTGCAGTGGTTGAGGCAATGCCCATGGGGCTTGGCTAGGGCAGCTGCCCCCATCCTGGAGCAGCTTTGGCTAGGAAGGACAGATGCTCCTACCCTGGAGCACTTTTGTCCAGGTGTGGGGCAACCACCCTGCCATGTAGGGAACCCACAGCAGCACCAGCCAGCTGGGAACTAGTGTTGGCCTGATGGTTCATGCAGGGCAGCTCCCCCCCCCCCCCCCGCGCAAGCAGCTCCAGCTGGCCAGGGAGCGAGGGGCAGCTGTCCTCTCTTCCATGAGCAGTGCCCACTGGGGGGGGGGCTAGAGGCAGCTGCCCCTCTTCTGTGTGAGCAGTGTTGGCTGGTTGGGGAGCATGGGGCAGCCATCCCCCTCCCATGAGCAGTGCTGGGCAGGTGGGGAGCAAGGTGGAGCAGTCCCCACTCCAGAGCAGTGCCAGTGCCATGACCCCAGTACTCGTGGGTCTGCGACCAGGCACTGAGTTGTGACTCGAACTTTAACAACCACTGCTCTAGAAGCCATCAAAGGCTTCAGACCAGGGGTCCTGAGGAACTTAAGTCATTTTCTGTTTTCACACCAGTAGCAGCAAAATGTTGCTCAAGGAGTCTTGTTCTAATGCTTTCAAATAGAGATAAGCAGTCTTTCCCTAGCCTGTAGTTGAAGTATTTTTCTTTATAAGAGCATTTGACGGACCATTTACTTTTTGGCTCTCAGACCTGTGCAGCCATATTAAAGATATCCTGTTTATAACAGCAATGTCTTTCCAGTGTATTGTTCAGCTTTAAGGAGGCCTCATGGCTTTTGGATTCTAAGTATTGTTTCTAATTCACTCTTTCCCTTCCTAGTAGCCTGGGGGTCTGTATACAGTGAAAGCTGGTACTGTAATTAGAAACAAATTCCTAAGGTGGTTCCATATTTGAGGGAATACCCAACTGTTCAACTCCTGTGGATAAAGTCTTATTTTTGTTACCTGTTGTCTGGCCCAGTTTCGGCTGTGCCGTGTTCTTTCCCCATATCCCTGAATCTCCATTGTCACATTAAAGATGAGATGGTTCTACTTGAGTTGCTTATAACCGAACTCTTATTTTTTCTGGACTGAAATTTGACATCCTTAGCCTTAAGATGATTTTAAAACACAGTAAACGTAACTTCAGCTTAAATGTCAGTTTTAAAACTTCTCTAAAATTTATAGCATGTCACCTTCACTGAGGCGCTTATGTTGTTTGGAAACTTATCAAGCAATAATTGAGTTAGAAAGAAATGGATGTTTTAACATGTACTGTGTATTCACTGTACTTCATTGATTATAATAAGCACAGTGTGGCTTTCTTATGAGATTTGGGTATCCTGGAGTAAATGCAGCTGTGTGTCACTGAGTGGTTGCAGTCATTCAGAAATCATACATTGAACATTTCTGTTGTTGGGTCGTGCTCAAACATGCACTGCTGCTCAGTCCCTTCTCTTCAATGAGAGACCTTGAAGGGCAGGACTGCCAGCCTCACACACTCCTATTTCTCCCTATGCTAAGGAATGTCCAGAAAAGGACACAGGTTCTTCCTGGGAGAAAGAAGAGGGTAATGGAAGCAGCTTACTTGTCAGTACCTTTGGTGTTCCTGTGGTGTCACTTATTGAATTGGGAGGGTAGGGCAGACATCTTTAATTTAAGAGACTTGGTGGTTTGTGGAGGAGATGGTATAAAAATGAGCCTCTAGCAGTGTATGGCCAGCTTAAAACAAAGAAGAGTGGAGTGGGGTAACCAGGGAACAGTGATTTATGTTATTTTAGTTTAAAAATATAAACAAAAAGGCAAGTGGTAAACATTTTTGTAAAAAGCCTGAACTTAGAGAGCAATGGAAATAATCCAAGGTGGTATTTAGGAAAACAGCTAATTAAAAATGTAATTCAATCTGACTAAGGCTGTGCACACAAGTTCATCTAACTACATGAGCTCATAGACTCAGAGACTGTAAGGTCAGCTAATTCTTGTTCATCATGCTTTCCTCCTTCGGTGGATTATTACACCTGCTTTTGCATCATATTGTAAATTAATAATCTTTGAAGCTGGAGACTCTTCTGTGTTTGTGCAGCACCTGGCACAGTGATGTTCATGATTCTGGTTTTGCATGCTCCACAATATAAATAATAATTTTAACTGCAGTGAATTAGCAGTTCTCGTACTGAAACATAAACTAAAATTGAAATATTACAGCACAGTCTGCTCCATGCAGTTATGAAATGTACATGTCCTGTTTCCAGAATAAAGGATATATTCATCTTCAGTGATTGTCATTGCATTAAACAGGGACAATGGGAATCTGTCTTGAGACTGAGCTCTCTCTGAATTTAAGTGGATGTTTTTCAATGTTCTTTTAGGAAGCAGGAAAAAGGAAAAGGAAAGGCCAGAAATCTCTCCTCCATCAGACTTTGAACACACCATCCATGTTGGCTTTGATGCTGTTACTGGAGAATTCACTGTAAGTGTACCTGGCTTAGAGGTGTTCAGAAAGCCATTGTGTCCTTGCTGAAGTGAGGAGAATGTGTCACTTAGGAAGAAGCTTTAAGTTAATCTGTTCCTTTCCTTCACAAGTCATTTAGAGTGCCTAGCATGCTGAGACCTTGAGTTAGTTGGCTTCTGGGTGTTTATGCAATATGTGTTTAATATTAAATCAATGGAATCCTAATAGTTTGGTTTATACCACATGGAAGAACCTTTAGTGAAAATTCCTATTATAGCCTGTAGGATAGCTGTAGGAAAATCAAGTACCCTCTTTGATTAGTTCACTTGCATTTATAAGAGATTTAATTATAGAAAATTTGACTGTGTGATGAATGGAGAGTACTGACTTAATGTACTTAACCAGGGGAGGATGTGTATGGGGCAGGGGCTTGGGAGAGCACAGCTTCAAAATTTGATAAACTGTTGAATATTTGTGCCAGCTCAGCTGAGGGCTAGGGTTATGTTGTGTTACCTACTCTTGTTCAGTTCCATGAATGAAACCTGCACCAGGGTCACAAATTAATTCTTAGATATGGGAAACAAACCCCATTCTGATTTTTTTAAACATGAGTTAAAAGTGGCAATTGTTAAGGTTATCTCTTGTTTCAGGGAATGCCAGAGCAATGGGCTCGGTTGCTACAGACCTCAAATATCACTAAGCTAGAGCAGAAGAAGAACCCTCAGGCTGTATTAGATGTGCTGAAATTCTATGACTCCAAAGACACAGCCAAACAGAAGTATCTGAGCTTCTCCGCTCCAGGTGAGAGAAGTGTGCAGTCAAGCCATTGGGTTTTTGGAACCTGTCTGTTCTTCCCAAAGTGTCATTAGACTCGGAAAGTTGAGGCCATGCCAAAGGATCACACTAGTATGTAATGGATGAGGGACAGCCTTAAAGAAAGGTTCCACTAAAGCTGCACGCTTTGTATAGTCAGTATCCTGCTTCACATGGGGAAGAGAAAAATGGACTAGAATAATCAAAATGGCCATAGCAGTCAGTTAAAATTAATTGAGCTGTGGTTATGAAGCTAGAATGATACCTTTCTTAAATGATAGAATGAACCTTTGGTCCTAACTTATCACTTCAAATGCAAGAAGTAAGTAGATGCATGTGGGCAACTGGGGAAAACATTTGATTGCATTTTTCTAGTGTATGCAATTCCTGGTAACTGTTTAAATCCAAAAGATTTCCTTTCTGAAAATAACCTGTATTGCATCTTGGCCATAGGCTTCAAGTATAGTTAAGGAAGCAATGAAATCAGTTTGGTCATAATCTTCTCTCTTTTATGCATATCAACATGAATACATCATTTAACAAAACACGCTCTACTCAAGTGAAATTTTCATGTAGCAAGTCAGGATTTGAGATGCGTGTTGGCTGACCTGTGGAGGAAGAAGTTTTTGTAACACCTACCTGCACTGTGTCTGGATCTATGTAGTAAAATCAATGGTGGTTGAATGAAACATGAAAATTCCTGTGGCTGGAAGTGGGAGATTTTATGAACTGTCCATATTCCTGAAGTGTTGCTCATCTGCTCTACGAAGGCTGGCCACTTTTATTATTCTACTAATTATATATATTCACTTCTTGCTCTTCTTCCTGTTTAGAAAAAGATGGTTTCGCTTCAGGAACACCAGCAGTAAGTGTATTTGTTATTACTTGCCCCTTTCCAGGCCTGTTCAGTTTAAAATTTTTTAAAACTAAATTAACTTCTAATATTATGTGCCTAATACATTGAGTAACATTTTATTAAACTTTTATTTTTTAACCAAGGTTTTCTACAGGAAACAAAGTAGGTTTACTTTGTTTAATACAGTAGATGCTTCAGTTTGAAGTACACTCCTATGTCAGCTAAATGCTTTCTGTGGATATTTATTTAATATTTAAAGAATAAGAAATATTTAACATATGTTTCTAGAAACTTAGACTAGTAAAAGAGGCAATTTAATTGTGTATTCAAACAGTTCTGATTTGTAATAAAATATTGTTAAACACATTTAATTGATACATAATGTAATAAACTGAATATTATAATAAAACATGCTGAGAATCTTGTATTTCTGAACTTATTTAATTTAATTCTAAATTGGTAAGAATTCCTGGATCTTTACTCTTGAAATACCTTAAAACCTGTAAGCTGGTTATACTTTTGGGGGGGGGGGGGGAGCAACAACTTTAATTAGTTTGTAAATTCTTTATTTCCTTTATTCCATCACTGTCAAAATATAGCCCAATGCAAAAGGTGCAGAGCCCTCAACAGCGGTGACAGAAGATGATGATGATGATGAAGAGGCTCCTCCTCCAGTTATTGCCCCTCGACCAGATCACACAAAATCAGTGAGGTTTTTTTTTTTAAATCTACCCCGATATTTTTGCTTTTTTACTTTTTTTTTTTATTCTGTCTATTGCAGGCCTCTTCCAACAGTCCCTTCCCATAACAAGTTGGGGAAGTCTTACTTGCAAAATGTTACTTTATACAATATGGAGATAACATTTTATTTTAATATTCATGTGTTTTCCAAGCTGTAGCTAATTCCCAGGTACCGGCTGAACCCTGGAGTATCCAAATGAATGTTACTCTATTTTGCAGGTTTGTAGTGAGAAAATCCCAAATACAAGTTCCATCATAAGGAGGATCATCAGAAAACTTTATGCACCTAGCAGATTCCAGAAATTGTGGCTAACTTACATTTTTAAAAAAAACTCTCATACTTTATGCTTGGTTTTTTTAAATTAAACTATCCCCCCCCCAGCCCCCTCTGCATTATAATTAAGTCTGGGAATTTATTCTGCCAACAAGAATAATTATTATTCTTATTAATAATTATTAGTAGTACTAAATTTTGCATGTGATAACTTCAACACTTAAATTCTTTACTATGTTTTAAGTCTTTAATTCCCCATACCCTCTCTCCCAACCTCCCTCAAGAGAACCTCCCTATGCTTCTGCTTGTTTTCTGATAAAAGTCAAGTATCTCTTTCCCTTCTCTGCCACTGTGGCCTTTCTTTGGCTTAGGGGTAGTTATGGAGTGTATAAAATATTGCAGAATAATGCTTTACAGAATGACCATACGGCATTTAAATACGAATATATATGGAGCATTACATGTCTAAAGATCTGTACGTATTGCCACATTATGCAGTTTTCCAGTTGGTGGACCATTAGTTAGCTTAGGAGGAGACCCAAGTACATATATGAACTGTCTCCTGCTCCTGGGGGATCAAAAGATTGGACTGTGCAAAGATATTTGTTGAGTCTTCATTTTAATACAGCTGGCTTACTTCACAAAATTTCCTGTCAGATGATTTGTGCCACAGGTAAAGAGCAGTTTACACCCTTTGGCCCTGTGGGTGGGTGTTAACAGGACACTAGCTATAAACTATAGCGTAGGTCCTAAGGTTTGAAGGGTTTAGTAGGCACAACACGGGGAGACAAGGTAAAAGGTAAAAACAAATAGTTGTATTAAACAAACAGACAAGAAAAAAAGGAAATATGAAAGCACCAGTGCTTACATCCTTCAGCAGACAGGCACTCCAGTGTAACGACTGCAGGCACAGTGCATGGGGAGCGATGATTCGTGGCAGCGAACACAAAAGCAGTTGCTCCAACAGCTAAGTTCCAGTAATCAAAAGCTAACTATCAATTTTTATAAACTTAACCAAGGAAAAAGGGAGGAGGTGTGGGGGCTTGTAAGGTCTACTTCATTAGCTGTTTACACTTCCTGTAGATGTCTCCTCTCTGGTTTTGCAAAAGTTAGCAATCTCTTCTCTTCTGCAGGCCTGCAAGGTCTCATGTTGTCTAGGACCAGTTTACTGCCTGCCTGTACAGGGTTAATTGGTCAGGGCTGATTGATGGCAACACCACCTATCATCTGTGTTTACACATAACAAACTCTTCCCTAGGAATTTGTTCTGTCTACAGTGAGCATCATGCAGTGCAAGGACAAATGGAAGAAATCAGGAAATGTGCAAAGGATGAAGGGGCAGTTAAACCTGAACCTGTGTTACAGCATGTGGTGTAATAAGGAAGTCCTAGAGAGAAAAAATGGGTAGAAAGCTCTCCTGTCTCCTTAGAAAAAGGGAAGGAGGGGGTTTTAGACTACAGTGTTTAGTAATGTCTTCATTTTCAACTAAACTTTCAAATTTGGTACTTGCCTGGATAAACTGGTGTGTAGGTCATGCTTCTGTAGTGTTTGGAGAGATTTTCACCCAATCTGGTATAACAGAGCAAAGATGTACCAATTACAGTATTAAAAAAAACCAAACCAAAACAAACAAACAAACAAAAAAAAAAAACCAAAAAAAAAAACCAAAAAAACCCAGCCACTTTGCAATAAGTTTGCAACTATACAAGCTAAAGAACATGTCAGGCCTAAACCATCCCTTTTCCGAGTAAATCAGCCTCTTGCCACCTGCACTGTCTAGCAAGTCTGTAAGGTCAGCCTTTCAGGATCAAGTAGTGATGCAGCCAGCTTGGATGTTGTTCAAAAGCAGCGCTTCTCAGGATAAGTGGCTTCTGGTTCCAAAAGTTGTGTGTGAAATGGTATTAGTGGTCAGTCATGTAAGAATTTGTCAGTTTTGAACCTGAAGGTCAGTGGTTGCAAAGAGAACTGAGTAATAAGAGTGAGTGTTCTTTTCCTGACCACAGATTTACACGCGATCTGTAATTGATCCCATTCCTGCACCAGCTGGTGACTCTTGTGTTGATGGTGCTGCCAAGTCAGCTGACAAGCAGAAAAAGAAGGCCAAAATGTCAGATGAAGAGATTATGGAAAAGCTACGTGAGTTGTAGTTTTTAAATAAAAACTTGTCTATAGATGCTGGTTGTCAGTAATCCCCTAGTAACACGGAAGAGGTTCTGTGCAGACCTGATCAACACATTGTCTTAAACCAATAATACCTATCAGTCTGTTACAGAAAAAACTGCGGGTATCAAACCAGCATGATTAATGATCAAAGGTTGTCATAAACAATCTTTACAGATGCTTGGCTGTAGTTTCTCTTCTCCAGAAGATGAAGACAAACCACTAAATATTTTGATACTGTTATCCCAATTTTTCATGTAAAGGTGATGTAACCAAAAGACTTGGTTATTTTCTGTCATCTGCTAGCTGGGAGGAACTGTGTTCTGGCATCTGGACTGGGCTTAAAGACTTGAAATTAACATATAAACAAAAGTTCGCTGTTCAAAGTGGTTTTATGGCCAGTGTTGCTCTTATGCAGGGGTTAAAGTTAGCTGGAATGCTGTTCCAGGGCCCACTGTTTTTAGGGGCTCAGCATTCTGGGGCCCCTAAAAATAGAAGTTGGAGCTGGAACGCTGCGTTCCAGGTGCACGTTCTATTTTTAGGGGCCCAAACGCTGGGCCCCTAAAAATAGCAGGCCCCTGAGCAGCGTTCCCCTGCGTTCTGACAGGCAGGGAAGTGGGTGCAGGGCCAGGAGCATTCCTGAGCACGGCTCAAGCCTTGCCCCCAACACCTCCTCTTCCAGGCCCCACCCCATTATGGGGCCTGCTGTCTTGGCCGCAGCTGCGGTGCCTGGGCCTACTGCCCTTACCTCCCCAGCCATGTTGCCACTTGGAGAGGTGTGGGGGCAGCCGGCTTGTGTTGGAGGGGAATTAAGGGGGGGGTGGGAGCTGGGGTCTGGGGGGGGGGGCCTTGGGCAGGGGGGCATTCTGGGGCCCCCCAGATTATACTTTAACCCCTGCTCTTGTGGTTCTGTGGTCAGCATCTAAAGATGTACTCCTTGTAGTGCAGAACATAGTGGATTCTTGGCCCTACTAATTCCATAATTTTCATAGGTGCAATTATTCACCAAACCAATGTTGTTGCCTACAATAGACAGCGTGACTATTGGATTTATTACTGATTCATCCCACACAGGTGTTAACAAATCACAAAAGTTATCCAGAGGAATATTATTTCATTGAGATGCAGTCCAGTATAAAAAGCTCTCTGTTTATGACCAAAGGTGGGGGGGGAGTACACGTATTCTGATAAAAAGTGAAGAATGTTCCCTAAAGCACTGGTGGTGGTTAAGTTTTATATGGAATTTTTTAGGAACTATCGTGAGCATAGGCGATCCCAAGAAAAAATACACCAGATACGAAAAAATTGGGCAAGGGTGAGTATTTGTAGATCTATCCAGAATGTTTCAATGAATGAACTTTTGTCACTTAACCACTGTTTATAGAGGTGGAAATGGCTATATATAAATAATGATAATCAGAGGCAGTAGACTTCGACCAGGATCGGAAATTTTGAGTTGATTCCTTTATGGGATTCTGCATGTGTATTAATGTCTATTTGGAAACAGGATCACTCTCTTATCAGACTGGAGGAGAGTGAAAATATATTCATTTAAGTGAACTTTTTTCTTTCCCCCCCATGAGGTAAACTTGCCTGTTCTTGTAATGTTACGACTAGTGAAAAGCTGTAGGTGATAGAACGGAAGTCTTTCCTAACCCCATCAAGGTGCTATCAATCTAGTGTATTTACCTCTAGATATTTTCATGAATCTGTATAAAAGTTCAGTGGGAGGGTGGGTGAAGCTAGAGCTAGTGCAGTTTTTGTTTAATCTAAACACTGTTCTTACTGCATCTGCATTCCCTCTATTGGTGTTTTGATAAGAGTTTTGACTAAGAGGTGAAATAATCTCTCTTTAGAATAGTCTGAGTTATGTGATTTTTGGGAATAGCACAAGATGCAGGACTTGTGTACACTAATGTGCAAGAGAAGTAGTTTTCCTGTTACTATGGAAGACATGGTTCTATGGTGACTAAAGATATCCAGAGGGGTAGCTACGTTAGTTTGTGTACAGCAAAAACAACAAGAGTTATGTGGCACCTTATAGACTAACAGATTTCTTTGGGCATTAGATTTTGTGGATTCCAGCTCATTTTGTCAGATTCATCTGATGAAGTGGGTTGGAGCCCATGAAAGCTTACACCCGAAGAAATCTATTAGTCTATAAGGTGCCACAGGACTCTTGTTTTTTATGGTGACTTGTGCTCTTTCAGAGGTGGCTGGTATTTGTATTCAGCACTCCTTACTTGAGTACTCCTGGAATGCTCTTCTTTGTTAATGTAAGAGCTGCTATAGGGGGTCTGACCATGGTCTATCTTGGAAAGTACCTGGTCTCCAACTCCCATTCCAGAGGTTCAGGGAGAGAGAACAGAACAGGTGCAGTCCACCCTGTCTTCCATTCCCAGCTTTTTGTAGTCAGAAGTTTAGGATTGCTATGAGCTTGGGGGTGCACTCCTGACCATGTAGGCTAATAGGCTTTGCTAGATCTATCTGACATGAAGATATCCAGTTCTTTTTTTAACCTATTTACACTTTTGGCTTTCACAACATCCCACGACAATGAGTTCTACAGGTTAATTTTGAGTTGTGTTTAAAAAAAAAAATTGTTTTTGTTTCTGTGTAACTTTGGTGCCTATTAATTTCACTAGCTCATAAAAGGGAAGTCATGGCTCACAAAGTTCTTGGAATTCTTTGAGGGCATGTGGATAAGGGTGAGCTATCAATATAGTTTGCTTGGATTTTCAGAAAGCCAGGATCTATCATGAATTAGTAACTGGTTGAAAGACAGGAAACAAGGGGTAGGAATAAACTGCTGCTTTTCACAGGAGGAAGGTGAGTAATGGAGTCCCCAAGAACCTGTACTGGGACACATCCTACTGAGCCTATTAATGATCTGGGAAAGGAGATGAAAAGTGAGAGGGAGTAGTTTGCAGACAATACAAAATTAGTCAAAATAGTTATGTCAAAAGTAGACTGAGGATTTAGAGGGATCTGAAAAGTGAGCAGGAAAGTGCCAGTACTGATAAGTGCAAAGTAATGCACATGGGAGAAAATAATCCTGTGGGTGTGAGTGGGTGGGGGCACCTAAATAAGCCTTTACCACCCGAGAACAAGGTTTTGGAGTCACTTTGGATAGATCGCTGAAGACTTCAGTTTAATGTACGTCGGTAGTCAAAAAGGCAACTGGTATGTAAAGAACTGTTAGGAAAAAGAAGGAAAACATGATGCCACTGTATAAATCCATGGTGTGCCACTATGTAAATTCACATTTTGAATGCTGTTTTCAGTTTCGGTTTGCCCCATCTCAAAAAGGGTATAGTGGAAGTGGTAGATCTTCAGAGAAGACTAGCAGAGGTGTTCAAGGATATATAGAACAACTTTTATTCATGGAGAGACTAAAGATTAGGGCTGGTCAGCCTAGAAAAAAAATAACTAATGGGGGATATGATGAAGGCCTAGAAACAGCATGAGGAATGTTGTGGAGAAGATGGATAAAGAAACTTTATTTATCCCTTTACACAGTACAAAAGCCAGGGGTCACCTGATGAAATTAATAGGCAGCCAGTTTTTACAGCTAAAAGGAGAGAATTTTTCACATAATGCAATGTTCTTGGCCGTTTTTAGGTGTACAAAACTCTTTTGAAAAAATCTGCCTTTGTCACATGCCTGTGTATGTATCTGCTTGTTAGATTTGAAATTGTGCTGCTGATTCCATACCTTGTGTTCACAGGGCGTCAGGTACAGTTTTCACAGCTATTGACGTGGCAACAGGACAGGAGGTAGGTTCTGTTTGCTCTATGTAAGTGTTTTCCATTTAAATCTTCAACTATGGGGGACGAAAGTAAATTGGATAGGTATCTTGCTCAGTGGCTCCCATCACTGGCATTCTCTCCTAGCAGAATATTTGTCAGAGTCATTTGTAACAGTGCGTGCCTTGTTTTGTAGCAATCAGCTGATGAATACTAAAATAGGGGGTTTGTTTTTCTAATGAAATGCAAAGGACTCATGTTCAAGAGTTGTGGTTTTTGAAAATTGTTTAAGCTCTAAAAGGCAATGTTGTCTTCAGTTCTCACCAGTGATTTTGTGTTTAGCCTTCCTTAGACATCTCTTTCAGCCCACTTTAATTTCTAACTTTTATGGCTGTGCCTTCTGCATAGTTTGTGTGACCTTGATATTCTTGCTCTCACACAGATTGCTTCTTGCCGAACAATTCCTTCCATTTTAATTATGCTACTATCTCCTTATCCCTTTCCCAGTCCCTTGCCATTGATTACACCTATGCGACCTGGCAGAGATGGTGGCATCATTGTCATCTACACATGTTCATTAAACCTTCACAATCTTATTGCGTTGTTTTCATTCAAACATCTGCAACTCCACTGGTCCCCTGCAACTAAAATTCACAATAATCCACTGCTTTCTAAAGTTGCCTTTTTCTTTAATTTGCTTTACCCATCAAGTCAGTTAGCGTCTTCTCTGCTCCCACCTCTTCTGGCACCTAGAATGTTCATTTTGCTAATAGTGAAATATTCTCATTACAGTTTTACTACTTTCCTTCTCAAATCCAGATTCTGTTTTTCAATTTATCCCTTCCTTGCTTCCTGTTAGAGACAAGTAACTCACTGTGTGTCTTTCAACAATTCTGCTGTGCCCCCTTCCCCAAATCCAGCTATCCAGTGCTTATGTCACTGGACCATCTGGTACAATCATATTTCAAATCCTTAAGAGACACAGACACACCACTAAAATTCTGCTGCAATATTATGTTTTGTTGTAAATTTATAGCCTCTCAGCCAGTTTTAATTTTGATCTTCAGAAATACTGTTACTATTTTATAATCTCTGTAGACTAGTACTCTCTCAGGCTGCCAATTCAATCTTTCCGTCATTCACTTGACACCTCTCCTACTCCTCTGATCCTCTGAACAGTGCGCTATTTCTTCCATTCCAATATTTCATCCGTTGGTGGTGGTAGTGCCTTTCCCTATCCCTTCCAATAACATGACTGATCTGTTCTGTAGTTCCTACAAAATCTCCAGTGTCTGGACATTCGTTGTGTCTGACCCCATTGATCCAACACTTGAGCACATCAAATCTCTTTCCTCCCTCTAGCAGTGGAAGCATTTTTCACGTCATTTTCTCACTGCTCCTTTTGCCTCAATGCAGCATTTCACACTTTGGGGTGTGCTGTCCTTTGAATGCTTTAGCAGTATGCAACTGGCTGTCTCTAAAAGATGCTAGCTCTGGAGGTAACAGTGTTAAACAGTAGACGACACCTCCTCTACCTGTCTTAATTAAAACATTGAATTCCAGCTCATAGCTAGGTATAGTTCTTCTTGGTAAGAAGAATGCCATAGTTAATAGTCCATCTCATTCCTCTCAATTTATCAGTGCTGATCTTTTCAGGCTTTATGGCCATAGTTTTGAAGTTGTCATCCCACTTAACTCCTTTGTTCGTCTTGCTTTGCTGTAAAAGTTCACCCCTCGCCTATTTAACAATATGTATCTGACTTTCCATTGTCCATTACTCTGTTGAATCAATCTTTTGAGCATAGTTTTTTCACACCTTGATACCATCAGCTCCTGTTGCTTCACAAACACACTTGTATCCAAACTCTAGTCTGTTCAGAGAAAAACATACAAAACAACTGTATTGCCGTGTCCTAAAAGCTTGCGCTGGCTGTCACTTATATCCACTATGAAAACACTCCTATTCAAGCTCATTGATAGCTTCTTTCCTGTCTGATTTCTTTTGTCTCCCAAATCCTTCCTCCACTTTTCTCTGTTCTGATCTGTACCGTGTTGGCAGTGAATCTTCCATTGGCACTGCCATGTTCACAATGACATAAGTTAAATATTGGAAGGGGGAGATAACATCAAGAAATACAATTAACAAAAGGATGTAAGAAGGCATAAGATAAAGCAGGCCTCCAGTGTCTCTGCAAATAGTGTGGTGGCTAGCACATCTGCTTTATATGCAGCAGGTCCTGGGTTTGAACCCCAGGGGGTTGGACTAGATGATCTCATGAGGTCCCTTCCAACCCTGATTCTATTCTATTCTATCCTATCCTATCACATCACCTAATAGTTTCATGCTTCTTTCCTGTCATAATCCTTTCCTTCGCTTCCGCTCAAGCAGTAATCTACTTCTGTTTGTACCAGCACTGACTTTTTGATGTGTAACTTGGATTACTGTTTGTCACTTCTGTATTTGACTTGCTGTCTGAACAGTCATTCTGTCACCTGATTGACTTGCTGTCATTTTTATAAACTACAGCTCCTGTCCCACCTTTTATGACAGACTACAGCCAGCAAGCAGCTGAACCATTGGACATAGCAGTCCTTGCTATTACTAACCTGCAACTCTTCACCTGTCCTATGTGCTAATCACCTACTGGGCTTATTGTAATATTATAAATGTTGTTATTCAGTGCTGCAACTAATTGCCATTCAGCTGTGTATGATCAGCGCTTCATCTACTGTTTTATTCTTTCCCTTTGTTTTCAGGTTGCTATCAAACAGATAAATTTGCAAAAGCAACCCAAGAAGGAGTTGATTATTAATGAGATCCTGGTCATGAAAGAGTTAAAGAATCCTAACATAGTCAACTTCCTAGACAGGTAATTTCAGACAATCAAACAGTTAATCTTCCTTCTCCTAGGAATCAGGATTCAAAGATGTTTAACCTGCTATCGCTCTGGGGACATGTACGCTGCAGCCAGGAGCTAGTGTAGACAGATGCATGTTAGACACTAAAAACAGCTGTGTGGTGAGCAGCATGGACAATGGTTGGGCTAACCCCTCTAGTACAAACCCACCTGGCCCCCCCAGGCTCATGTTTGGGCGGCCCAGCGTGTATGTGCATTAAGAGATCTCCAGGCAAGAGCCAGGTGTGTTGCAGGGTGTAGGGTTGCTGACAGAGTGTACCCAGGCTGTCTGACACTCGGGCCAAATCAAATTTGCCACCCCTACCTCCTGCCCCTGGCCTGTGCAGCCCCTCGTACAGGTCATCCCCCAGCCCTGGGAGGGAGAGGCGGGAGGGGGATCTGTAGCAGTCAGGTTCCTTGGCTGGGCTCTGCTGCAGGTGGCACCATACTAGGGCCAGACTAAAGGGGCCTCAGCCTTGGCTGCCCAGTTTCAGGGCACCTACCCCACTCCTAGCATGCCGCTGGTTGGTGATTTAGTAAGTAATGTTCTCTTTTGATTGCAGTATCCTGGAATGGGTTTGAGAGCTCTGTGCTTCTGGAAGTGCTGTTTTAAATGCGATGCACAGCTGTTGTCCTGCTTGTTTAGTCAGTGAAGATCGTTTGGCATTTTGATAAGAGATGCTTGGCTCTAGCGTACCTGAAACTTTTTCCCCCTAGTTGATCTAAACTCATAGGAATGTGGGACTGGAAAGGATGTCAAGGGTTAGTGTCCATCCCCTGCATTGAGGCAGAACCAGGTACACCATATATGGATGGCATTTGTCTAAACTGTTGTTAAAAATCTTCAGTAATGCAATTACACAACTTCCATTAGTAACCTATTCCAGTACTTAATGTTCCAATAGTTAGAAATCTTTCCTAATACCTTATCTAGATCTCCCTTGCTGCAGATTAAGACCATTGCATGTGGTCCTGTCTTCGGTGGAGGTTGAGAACTATTGTTCACTGGCCTCTTTAGAACAGTCCTTCACATATTTGAAGATTATCTGGCCCTCCACCCTCCCCTTTTCATTTCTCAAGACTAAATGTGGCCCCTTTTTTTGCCTTTCCTTATAGGACACATTCTCTAAATAACTGACCACTTTTGTTGCTTTCCTCTGGATTCCCTGCAGAAGTCTCTTGTTTTCCATAATGTTCCATGATGTGTGCAGCCCCAACTGGACAGAGTACTCCAGTTGAGCCCTCTCCAGTGGCATGTAGAGTGAGACCATTAATGCCTGTGTCTTACATTTGATGTTCCTGTCAATATACCCCAGACCGATATTTGCCTTTTTTGCAACTGCATCTCACTGTTGGTTTCTGTTCAGTTTGTGACCCCTATAACCCTGAGATCTTCTTCTGCAGTACTATTCCCATCCAGTTTCTCCCCGTTTTGTATATATGCTTTTGATTTTTCCCAAGTATAAGAAGTTACATCTGTCCTTACTTAGCTTCATTTTGTTGATTACAGATCCATATGTCATGGTCATTTTGTATTCTAATCCCATGCTCCAAAGTGCTGGCAACTTCTCCCACCTTGATGTCATTCACAAATTTTATAGACTAGTCACCACTTCATTATCTAAATCAGGGGTCTCAAACTCCAATCACCACGAGGGCCACCTGAGGACTAGTATGTTAGCCTGAGGGCTGCACCACTGAAACCTTATCATACAACAATACAAAGTATAATTGGAATAAAAAATGAAGAGTAATATTTATATGCCAAGAGTAAGTAAGTAAAGAATTACTTTGTTCAAGATGGAGGTATTATCAGGAGGACAGAGTGAGTTAAGTAAATGTATGTTAAATATTTCATTATCAATTATTTGAGAAATTTGAAGTGTCATTGTGGGGTGCTGGAAGCAACTTAAGGGGCTGCATGCGGCCTGTAGGCCGTGATTGTGAGACCCCTGCCCTAAAACATTAATGAAAATATTGAGTAGTACTGGACCCATGATAGACTCCTGTGGGACCCCACTAGGTAAGTCCTCTCATTATGACGGTGAACCATTCATGACGACTGAGGACATATTTCAACCGCCATCCACCGTAATAATTTCATAGATCATGTTCCCCTAGTTTGCTTACAAGGATGTCATGTGCGGTACAATCAAAAGCATTAGCAAACTCAAGATAAATCATTTACTGCTTCTCCCCAGTACTCCTGTCAGAGGAAGAAACTAGGTTGATTTGCCATAGGTTGTTCTTGCTGGCTGTTCCTTGTAATCCTATTATCATCTATGTGCTTGCAAACTAGTGATTTAATAATTGGTTCCATTATCTTTCCTGGGATTGAAGTTAAGTTGACTGGTTTACAATTTCCCAGGTCCTTACTGATCCCCTTCTTAAAGGCAGGTGATATATTTGCCATTCTCTGGAGTAGTGAGGTCTCACCTTTCTTCCATGAATTCTCAAAGATGATCTCGAAAAGTTCCAGAATTGCTTCAGTTAGTGCCTGTGTACCCAAGCGTGAATTTTGTCAGGACTGTTGATGTATTCCCTTGAGCCACTGCTGCAATAGACTCACTCATTTTTTCAGTCCTGATTCTCTGCTGATGGCACAATGAGCTTATTTCTGTGTTTTCTGCCTTTAGTTATCTTGTAGGTGATGAGTTGTTTGTTGTGATGGAGTACCTCGCTGGAGGGTCACTCACTGATGTGGTCACAGAAACGTGCATGGATGAGGCACAGATTGCTGCTGTTTGCAGAGAGGTGGGTGTTGTATTTTTGTGTTTGGGGACGAGAGTGCAGACTTCCCTCCCCCATTTTTTGAGATATATTTACAATATTGGTCAGCCACTCTAACAGTTGATATGATGTCCAGGTTTCATTGATCATCTTCACTAATAATCTGAAAGAGGAATTAAGCAGTACTCTGAATTCAGAAAGAATATTTAACTGGGGAGAAACTGACAGACACTCGTGATGACAGGGAAATAATTCAGAGATGAAATGTGCAAAAAAATAGCAAAATGAATAACTAAAAAATGCAACCTTAAATCTTTAGAAAAACAGTGCAGAGCAGATATTCAGTGGGAGGGGAATCCAATGATGGGAAGAGCAGGCTAAAAGTGATAGCAGAAAGTAAATGAAACATAAGTTTGTAATACACCATGGTGGTAAAAGCAGATGAAGTTTTGGTTTGTGTATAGGTGCCTCAAATCGTGGTGCCCCTTTCTGTTTGGTACCTGGAATATTATGTTCATTTAGATTACCTGATTGTTAGAAGACACTGACGGGCTGGGTGGAATTCAGGGATGAGTAACAAAACCTTTCAGGTGACTGGAAAGATTAATTTATGAAGAAAGATTTGAAGACACCAGTTATTTCCCTGTGTCAGAGTGCAAGAGTCCAGCACAGACTCATTTTACTGACAGGAGGGGTAATTTTATTATTTACTCCACGGGGGAAGTTCTAAAGGGATCACATGTCATTCTAGTTCAGCAAAATAAATAAGGAGTCTTGTGGCACTTTTAAAGACTACAAATTTTATTTATTTTATTATTATTTCTTGGATGTCTGGCATCTGATGAAGCGGGACTTTGCCCATGAAAGCTCATGCTCAAAAGAAATTTGTCAGTCTTTAGAAGTGCCACAGGCCACCTTGTTAGTTCTGTAGTAGAAGCTTTGAAAAGCCCATTGGGGGGCATCAGCTGGGCATCTTCTTAGATGATTCACTCAAGGGATGAGCTGGGAAGCAGTCTCATACACTAACATGTGGATAATTATTGATATATTTCCTGAGAAACCAACTCTGTGTCATATGCAAATATAGGCGTAAAAGTAACTATTTACAGCAAGATGAGATGTGAACAAGAATGTGTTTTTAGTCTGCAAAGTCTTAATAAAAACTAAGTATACTCCTGCATGGATATTTCCAGCTTGTCACCTCGTTCTTAACTAATTTGCATTTTAATTTCTAGGAATCTTTTTGCCCAGTTAATTTCTCCAATTTTTTTCTCTTCAATTTCTTTACATTTACTGTTCACTTTGCTGCAGCACATAGAGGGCCCGTTTACAACTGGAGCTAGACAAATATGTAGGAGGAAACAGTCCACGTTCTGGTCATGAACAGACCCTGAGAATTTTCATCAAGGCATTACAAAATAAAACCCAGCTTTCTTTTCAAGTTGCAGTACGTACTGTGCTTTCAAAGCATACTTCTGAGGCTGAATTCCTAGTGTGTGCTTTTGATTTTGAATGAAACTGAAAAAGTAGACAAATTTTAATCTGAGGACCTGAAGCGCAGCTTCATTTCTAGGTCTTATTAAGATTCTACAAAACAAGCCATGTTTGAAAAAAATGGCAGTTTTAAGATAGTCTGTCTAGATGCCAAATAAAAAGTTAAATTGTCTCCAGTTTTCACGTTGTGTGGAAACGTAAAACTCTACATTTACTAGTTGTGTGGGAACAAGCAGTTACTCAGCACACCCTTTGACTTCAGCAATACGTTCATTCCCCAGAATGTGAATTCCAAATATTCACAACTGGGCAGTCAAACCACTCTTCTAAGCCAAGCATGTGTATTAGTTCTCAGCAGGGAGTAATTTGTGGCAAGTTTCAAAACCAACTGTTCCGGTTGTAGTGTTTAAAAATATGGTATATTTTACAGTGGGGAAGAATGTAGTTTTTTACCTTTGCTGAACTCATGCATCTGGGCAGATTTTTCTCAAATAATGTCGTTACACAGAAACTAAGCATGGAAAATGTTAGCTTAAAAAGTGAATATTTCAGAAACCTAGAATTATGTAAAAACAGATTTTTATGATGGAAACTTTGCACCCATCCCTAAAGCAAGTAGAGTGTTTAAGACTAGAACATTTTCCTTATAGTGCAGCTCTACCAAAGGTAACTGGTCTCAGGAGTCTGTCAGGAAGTGCCCGCCAACTAGAAAGCTGTGAAAAGTACCACTTAGCAAAGTTAAACTGCTTTGGAACTTGGGGGGAATCACATGATGCACGGCTGGTGAGGATTTTTAGTTCATTTTTTCAAAACTATAACAACAAGGAAATACAATATTCTCTCTGATTAAAGAACAGGTTTTGGGCTTTGGTGATTTTGGATGGTCATATTTTATCATGAGAGCATTCTCTGCTGGGCATTTAAAGTAATACTAGGTTATTTTTACATGCTGCATTATATGCACATAAACTTTGCTTTTGGATTTATAATAAACTGCCTTTGATATGTTTTCCTTTTCCATCCTCCCCTGTACAGTGTTTGCAGGCGCTAGAGTTCCTACATGCCAACCAAGTAATCCACAGAGATATTAAGAGTGACAACGTGCTCTTAGGAATGGATGGATCCGTTAAACTCAGTGAGTGCCAGACAGTCGTTTCAACTTCTTGCTTCTTTTTAAATGCAGTTTGCATTGGACAGTGTGTGTGTAGGCGGATGGTCATCAGATATGTGAGATGAATTTGTACTGAAAATCAGCAATAGAATTCTGCATTGCAAAGAAGAGCTTTACTTGCTATACAGTAGTTGGTTTTGTAATTCTTAGCGTTTGCAAGTGAATGACTTTGTGTATCAAACAGGATGGATGTTTAAGGAGCTTGTTACCACATGAATTCGTAACTGGTAAATATAAGTTAGCCAGCAATGTAAAGTGAGATAAAGATGCAAGGATAGATAGTGAGGGGAGCTGGCGCTAATCCAGTAGGTCTGATTGGCTCCTTTCAGATTGTTGGACTTTGCTCCAAATAGTTTTGCAGTGTCCATTTAATTGGCAGCATGAAGATTACAAATTTGCGTTTCAGTACTGCCTAAAGGCCGCAAACCAGGCAGGGTCCTACTGTGCTTGTCTGAAATTTTTTGAGTACTGTTAAAGTAGCCACAAGGACAAAAATAATGTTAGAGATCAGGGAAATACTTTTTTCTGATTTTACATTGTGCATTTGACATTACTTATTATGTGGTCAGTTGTTTCCTGTGTGTATCTTCCATATAGCAACTGGGGAAATTAAAAAAAGTAAAAATAAAAAATGGAGTGAATGTTACCTCAGAAGTTGCCAGGAATGCTTAAGGAAAGGTGCATTATGATGTACACATTGAGCACCTAGACGTTTGCTAAATGCCACACAGAGGCCTAAAAAGACATAGGGTGATACTTGAAAGCTGCCTAGGGCAAGTTAGACACCAGTGGGAAATGTACTATTATTTTCTGTCCCAAGAGCTTGCAGTCTATGTCAGTAGTAATACATACTCAGGCAGGTTCCAGTGGGGAGGAGGAGAACGGTGAAAGTTAAGATGGTTATTCAGGTAAGTTAAGGGCACGTCTTAACAATGTAGGGGGTTACAGGGCTGTGGAATTCTTGTTTTGTGTGTAAACTACGTATTTACGGACTATCTTCCTAATGAAATGAAACATAAAGGGAAGCAGTGGAAGGTGTGAGTGGGAGAGATGGAATGGAGGGAGGGAGAGGATTCTAACAGAGGCTGGGTGAAGAGGAAGGATTTGCGGAAGGACAGGGAGGTAGTGAGAAGTGGTGAGCTAGGAGCAGATCTGAAGAAGGTGGTTGTTGGATGGGTAAAGGAGGGTAAGGGAATCAGCAGAGATGGCACAGTGAAGCAGGGAAAAGTATAGAAACTTGCTAAGTTAAGCAGGTGGCTCCATGGAGTTTAATGGTATCTGTAATCCCCTAGTTGGTGAAGGAGGCACAGGCTATTCCCCACCTCAGAGTCCAGAAGGGGAGTCTGTAGTGAAAAGGATAGCAGACAGACCTGGTCCATGGGAGGTGGCTGAGTTGCGTTCCTATGCTGGGAGAAGGGGTCTGAGCACTTTTTGAGGGCATCTTGGGATGGTACTGTATCTGAAAGTGTCCTTTTTTCTGGAACTGCTGTCTCAAGAAAGTAAGAGTGGAGGCCACTGCAAGTGGAAGGGAATGGGGATCCCCATGTGGACAAAAACTGGTTGGGCTGGGAGAGCCTGGTCTCTTTAAGTTGCTTTCCTAGGATGGCTGGCAGGGGCTACTAACCTTCCTCCTTTCTGCTGGCAGTGTGGAGATTGGGGGCGGGAGGCACTTATCTGCTGTCCCTAGGGGATTTTAAAAGGCTACCATGTAAGAAATCTGCTGCTTCTGTTATACTTGCGAAATCCCCTAGATTTCAGGTTGACTGTGACCCTGTATGGAAGTGTGAGTGAGTGATGCTGGTGTCCTAGGGGTAAAAGCTTTTCTGAAAGACTAGCTAGATGAGTTACTGGCTGTTGTTGCTTTTGTGATTGGGAAAGGGATGGGTAGTAGCTTGTCAAACTGCCCTCAGCCAGAATTCAGTATTTCCGTGGATGCAACCCATTTTTTGTAGTGTCTGGCATGAGTGTCTTAAATGCAGGGAGAAATATTTTTAGAGTTTGAAACTCTCTCTCACAGCAGGGAAGATCTTAAGATAAAAGCTAGTTTTTGCTGAGGTGGTCTTCTCATTTGATGATTGACATACCTGAAAACAAGTGAGATCTCTGCAGGTTGGACAAAGTAGCATAATGAAATGTGCACTGAAGATGAGTTGTTGATGCATTTTGCTCATCCCAGTAAAAATAATGGGCCATGTTTTCAAGAGACATCTAGTAATGCATTTAAGCACTGAAAGAATGGCCTGATTTCCAAAAAAGCATAGCACATTGGGTGGCCCTTATGTAACATTTGTCCTGGTAAATCTAGGTAACCTTAAAATGTCTCATTTTACAGATGTTCTAACCCTAAAATACTTTAGTTTTGAGCCATAGCTTTTTCACCACTTATACAATCTGGTCAACCCAAAAAGGTAGCATCAAAAAACTGTTCCCAGCTGAAGTCTTTATTTTGTCTCTAACCCAAGCTGAGCATAAGAACACGCACTTTTCCAGCCAGCAGGTGGAGACTTTGAATGGGCCATTACAGAATGAGTCTAGCTTGCTCTTCAGGTGTTTCCTTGTCGTGGTGTTGGTTTTATTCCTCTAAGATTTTTCTGCTGAATACGCTTTATGGTAACTTCATATATTTAAAGCCTCACTTCCACACCTCTGTTAGCCAGAGTAGCTAAACCTATGATGATAAACTCACGAAGATGGTAAGTACAGAAATACACTAAAATAATTCTTATACAGGGACAGAAGGCCTATCTGGTGGTGTCATCTTTTCAGGTTCTGGATCATTTCATTACACAACATAAGATTTAGTCTACATCAGTGCACAGAAACAGTTTTTACCTGTTCTTGCTCTTTTGGTTGGTTTTTCAAGATAGCGTAAAGAGGGACTAGGAAAAAAACTTGCTGTTTTATAAGACACCACTAATT
The DNA here is from genome assembly GCA_007922195.1 of Podocnemis expansa. Lineage (NCBI taxonomy): Eukaryota > Metazoa > Chordata > Testudines > Podocnemididae > Podocnemis > Podocnemis expansa. The sequence goes on along the minus strand of ML682020.1, from coordinate 2,140,946 downwards.
ACTTTTATTAAAAGAACTTAATTCTTTAAGTAGGGCTTTATTAGGTTATGGTCAGGGTTTGTATGGATTTGCAGGTCACATTGCCTGCTCTGACAGGAGATTGCAAATGTAAAGGTGCAAAAGATGTATTGTCTCCCAACCAGTGCACTGTGGCACGCAGGTGTGCCATGGAATTTTTTGAAAAACTATTTGAAGACTTCTGGATTGGCTCATGAATATTCATGAGTCCATTTGGAGACTATATGGTGGTGTGTCTCTCAATAATTAAAGGTATCAATGTGTGCCACGGCAGAGGAGAGGTTGGGAACCACTGTTTTAGAGTAATAGAAAAGTTTGTTAAATAATCGAGGCCTTGAGATGGTGTCCACAGCAGACTAGGATGCACTGAATTAACAGTTTCTAATGAATTCCTTTATTATCCTGCAGCTGACTTTGGTTTCTGTGCTCAGATAACCCCTGAGCAGAGCAAGCGCAGTACCATGGTTGGGACTCCTTACTGGATGGCCCCTGAAGTAGTCACACGGAAAGCCTATGGCCCCAAAGTGGATATCTGGTCTCTGGGTATCATGGCTATCGAAATGGTGGAAGGAGAGCCCCCGTACCTCAATGAAAACCCTCTGAGGGTAAGATGCTTCATGCTCTAGTAGTGCTGCATGAATCAGTCATGTGAAACAGTGGCCCAGAAGTATGCAGAAGGAGCGTGTGACCTTTACCTTCCAGGTGATGGGTTTGAATCCAGACTGGGTTAGAGATGTTAAAAACGTTAACAGCTGTTGGCTGTCTAGTACACCCAGTGCAGCTGCTAAAGGACAGGAATCAACATGAAAAGAATAAGGGGTAGTTAGTGCAGGTAGTTCCCAATCTGATCTAATAAATGTGGAGGATGATGCTACTGTCATCCTGAGATGGTCTTGCCAGAACTTGGCTGAGGTACAGTGACAGTGTCTGTTCTTAATTAGTAGAATTCATCACTGGGTACTGATAGTCTTTTGCCAACAGTAACCTTCCAACTCAGAAAAGTAAATCCTGTTAAATTATGAAGAGTACAGTATAAATCATGCTCCAAGTACGAGACAAAGAGACTCATTCTCTCTCTCCAGACAGTTAGATATGCTAATGTCCATCACCCCGAATTTCTTAAATATCTATGGTGATCCTGTTCTTAACAAGCACAAGTGGCAATTGCTGAAGGTGTGCAATGCCACTCATGAAGCATCTACCAAAGGGGGGAATAGCAGGTTGCATTCTTTCCACTCCTGAAAACCAAGGCCATGTCTATGCTACAGAGACAAAGCTAGGGTGCTGTGGTCTCCATTGGAAGGAGTTTCCCATCACTTTTGGAGCTCCACCCCCCTGTTCACCTGTGTCTGCACTGGGGGTTAGGGCGGCATGGATGAGACATCCAGAGGATGAGCTATGTCAACCTAACTTACGTATAGAGCAGGCCAAATGTACTGCCACAAACATTCCCAGCCCTTTGTGGACAGATGTGAGTTCAGAAATTGTGCCCAAACATGTAACCACACCTGGTGTATGTTGTATTAGTTTGTCCATCATTTGTCACATAGACCAACCCCCAACTCAGCATCCTGCAGTTGGAGCTGGTCTTTGGTTGGCTGTTTTTCCATAGTTAGTTACTGACAGATTGCTTTGCAATATGAAATCTTCCCATGTATTCCTTGGTGGGAGTTTGATTAGAGCTGAATAATGCTTACCAAGTATAGCAAAACAAACCAGGAGTCGTGTGGCACTTTTAAAAACTAACATTTATTTTTCACATTGGCTTTTGCGGGTGAAGTCCTACTTCATCAGATGCTGGAGTGAAGAAAACTTTTAGGAGTGGAAGATAAATCTCGTAATTATGTTTCACTGCATCAGATCAGTTTACTTCAGCAGATCAAACAGCTTGTATAGATTCAAACACAACATATAAGAAAGTGGTGAGGCTCAGAAAGGTGAGAGTCACTGTTAGTGATGAAGAACAAAGGAGTAGCCCCATGGTCCATTTGAAAATTTAATGCTTCTAGTGGGAGAGCAAGTTCATACTCTCATTGAGCCGCAAGTTGGTGGCATTGGGTTTGCATATGATTTTTAACTTTGAAGTCTTGATCTAGAATAAATGTGTCTGCAAATACATACAGTTAAGTCCATTTCTGAGTGCTCTGGGAGATTCAAGTGATCTTCTGTTGGGTTTTTTAATGTTCTTATTTTGAACGCCAGGTGTGTGTCCATTTATTCTTTTGCACAGAGTTAGCCCTGTGTATAAAGTGGAGGAGCATTGTTGGCATGTGATGGCGTATAGTCATATGCAGCCTCACCACTTTCTGATACGTTGTGTTTGAATCTGTACAAGTTGCTTGATCTGCTGAAGTAATCTGATGTGATGCAGAGAAATGTCACAGATTTATCTTTCACTTCTATACTGTAAGTATTTTTTTTCAATGCAGGTTTTCTCCATTCTGGCATCTAATGAAGTGGAACTACATCCATGAAAGCTCAAGTGAAAAATAAATGTGTTAGTCTTTAAAAGTGCTACAAAACTCCTCTTTCATTTTGCTGAACTAGATTGACTCAGCTACCGCTTTGGAATTTACCAATTATAGCAAGGCATTCTAGCCGTGCTCAAGTGATGTACCCTGCCTGGGTCCATCATGCCTGATCATGTTTTATGTTTTTAAGGAAGAGAATTTTGGCAACATGTATGATGATCATACTGACTATGTAAACCAACCAGGAAGTAAGTGATCACCATGGGGGAGGGAAAGAGGCAGGCATTTCAGTATCTGGACCAGGCATTCCTTGTGGCAGTCATTAAGCTGAAAGTTCAGCAGGGAAACTGAAGTGTCATACTCTAGCATCTGCTCTGTCAGTTTCCTGCTCTTTTAGATGTACTTTGTTAGGTGCTGCTTGTAACTGGAATTTCCAATCCCATTTTCTAGAATTTTAACAGATGACTCAGGTATAACAAGATTTCTGTTCTTTGCAGGCTTTGTATTTAATAGCAACTAATGGCACACCAGAGCTACAAAATCCAGAGAAACTGTCCCCGATATTCCGGGACTTTTTAAATCGTTGTCTGGAGATGGATGTGGAGAAAAGAGGGTCAGCCAAAGAGCTGTTACAAGTAAGTGCAAGTACCAACAAGTTTTTCATGTAGAGTTCATGAATCTAGTAATCAATTCGTGCTGACATCAGCTTGTCTTTGTCTTTCTTTCCCTATTGAGGATCGTTTAATGGAGGGTAGTGGTAGGGAAGCACAGGAATGTAAATGATTTTTCTACTGCGATCAGTACTGGCTGGTGTGTGTGGTTTTTTCAGTGACACTACAGCTTAAGATTGGGGTGTTAAACGTGCCGGATGCAGCCCACAAACCTCTTCCATCCAGCCTGTGACAGTGTTCTGTGAGCCCATGTGCTGTTCTCAACAGAGTGAGAGTGAGTGTGTGTGGTCTTGCATAGCCAGCACTCCACGATGCCACGAGAATGTCAGGGCTCACGACATTGCAGAATGTTGGGTGTGCAAGACTGTGCTCTGTGAGACCATGCTCTCTCCCTAACAGAAACTGGGGCGGGTATTGCAGAGCGCAGTCTCACGTGCAGCATCGTGGAGCGCTGTGTAAGAGTGCCCTAGTACTTCAATTTATGGTTTGTATGGTCCACTTGAAATACATTTAAGTCAAATCTGGTCCACTTTAGGAAGTGAGTTTGACACCCCTGGCTTAAGTTAAGCAGAAAGGTTCCTGTAGCTAGCAAAGGGGACACAGGGCTGGATAACAGGGAAATATCAGAAAAGAGTATCTCCATATAAGGAAGATTAGTGGAAAGAGGAGGGTAGGGGCTAGCCAGGGATTTTGAGTATTGATATGATTGGAGTAATTCCACAGGGCATGTCTCTTTGCAGTGCTGTATATTAATTAGCACCTTTGTGAAGTGCTTTCACAACTTGGGATGGGAAGCGTTTTGTAAATATGATGGTTTGTAACTTTAACTCCCGCTAATCTATTGTTTCTCTATTCCTGGCAGCATCCTTTCCTGAAACTGGCCAAACCTCTGTCTAGCTTGACACCATTGATCCTGGCAGCCAAAGAAGCAATGAAGAGTAACCGCTAATGTTGTTACCATGGCCTTCCTCTTTTAAAAAAAAAAAAAAAAAAAAAAAATTAATATATGAAAATTGTTACTTTTGTTCGGGGGGGTTGAAAAAAGTCTGCAAAAGGGAAAAACACTCACCCAGAAGATACCGCAAATGAAATACAGTGACTTTTAAGTAAACCCTTTCTGGGTCCCAAAAGAATTGTGGATTCGATCACTGGCCTTTCGCCTTTTCTAGCAGACAGCCCAGGGATCCTGTTTACTGTGCCTGGGGTTTTAAGTTGGTTTGTTTTTTTTATGATTTCGCTGTAACAGGTCCCATTCGTTTGCCCTTTTGGGTAGTTTCAATACTTGAATGGCAGATTCAAGCTTTTGGAGAGAGGCATTAATTTTATCTGCTGATCTCTTTCCTTCCCTTTACCTGTCTTCTTTCAAGTTGCTTTGGACATCTCCCATGTGACTAGATTAACAGCAAGTGTGGCAGAAATGTGAAGGTACATCTTATTTCTTCCCCCTTTTGTATAATTTAGCTGTGACTGTACTGATGAATTAATGACTTAGACACTTAAACTAACTTTAAACAAAACCAGCTTTCTAAGAAGAGTATGGGGGGGGGGGAGAAAAAGAGGTCATCTCTTTATCTTAAACTTCACATATCAGGAGAAGGGAGCAGATGTTTATGGTGAAAGAAACCCTCCCTCATCCATTATCTTCCTCTCTCATTCCAGCCCCCCACCTCCGCACTCCCTAGACCCATTGGCCAAGGCAGAAGGGATGTCTTTTGTGGTGTCATGGGTGGTTTTAAAACCAGGTGTTGTATCTATGCTCTTACTCGGGTTTTGGGGTTTATGCTGGTGCCTTTGACTTTTTTACTTTTCTCTCCTTTGTATCAAATACATTTTTGTATATGTTGTAATTTTATTCCCAAAAGCAAATAATGCTACAGCCTTGGAGTTGTCAAGATTTAAGTATTAGAGCTATTTTTTCCATTTTTAAATGTGCTCTGTTTCTACTAACAAAAGCAAAAGAACAAATAATTCATCAGATTGGAGGAAACTGAAGATCCAAGCCTTTTTTAATAAGTCAAGCAGAAGCTTATGAACACTGGGAACACTGAAGTGCAGTTCTGTGGAGACAGTCCGAGAAGGGAGATTAGTCCTACCAGATGCAAAAGAGGCTTGCTTGAGTTGCTGATGTGTGACTGGAGAGAGTCTTCATGCCATGATGGCCCCTTCTCACTGAAGACATTTCACCAGCTAAAATGGCAGAAGGTGACATTTAGTGCAAAAAAGTGCCTTCCTATAAAAGCTAGTGTGTAACTTGAGTAGCTGAGTTCCTAATGGTGCCAGCTGAGGTGGTCATGGTCGCAACCACAGACTTATCCCTCATCCCTCATTTCAGCCACTGAAATTGCTGCATTTATACCTACAAGTTATTGTGATAAGGAGCTGTTTGTAGCTGTAATGTGCCAAGTGATTCACATGAAAGAATAGCCGCTAATTTGGTGCCAACCAATTATGTTGTATTCTCAACTGGCAATGCATGTCGAGCAGAGTCCAAGCTCTAGAGTGAGATGATACACAATTGGTCAGACACCAAATGGAAGGCCAGAGTCTTGCATGTGTCCTGGCTATTGTGGTAAAGTTCTTTTCTTCTCAGTAAGAATAATTTCAGTGTTTATACGAGGATTGAAATGCCAGTTTCGAATTCTGAATCTGCCTGGACATGAGCAAAACAGCTGCCACTTAAACCCTATGTATCATTGGGTTTCATTCTCTTAGAACTTTGTATACTTCAGTAAATTGCACTAGCAAATTGCTCTGCACCAACAAGATACCTTATTTATGAAGGAAGTAGCACCATCAGACTTGAGTTTGAGTTCTTATAACCATAATGTAACAGGTACAAAGCTGAGTTGCTGTCACAAGAAGGACATCATCAAAAGAATATGCAGGCCACTAGCCATATAGCACTAGAATGTTCTTAGTTCATTCCAAGGAATTGCCATGTCATGATAGGAATCCTGTAGCTGTTTTTCCTATTGTCATCTTTGTATGTACTGAAAACCATTTATACCATAACCATCAGAATGGCATTGGTCCAGTTTCGATGCATATGACAACATAAAATCTTCCTGTTAAAAGGGAGAAGCAAGGAGTTTTGGATTGTTTCCTTTTTTTCTTCATCGGCTCCCAGTTTGTCTGTTGCTGGCAATGGACTTTGTGAAAATCAGACTCCTGGTGCAGGAGTATAACTTGACTTTTTCTTCTCCACAGGTAGCAAAGCCTAGTCTGCAATACAAATGTAAGTGGTCTGAAATTAGCAGGGAAACTTAAAATTAATCAGTCATTTTAATTTATTAGTTTAGTCTGACTTATAAAGAGAACTTTTCTGATCTTGTTGTAACATCTGTTTAGATCAGTATCTCTATCTCTTTAAGTGGCAATGTCTCAACCTTTAGTTTTTGTTTAGGAAAAAAACAGACTCATCTGAGAGTTGCCAGGATGCATTCCAGGGCTTCTCACATGGCCTAGAATGCTGTGCAGTACAGTGAAAAAAGGTATATGGTAATACAGTAAGGTTTCTTTTGTTCCTGTTGCCAGAAGTTCATTAGGACAAAGTTAAGAGAGAGGTCCAGGAAAGACAAGAAATAATAGGAATGTTTAATTTCTGTGGTAAAGTGAGGGGAAAAGAGTTAAGTAGAATCAGTAAAAGAAAAGTTATAGGGAAGTTGCTGCTCTGTGCTTCATTGTGTAGCCTTTGTACAGTATGCATGTCAGTAGGTCAGTCAGCAATCTTGTAACTGCACGTGTTGCGTATGTCTTCCAAGTCTAGTTTCAAAAATAGAAAATGTGCTCATTTTTCCCATGAGGGATCAGGTTAGATGTGAGACTAGTTCATTGGTTTGTATCCAGCCCAGTGGAATAAATAGTGCAAGGTTTAGAAAGAAGGGCCAGAATTTGAGTGGATGCTGAAAGCAAAATACCATTTTGGAATGTGCCAAGATTCCCAGATCACTGGCAGCCACCTCTTGTGATGGGCACAACCACTAATGAATATGAGTAAATGCTACAATGGCACAACAGAGTAGTTAAGAGTCTGGAGTAAAGATAGGAGGAGGGGGAGATGTGCAGCTCAATGCTTAAAGCAAGTTAATAGGCAACATTTGATTCCCAGGATATTTTTTAGCATTGAAATTGAAACAAACCTGAGTTCCAACCAACTAGACATGCTGCTGAGGTCATACATTTTGATCTGAATATTCGCTAGGCAAGTGTCTTTTTTTCTGTGCTGAATAGCAGCAAGAAATGTATCCCAGAGTAGTTCAGAGTAATTGAACTCTGCTGTCGGAGTAGGATGGGAAAACCAAGGATAGCGTTAAAGCAGAGGTTGACAAAATTGGCTCACAGCTAAGTGCCAGCAATTTTACTTTTGGTCAGCAGAAACGCTCCTCCATTACATTTTGGCAGTGCAGCTAGGTGACAGGCTACTAAAACTGGTCATGGTGGTGACCAAAAACGTACATTGGTGGAGGTTTTCATTAAAGGTCTTTGTAGCTGGAATTGAACAAACCTCTCTGGTCTGCTTTCTCTCTCTTTCACTTTGCCAGGTGGAAATGAAAGTAGGTGCAAGCTTTGTTTTTTATTACTGTATCCAGATTTTTAATGTTGCCTTTTGTTTAATTTAATCCCAATTTGTTATTTAATTATTTCTGCAATATTAACTACTGTATTTGATTACTTTGTTTAATAACTTTGTTCTATCAGGGCTAGAAATAAAACTTTCTAAAATGTTAGTTTTTCCCCTTCCTGAGTTGATATCTTTTTAAAATCAGAGTAGCACAAAAGAATAAATGTTTAGATATCTTAAAAAGTCTTAGGGGAATGTTCAGTGTTTGTGTAACTTTGTATTGAAGCATGACATTTAAATGTTTTGTGCGCACTTTGTTCTCAGTGTGGTTGATTTTAATTTTGAGGTATATCTCAGCTTAGTTATCCTTTGTCTACCAAACCTTCCTAATCAATGATGATAAATGACTGCTGCAGGCTTTTCTTGCTGCTGAGCTCCATTTACAAGTAACCAGTAACCATTCCTATCTGAAACCAGGAGAGCGCATCTGGGTTGACCTCCCTTCTCTTAATGAAGCAGATGACTAACAGTTCTGTGGGAGACTGCTGCTAAATCAGCACCTTTAGCAAAGAACTGACTGGGCTGTCTGCACTGTATCTCCCAAGGCCACAGTACCATGAAGCAGCACTTTGTTAGTGGTTTGGTTTGCAACTGACAAGCCAGTAGTCATTGATCAGGCTGCTGGCAATATGAAGTTCCACTAAAACTATTCCTAACCAGGCTACAATATTTCATTGGTAATAGCATAAAAAAGTCCCATTTAGTGTTACACAGAATAGAACGCAGGAAGCATGGCACACAAGTGCTTTCCTTTCATCTACACCAAGGGTTGGCAATGTTTGCCAGCCCCACCCCCTCCCAAACCTTCAGCAGGTGCCAGGGGTGGGGCCAGGAAGGTGCTGGGGGCTTTGTGCTCCTTTTCCCTGCTGACTCTGAGGTTGAGAGTGGATGACTGCTTTAGGCTTGGTATTGGATCAGAAATACCTTTTGATAAGCTCTCGGGAGTTTCTCTTCAGTAACTGTTTATCAGTAGAGAAATGAGTTGCTAAGAAGGACATACAAAGTGACATTTCCTAGGTGCCAAGGCTTGTTAGGTTTGAAATGTGGGTGGAATTTTCATTAACAGCTTTTCTGCCATGCCTATAAAGGACACATCATGCATATATCTTTGTTTAAGGGGAAAGGGGGAAAAAAGTGCTTCCCCTTCTGAAATGTTGTCCAGTCAGCAAGAGGAGTGTGGAAATAAGTAGTCTTCTGAAAGTGCTTATAACCTCAGAACTGGGACAAGGGAACGTACAAGAAGTCTCATGAGGTTCAACAAGGACAAGTGAAAAGTCCTGCACTTAGGATGGAAAAATCCGGGGTACCGCTACAAGCTGGGGACTAACCAGCTAAGTAGCACCTCTGTAGAAAAAGAGCTGGTAGTTATGGTGGATGGGAAGCTGACTGTGAGTCAACAGTGTGCCCTTATTGCCAAAAAGGCCAATGTCATATTAGGCTGCATCAGTAAGTGTATTCCCAGCAGATCAAGGAATGTGATTATTCCCTTCTATTTGATGCTGGTGAGGCCACATCTGGAATATTGTGTCCAGTTTTGGACTCCACACTACAGAAGGGATGTTGACAAATTAGAGTCCAGCAGAGGGCAATGAGAATACTAAGGGGCCAAGGCACGTGAATTACAAGGAGAGACTGAAGGAACTACACTTATTTAGTCTGCAGAAGAGAAGTCTGAGAGAGGATTTGATAGCAACCTTCAGCTACTGGAAGGGGTGCTCCAAAAAGGAGGAAGCTAGGCTATTGTCAGTGGTGACAGAGGACAGAACAAGGAGCAATGGTTTCAAGTTGCAGTTGGGGAGGTCTTGGTTGGATATTAGGAAGAACTTTCTCAGAAGTGGAATGGTGAAGGACTGGCATAGGTTGCTTCAGGAGGTGATGGAATCTCTATTTTTGGAAACCTTTGAGACCGGGTTGGACAAAACTCTGGCTGGGAAGATTCAGTAGGAGTAGCCCTGCTTTTAGCAGGGGGTTGGACCAGATGATCTCATGAGGTCCCTTCCAGCCCTAAAATTCTATGATTCTAAGAATATTGCAGCATTCAACCTCTTCAGATGATTTATTTTGCTGAATATGGTTGCTTTGGTGTTATGTAAGCAAGACCTTTTGTGTATGTGAATTCATATCCTTAATGTTGCATTAGATGATTCTTGAATTTAATTTTTAATTCAGAAAAGAAACTTTAACAGTATTTAAATAATCTACATGGATGTTGGTGTTCACTCCTTATTAAGGATGGTGAGGTCTTATTTGCACATAAACTTGCACTGGTTTAGTTAACCCAATGCAATCACCAGCATGGATTCTCTTACTTCTGTTTGTCATTTTTAACCCTATTCCTTATTTGACTTGGTAAACCCAAATGAGCTTGATCTAAACCTGAAACAAACACAGCCATTGACTATTGCCTCTGCTGAACCAAATTGATTTAAAAATTCATATTCAGTTAAACAAGTGCAACCCTGAATGCAGAGAAGCTCTTAAGATTCAGGGAAAATTGAGTTGCTACTTTCACTGCTGCTGTTTAGCTTAGAAGGTGTTTCTTATAGGGCTGATCTAGATACAGGAGCAGCAGCGGTTTGATTTAAGGCAGAACAGATTGAAAACACAGGTCTGTTTCTAACTAGCAGTTTTCAGTTGTGCACAAGGAAATGTGTGCCTATAACATGAGCACAATTTATGCAATTACACTCAGGTGCAATAATTGTTTACACTATGGCTTACTGCTTTTGTGCATGTGACTGCCACCACTTCATAGGAAATCGTGAGAATCAGGTGTAGCTTTGAAGACCTAGACCTTTTATAAAAATGAGTTTTTAGAGTTAAAGAATTTTACAGGATAACTCAAAAATGCACTCATCCTGAAATCATCAGTTATTTCTCTCCTTTTCTTGAGGAGTTTATAGTCTGCCAAATGGTTCTATGGAATTGGCCAAGTACAAGTAGCAACCCCAGATCATACCAGACAAGATGTGCTGTTCTCTGAGCCTTGCAGGACCCAGTGAAAGCAACACTAGCCCCTGCTAAATTCTAAGCAGGTGCTGTTCCATTTTAATTAGCAGAAAACTGAAATGGCTTGAAGGGTTCGCCCTACCCCTCAAAACATCACCTCGAGGCTGACCCTGGAACTAGTTTTGGTACCAAAGGAGAAGTTTGGGGAAAGTTGTGAAGAGGTGAGAATAGTGAAGCTCAGACTGTGACCTTAAATTTTGCTTTGGCACATGGGAAACCTATAACACCAATGTACCGGGAATTGAGAGGAGGTAAATGGCCAGCCCTGGGAACTCTACCATTTGTCTTTATCATGGCAGCAGCATTACAAATGCATCCTGCTATGACCTGTAGAGAAACCGATTTCATAGCTCAAGTGAATGTCCATTTCCATGCCCAGTCACATGTTGGATGGTTGGTGGAACAGCCAGGGAGACTACACAAGTCATGATGCAGATATTTCCACCAGAAACAAGTTTCTGTTTCACTGTATTTGGGATACTGAAAAGCTACTGCACAGAAGCCATTTTTGCTCACTGCTTCCTCTTGTGTAGTCAAACAATGCTGAAAGGATCTTTGGTGTTACTGGTAGCTGCTTATCAGCAGACAATACAGAGAGGAGGATTATGTGGTGAAGCTGAGTGGGAGGGTAGGAGCTGGCTGCAATAACAGCCCTAGAGTGTGACAGCAAACACAGGTGAGCTCATGTGGAGGACTTCTGTGGTAAACCCCAGAGTGATAGAGAAGGTCAAAAGGAACCTCTCAATTTATTTTGATCCCCTTTGAGGACCAGGAAGGACAATTCTGTAACTTCTGCATGTTTAATCTCCACCTGAACTCTGCTGGGAAACACAACCTGTCTGGACAGTGAAAGTCCCTCTCCAGGCAGCCTGCCATCTGGCAGCTGCATCCCTTTAAGTCATGGGCACCACATGGTGCTTCAATATAATGAAATGTTTGACAGCTCAAACAGTAGCAAGGTGGCCCCTAATTTCTGCAGCCTTTGACCAAAGCAGCTTCCTTTTAGACCAATGCACTGAGTGTCATACGCAGTCTGGTTCTCCCCTGCCTTGCCCATTGCAGAGTGGGAGCAGAACGCAGCTAGGGCTGGATTATGCTGCATAGATCAGGGAGTCCTGTGTGTCTCTGTACAGTGCCTTGCGCACTGGTGCTTAGTGGGAGACTGGAGGGGCTGCCATCCTACAAGCAATGTACCTCCAGGTCACGCAGGTGAGAAGATCAATGCAGGATGTCTTGTGGTCAGAAATCAAACCCTCTGTCTCTCTTGGAATGCTTTGTCTACGCTACCTCTGCCTCGGGGTGCTCCCTGCCCTTCATAAGTTAAAACCACCCACTACTGCTGCTGCTTCCTAGATCTTTCAGGGTCTGTCTACGGTGCAGCAAATACCTCAGCCTGCACCTAGATCAGCTGGCTCGAGGTTGTGGTGCTAGGGCTCTGGGATTAAAAATAGCAATCTAGACATTCAGACTAGAGCCTGGGCTTTGGGACCACCTCCCTTTGTGGAGCCCAGCCCAATCCTGCCCATCTACATTGTGGTTTTTAGCCCCGCGAGTCCAGGCCACCCACGGCCGTGGTTTTATTTTAATGTTACAGCAGCCTTCTGCGTTTTGGCAGTTACAGTGTAACTCACTGCTGCTTCTTTCTGCGTGATACGACTTCAGAAAAGTGGGAACCACATACAAGTCTGGGGGCCAAATGGTTTTATCTCCATTGAAATCTGTAGTACTGTTTTCATACATCTCCCAGAGAATGTTCATTGTTTGATTTTCCAGATATCCCTGTCAGAGACAAATGACTTGTGGCTTTTCTGGACCTTCTCTGTGTCTGTGGATGGTGCAAAAGACTAGGTGAACATGATGAAAATAAGCCTCACTATTTGTAGCTGACTGGACAGATGGAAGTCAGAACCTTTATACTGAATAAAACATCAACTTAAAATTGCCTAAATTAATGTAGGGTAAAATTTTCAGTTTTTCCCAACTGTTGGCTAAGAGAGAGGAATGGCTTATGTTTTTTACCTTTGTTTATTCAAGGACCCTTTGACTTTATTTTCTATTGAAACATCAGTGCCATTTCCCATATAATGCCCCTGCTCAACATCAGCCAAAAACTAGCCAGATTCATAAAAGAAAAAAGCATTTAAAAATTTTAAATCAAATTTAAAAATCATTGATGGACATTTTGACACCACTAAAAATAAAATTCAGTGTAAGGGGGAAGCTGGGGTTGCTCATTTACGTCTTTGGAAACCAGAGAAGATTCAGAAAGGCATAAAAAGGATTCAACTCATCTGTAACTGCACATTAAGGTATTTTTAATGTCCCAGACTCTTGGGTGAGTATGGTGAAAGTGGGAGTCTGGCTGATAAAGGTTCACAGTGGATACAGATTCCCAGAGTAACTGTGCAGGTGATTTTAACGTATTGCTTTCATTCACTTTGCTATGACAACCTCTCTTGAGCACAACTTCAGCAAAAGGCACTCTACCAGGCTGCTTCTTAGGTGGCATTACCTTTGTATTTCAGTGCCCTCAGGGTCTGCTGCGTACCTGATTCCTGAGTCTTACCTGTGCAGTGATTTGAGAGAGCAAACTCCGATGCCATAGCTGTCACTACTCTGGTCATTGTTGCTTCGCAACTTAATCCTTTCCTGAGCATGAGGAGTGTTGTGCAATTGCAGTTGGCTTCCCCACCCTGTATTGCAAACTAGGTAGAGAGAGCTTTGAAGGCCTCTCAGCAGTGATGGCCCAAGGCATTTGTACCTTTAAAATGCAAGAAATGGGCAAGAATGAGAAGACTGTTTTAGGAGGAACAAGTGTTGGAATTTTATCACTTAAGTCTTTGAAGAGTTTTGGCATAAATCACTCTCATTACTCTGCTGGAAAGCATCCTCGGAGCTCCAAGCTAGGAAGAAACGAGGGCGCCTCTGGCAGCTAGCCCATGGAGCTGCTTTTTGTAATGGTGGATTAAAGTGTGAGTTCCTCAGGTCAGCAACCCCCAGCACATGTGCCAAGAGTGTCACACAAGCCTATTCAGAGCAGCATGCAGGACCCTCTTCTGTGCTGCTGAAATTTCTGTTCCTGCTGCTGAAAGCCACCCAGAGCAGCAGCATTCAGTGATGGCTGCTGGGAGGATCCCAGTCATGCCACCTGGAGCAGCTTTGTTGGCAGTGGCTGGGAGGGGGTTCCTAGGCATGACCCTGAAAGAAGCTGCTCAGGGAAGCTTTGGGTGGTGTGCCTGGGTCTCCCCAGCTGCTGCTGAAGGAAGCTGTTTGGAGCAGCTTTCCGTGGTGTGATGGGACCTGCCCCCAGCTGCCACCAAGAGAAGCTGTCCTGGGCTGTGCCTGGGGCCCCACCCTGCAGCCACTGGTGAAAGAAGCCACTGGCAGTGGGGGGCACTAGCCATGGCCACCACCCAATTCTTAGGGAGTGGTTGCTGGTTTTGGGCAGAGGAGGTCACTGGCACCAGCTGAGGGTTGGGGAGGAGGGTCCAGCGCAGAGGTCGGCAAAGGCTACCAACACTAAACAATGCGTCTTGGTCCCCTTTTGGAACTGGAGAATCTAGGTCGAAGTCGCTGAGCTCCACAAGGGCTGTGACTTCAGTAGCTGCTGCTCTTGTGGTGGAGGTTTGAGTGAGTGTTGCTTGCTGAATGGAGGAGGAGCATGTCAGGGTGAGAACGTGGGGTGTTTATATCCCTCTCAGGGGATCAAGCAGTTCTTAAGAGCAGTAAAATTCTCTAGCCTAGGTGGAGCTTGTGTGTCAGGAATATGACAACATCCATGGTCCTAGAACCAAGCCTCTGACACTGACTGTTCTTCAAGACTTGAGAGTCAGACATGGAAAAACATCTCATGGGCCTTTTAGGTTGCCACTCTGCCTCCTGCTCCACAGCAAGGTCATTCTATAGCAAGGCATTCCAGTGAATTAGTAGGAGCTGGATTGGGGGATCAGAACCGGCTGTGCCCTTGTAAGGAGTGTCTCTCCATGCCTTCCTCCTCGCCCCCAAAAGATAAACCTAAATGGAACATATGTTTCAGAGGTAGGCAACCCCCAGCATGTGTGCTGACACTGGCTTGTGAGCCCATTTGGAGTGGCATGTGGCAACCCCTGTGGTGCCACCATAATTGTCACTTCAGGTGGCTTCTTTTGGTGGTGGCTGTGGCACAAGGGGCCACTGCCATGCCCATGCCCTGGGTATGGCATGGAAACACATTACCTGGAGTGGCTTCTTTCCACAGCATGCCACCACCGAAAGGAGACGCTCCAGCTAGCTTCTTTCCATGGTGTCCCTGGGGACTCCTAAGAATAGCTGCTCCAGGTGGTTTTTTTCCATGGCATCCCTGGAGGACCATCCCAGATCCCCAGGCACTCCATCAAGAGGAGTCGTTCCAGGCAGCTTCTTTCCGCAAGTGGCTCCTTTTAGTGGCATGCCTAGGAAGCACCCTCCCCACCATTACAGCCATAGCCACTGCTGAATTTTCAAGGGGCTCCCTTTTTTCTGAAGCAGGCTGCGGGCACTGTCTGAGGGTTGGGGAGGTGGGTCTGGCACAGGGGTCAGCAACTCTGATTTAGGGGAAGTGGATTATTCTGGTCTCAGGAATTCAGTCTGCTCTGGAGTAACCCCACCAGCAGTGCATTACCACCAGGATCCCTTTCTCTGAGCCCCAGAGTAAGTTACTACTGACCTGGACAAACGGTCTTTTGACCTTCTCGTATCAGACAAGGTTACCCATCTTCCATGGTTGTAAACCCAGTTCTCCTGCAGTGCTTACTCCTGGGCATTGCTCTTGTTGACTTTTTTCTGTGAATAGGGGCAATGATTTGCTGTGTGGTGCATTATTTTTAGCCTGAGCTGCCCTTTGAGTGCTTCCTGGTGCACTCTCACCATTCACTGGCCTTTTTCACAGCTTGTAGAATTGAGAGCAGTCCAGCTGCAGCATTGAGAGTGAAATGGTTAGGCAGGGAGCCCAGTAAAAGAGGCTTTTATTCCTTAGGAACCCCCCCCCCCCCCAAAAAAAAAAGTCTATTTCTGCCCTTTTCAGGGCCCAGCCAATGTGGCACTCACATGGTACTGTACTTTGAATATAAGAATTTCTAAACAAGTGCTCTGTGCTGCTGCCAGGTGCCTGGGAGTTAAACAGACATGAGGGGAAATGGCTAGCAGAACATGCACTTATTTCAGCAGCAGGCGAAGCTACAGAAGCTTTCTTTCTGCAAATATTAGCGCAGGGGAAGAAACCTAGGCTGACTGCTTATAACTGCACAGTCCACTGCCCAGCCCTCAATGAAAAGAACCCTTGTTTTCTTTCCACATTCAGGTGGGAGGAGGGGGACAAGGACTTGTGTGATTGGTTTAAAATGTACATTTGCTTTCTCTGTGTCCTGGCCTGTTCTGCAAATTGAGGGAGTAAGGAAGGAGGTGTTTTCAACTGTGTAAAGTGCCTAATCCTCAGCTCAAGGTTAATTCAATCTCTGTCTCCTCGCTGGGTTTTTTTGTATAAATTGTACGGGGGAAAATAAAAGTGAATTAATATAGTTGTCTGGGAGTTTTGTTTGTGTGTGGGTAATTAACAGGTTGATTACACTGTGAGAGAGTTTTAACCAGATGCAATCACCTTTGTCACAAGAGACGGCATTCTTCCTTTTGTCTGCACAAGGACCAACAGGATGGGCCCGGATCCCGCTTGTGGCATTTGGGTGTTACTGTCTAGTTGTGGTACTTGTATGACCTCCGTGAGCAGTCTCTGAGCCCTCAGTCCTGTGTGTGTGTGTATCCTCACAATGGGAAGTCTTGTTATACCCATCGTACAGATGAGGTGCAGAGAAACAGACTTTGCTCCAAAAGTCTGTGCGGGAACAGGGAATTGAATCTGGGACGCCAAAGCTGCATGCTTTCTATACAAAGCACAGGGCTATTTTTCTTCCCTATTAGCCATAATGTAAATATTTCATACGACTGGAAAACGTGGTTTTCATAGGCTGTTGCTGCATTTAGTTCATTTTGATCGTCTACATGATCGAAGTTCAACTTGCAGGTTAGTTCCTTTCATTCCTAGCTCTCCCATAGTTTAGTTCTTACTGTGACTTTCCGTGACCCACTAAGAACAAAAGCTACAGCCAAAGCTGACCATGTCTAGGGCTCTGGAGCTGTACGCACAACCCAGTTCCTCAGCTGTTACAGGTTTTAAAACAGATCTGAATTAAAGAGATGTTTGGGTGAAGTCAGGAGCTGGTGGGGTGTGTAGCTAACCGTGTCCACTCCAGTGCTCTTGTAGAGCCAAGGATTTAATAAATCTATGACATTTGGGATAGTGAGCAGAGAACTTGTTCGAGCTCGTCTCCTATGCTTGTTTGGGGAGGGAGGGCAGGTAGAGGGGGAATGCTACAGCTACCATAGCATATTATTGCAGACAATGCTGTTGGTGTAGGGGATAATCTGCGTCCCGAGAGGACACAGCTAGATCAACAAGAATTCTTCCATCAGTCAGGCACCATCTGCACCAGGGGCTAGGTCAGGATAGTTGCATCTCAGCGGTGTGAAAAAGCCACCACAGAGAGAGCTGTAAAATCCTGGTGTATACTGGCCTAAAATTGCCTTTTGACTCTGGTTTTCCTTTTCCCTGCTGGTATCTCAGCTCCCTCCACCAGAGCACAAGGGTAACAAAAGACAAATAGAAATTCTTTAGTGAGTCCTGCTCCCTGATCAAAATGTGACGTTCGCTCTTGGAGGAGAGCCCTTCCCCTCTCAAACCAGGAGGATGCAGTTGGTTTTGTGAGCCCAAGAAGAGAGGAGACTCTCCAGGAAATTAGTCTGGTCCAGCCTGGAAAGAGAGTGCTGTCTGTGAGCCTCTCTCCCCTGTGCGCACACCAGCTTTGGGCTGCCTTTCTGCTTCATCTAACACTGACCCAGAGAGAAGCAGCCCCAATATTCTGTGCACCCCAAGCAAAGCCCACATGAGTGCTGCTCTCTGCTCCAGTCAGCAGATCTGTGCAGTAACCCACTGGGCCAGAACACATCAGCCAAAAGATCCTAACACAGCCACACAAATGCACCTCAGGGTTGCTGCAGTGGGGTGACAGTTGCTGGACCCACTTGCTAGATGGGGTTGTAAAACAGCCAGTATCTTGAACTGATAAGTGCTGAGCAAACTCCAGGCCGCAGGTCAGTGGGGCTCTGATGTTACAGCAGAAGGGGAGCATATGTGAGACACATGGGAGCCATGGCTGTCTCCCTTCTGTTTGGGCTGAAGACATCAGGACAAGCAGTCTGCTGGGGGTAGCTAAGAAATGCATACCTTAATATTGGTGGCTGCTGCTATAGATACCAGAACCAGTCTGTCAGCTTCTTAATGGCATAGCTGCAGGTGTGGATTTTCCCAATGCTTCCCTTCACCTGGCTGACTGGGGGCCTGTCAGGCTCTGCCACGTTGGCTTTAAAGTCCCTTTATAAAGAAGAAGAGAAGCCAAGGTTAATCTGGTCTTGGGACAGTGACTCATTGTGCTGTTTGCATCTTGCCTGGGCTTTGTTATGGCAGGTTTGAATGTTTCCATTGCTTTCTTTTTCTCCATTGTGGCCATTTGTGAGGTAATCAGGCAAGTCTCCAAGAGACTTTTGCCTCATGGAGCATACTGCAGTCTTGCTGGAGAACTAGTCAGCTCATTACAGTTGTGTGCTTGCTGCCTTGAACTGAGGATGCTGGTGGAGATCGGTCCCTGGGGTGGTGGCTTTGGTCCAGATGTCATCCTGACACTGCTCTTCCTTCTCTTCTTGGTTCACGGTGTGACTTTTGATGGAGCTTCTGCAAACCCCACGGTGTCTCTCCAGGAATTCCTCGTCATGGAGTCCTCCTTTGTGGCTACCATTGGCAAACTTCTGGTCCAGTTTGCAGGCATGAAGGCAGCTGAGAGGCTCACCAAACAGTACTGGGCCTGGGAGTTGACTGACTTCCATCTCATCCAGAATCTAATGGCCCTGGATTGCAGTTCCTCTCTCCATACCTCTTTGTACCATGGCATCTTTGTGGAAGGCATCTGCTCTTTCTTTTTCCATCTGGTGGGTCTCAAGTTGCAGCACAGCCACCCTGTGTACAGAGCATCTGTCGTGGCTGTGACTGTAACCACCCTGGCTTACACAGGTGAGGCACTTTCTTTCTCTTTCCCCTGCAATCGCCATATGTGGATTCAAGAAAGGAGTGTAGATGAAATGTAGGTGGAGTTAATGAGTTGGCTTTTCAGCTCCAGGATACCTACAGTTTCATAGTAGTGGTTAACTTCTAGTCAATGCTGGTTTGATTCACACTCTCCTTGTGTCATGAAATCAGCATCCAGACAGTGGTTTGTACTCCAGAGATGCCCCTAGTGCATCTGCAGGACAAGCAGTCTCAGGTTGTAAAGAGCCACCCACTGCATGCTAGAATGAGAACCAGAAAGCAGCACTGAATAGAGGACAAATTTCCCAGTCTGTGGCTTTTGCATGCCCCCATTACGGTACCTTCCAAGCATGGCAATCGGCACCCCCTCTCCCCCTTGTACATATAAGAGTGAGGATGAGTCAGTCTGTGACAAAGCAGAGCCTTGAACTTGAGTCTGTGGGGCCTAGTCTAGAGCTCAAATAATTGGGCCGTTCTGCATGTTGAGCTCCACTGCTTTTCCCAGAGCCTAGAGCCTGCCCCCCCGTCCCCAGCCCAGGACAACTGGGTGTTTGGTGAAGTGGGGGAGGGAGCTAGGGTGCACTCTCCTCCCCAGATCACTGGCTCCATGATCATCTGACCAGACCTCCTGCATGGTTATCACAAATCAAAGATTCCCTCACTGAATTTCTGTGTCTTAAACCATTGCTTCTGTCAGCTTCAGCAGGTTTTGTAGCAAAGTATCCAGGTCTTCATTTTAAATATTCCAATTCCTGGTGAAATTGCCACGTGCACCCCTAGGTCAGTCTCCTCTGGTCATTAATGACCTCCGGTAGGTTACTTCTGGTCTGAATTTGTCTTGTTTCAAGTTCTCCACACTGGCCCTTTTTGTGCCTTTTTCCTGCAGACTGAAGAGCTGCCTTGTGTCAGAAATCTCTTCCCCATGTAGGTTTCTTAGACTATGATCAATTCACCACTTAACAATTTCTCTCTCTTCTCTCTGGTACACTGGACATATTCAGCCTGTGAAAGTACTGCTCGTCCACCCACACATCTGTGTTACATGACCTATCCTCCAGACACCATCTTTAGTTCCTGCTCCTCAACAAGGCAACAGCCCCAGCACCCCAGAAACACAATTCAACAATTATTTCATCTTTCAGTGTCGCAAGAGGGTAGACATTTTATAGCCATTTCAACTCTCTACTAGTCACTGATCACTTTTCATGGGAGATGGCTTAATTGCTGTTTGGCCTGGGAGTTAGATAACATATTCTGCAGTGTTAATCACAGTGGACATGAGAGTTAGTGTCTCTGGTGCTAGTAAGGAGCTGTGTAGCTATCAGCAGTTTGACATTGTTCAGCTAGGAGACTGATGGGACGAGCATCTATTTTACACAGCGGTAGGAAAGTTGGGCTCCACTGAGGTTGTTCAGTTCACTCTGCTTGTTCACTCTGCTTTTCTGGAAAGTTTTTAGAAAGTTCAAAAACAGAGCTCTGGAAATAGAACTTTTTTATTCTCCATCAAGGCAGACCTTGCTTCAAATCCATTTTGAGCTCATGAGACCCGTTAACTGTTTGTTTGTTTTCCTCTTTCACAGCTGGGCCTTTCACTGGGGCCTTTTTCAACCCAACCCTGGCCTCCACGGTGACTTTTCACTGCTCTGGAAATGTCTTGCAAGAGTACGTGCAGGTTTACTGGCTGGGACCCCTCACAGGTGAGCTGTGTGCGGGATACCAGTTAGGTGCTGGAGTGAAGCCTTCCAGCTTGTGTGCCATTTGGGGAACCTGCAGGAAAGGGGCAACTCCTGCAAGTGGCAGCTCATTTTACTCTTATTTATTATGGAGTAGCCAATCTTGCCACGGTACATTTAGAGCCAGCAGCTCTTTGCCCTCCCCAATGCCTCTCCTCATAGAGTGACCAGACAGCAAGTTTGTTTATCACATGAACTTTTGTGGGAGAAAATCCCACTTCGTCAGACGCTTTGAAGAGGAGGAACTTACAGAATCGGATGAAAATAAATGCAAGGGAGTGTAAGACATTGAATCAGGTCATACTGCAACAGCAAATCTAAGCATTTGTAAGGATTCAAACTGTAGGACACAGCACATAGAGGGAGAGTGAAGTCAAATTACTTGTTCTAATGGGAAAACAAGCCATAGTCATGATTGAGTCCTGCTTTCACACAATCTAATTTGCATATTAGTTCAATTTCGGCTGTTTCTCTTTGGAGTCTTGATGTCCCATTGATTTTCTTGAGGACCAGCGTTAACAAATCATTAATGGAGTGATTAGGAAGATGGAAGTGCCCAGCAACTGTTTTTTCACATGTGGTGATTTCCGATGTCAGTTTTACACCCATTGATTCTTCTGTGTAGGGACTGTCCTGTTTGTCCAATGTAGAAGCATTTCTGGCACATGATGGCACAAATCACGTTAGTTGATGAGCAGGTGAATGACCCTTTGATGGAGCAGCTGGCTTGATTAGGTCCTATGATGATGTCTTTTGTGCAGATATTGTGGACAAAGTTGGCAGTGTGGTTTGTTGCAGGGGTATGTGCCTGCTTTTATGTTTCTGTTGTTAGGTCTGTAGTTGCTGGTATCTGTTTAAGGTTCAGAGGCTGGCTGTAGGCAAGGAAAGGTCTGTCTCCCGAGGCTAGAGAGAGTGAGAAATCATCTTTTAAAATAGGCTATAGGTCCTTAATGATCTGTTGTAGAGGTCTGACTTGAGGGTTGTATGTGGTGACCAGTGGTGTTCTATTGGTTTTTTTTGGACTTTTCCTGTAATAGATGACAGCGGGATACCCCTCTGTCTCTGTCATTCTGTTTCTTTACTTCTCCAGGTGGGTACTGTAGTTTTAAGAAAGCTTGATAGAGATCCTGAAGATGGCTGTCTCTGTCTGAGGGATCAGAGCAAATGCAGTTATATCTTAGGACTTGGCTGTAGACAATGGATTGTGTGGTGTGTTTAGGATGGAAGGTCAAGGGATGTAGATAACTATACCAATCAGTAGGTTTTTGGTATAGAGTGGTGGTGATGTGTGTCTACTTACACTATATTGATGACATCTTCATCATCTGGACACATAGCAGGGAGGCTCTTGAAGATTTCCACAGAGATTTTAACAGTTTCCACTCCACAATCAAACTGAGCCTGGAACACTCCACACAGGAGACCCACTTTCTGGACACTACAGTAAAATTAGGGATGGACACATCAACACCACTGTATACTGAAAACCTACTGATCTGTATCTGTAAATGCCAGTCTTCAAGAAAATCAATGGGACATCAAGACTCCAAAGAGAAACAGCCAAAATTGAACTAATATACAAATTAGATTGTGTGAAAGCAGTACTTAATTGTGACTATGGCTTCTTTTCTCATTAGAATAAGTAATTTGACTTCACCCTCCCTCTGTGCTGTTTCCTAGAGTTTGAACCCTTACAGATGCTCTGATTTGCTGTTGCAGTATGACCTGATCCCAAGTCTTACCCTCCCCTGCATTTATTTTCATCCGATTTTGTAAGTTCCCTCTCTTCAAAGCGTCTGACGAAGTGGGATTTTCTCCCATGAAAGCTCATGTGATGATAAATTTGTGAATCTTTAAGTGCCACAAAACTGCTTGCTTTTTTGCTTGACTAATACAACTGCCCTCTTTGGAACCAGACAGCAAGTGTGACAGATCAGGGCAGAGGTGGGTGATAATAGGCGCCTATAGAAGCAAAAGCCCCAGATATTGGAATTGCTTTATAAAATTGGGACATCTGGTCACCCTACCTCCTCCCCATCAACCAGACCAGAACTGTGCCAGACCCAGGCTGAATTGCATTAAACATCACTTGCTAAACAGTGGTCTGTTGTGGTGTGTGTGGGGGTACTTTTTGCAAGGTGTGATGCTGATTGGACTGAAAGGGGGTGGAGAGATGAAAGTGAGGTGATGCTCACACCACTTGAGGCTACGTTGTTGTCTGTGGTCTCATCATGCTGCTGTGGTTTCCCTTGGTCTGTATTTTGAAAGCTACCCTCTCCACCACTTAATCTGTGAAATGAAGTCTTTCTGGAGTACCAGGGGCTGCTTCCAAAGGAAACTGCATCAGTTTGGCTTTTATTTGTGACCTGGTCCAATGCCAGTCTTGCTTCTCCAGGTGGACAGCTATGTTAAATCCACTTGTTGTGCTGGCTCTTGCTGGCGCCATGTGCTGGCAGCAAGGATGCCGGTAGCTTTCGGTCCAGTTGCGACAGATCTATAACATGAGTTTGAAGGGCGTATGTTGGCCCCCCTGGAGAGGAAAGGTTGGGGATCTAAGGATGGTGGGAGGAGATGTTAGGTGACATGGTCTAACTCCCCATTTTCTGCTTTCAGGGATGCTCACAGCCCTGCTTCTCTACCAAGGGACCATCCCCAGGCTCTTCCAGATAAACCTCCTTTATACTCAGAAAAGCAAATACCGAACCCCCAAAGGGAAGGCTGTGCCTGGACTCAAATCCAAACAGGGGATGCCAGAAAAGGGCAGCCATCACTGTGAACTGAGCCCCAGAGCTGAATGGAAGGATATGGGATGCCAGATCACCAGGAGCTGGGACTGAAGACATGTGACCAGCTTTGTGATATGTGAGTGACCACTCGCCGGGGCATGAGGGAAAAGCACCACCAGCTTTTCTGTCCTCTGCTTGTGTGCCAGCCATGTGGGCCACATGCTAGTGATTCCCCAGCGCTGGCCTATGGAGGCCTACCTATGACAGCCCCAAGGAACATTTGCAGCTAGCAGGCATGCTTTGCCCTCACACACCTGCCTGTCATGGTCACAGCCTCCAGCACTGTACTATGACTCCAAAACAAAGGGCACGTGTCACCTGCCCAGAGCACAACCCTCCCTGAGCTCGTCTCTCCATGTGAGCAAGAAATTGCCATCCTTGACCTCCTGCCTCAGTGCAGATGGGCATCGGTCTGCCTTGCTCCCCTCCTTCTCAGCATGACTGACCGTGCCGTTGTTGCAGTGGGATAAGTGCCCACCCTCTGGCTTGGCTTCAACTTTGAAATGTCATTGTCACATTCAAGGCAAATTTTCTCCCCAGGTTGTGGAGCTTATCCTCCCAGGGTGCCAGGATGTTCAAGAGGAAGAAATTATATACTGTCCCTTGAAAAATAAAAAGGCAAAGCCATGTTTTCTTAGAGAACTGGCCCTTCCCAAAGTGCGTCCTGCCCCTCCCTGTATCACGTCCCCTCTGGTGACCTGGCATCAGAAAGTTTGACACTGAATTTTTTCTGCTTCACCCCAGTCTCCCCGTGTTGAACCTGGTCTCCAGTTCAACCCAGCTGTCTGGAGGCTGTTTCTCTTTAACAGTCCTAGCAAGACAAGTGGGGCGGGGGAAGCAGGCAGTAACGCTGCCCCCGAATAGTGGTTTGTATTGTAGCCATCTTTGCAATTAATTAAAACATCTCTAAACACTGCCAATCAGGTAAGTCCTAACTGCGGATGGCTGGTGTGAGTAGAGCTGTGTGTGGGAGGGAGAAATACAAAGTAGAACATTTTAAAAATTGGGTGTGAAAAGAGCAGGCCCTCCCCCAGGTGAAATGGAGTGTTCATTTCCTCTTGCAACAGGAAGTAATTTACATTTAGGACATAATCCATGTCTCTCTTAAAATATTCTAGTTCCTGATGCAGTGTCAGTACTCTCATTTGTTCCCATCATATAAATAACCGTGTCTCTGAGGCTGGGCTCAAGTCCTGAAAAAGGAGTGCTGGAATGGAGTTCTTAAGTGCAACTACTAGAAATTCTGCAATTTGTAAGCATGGAGCACTGATAAACATGCTGGAGCACCATTCTGGCTTCTGAAAGAAAAGTGCTGGAATGCTGTTCTGAGCCCACCTGAGCAGTGCTCAAAGGACTATGACCTGCAACGCAGAGTGCCTGAGCCTCAATCCACCCAAGTACTTAAATAGAGCTAAGTGAAAATGTGAATTTTTATGCCCTGGGAAATTCCGATATTTCCATGTTTTCGTTCTCAATTTGCACAATGAGGCAATATCAAAATTTGTCACCACGTGAAAAGTTCCCTACAATTTTAGGGAATCTTGAAACATTTTATTTTTGCATTATTTATGTAAATAAAATATTTGTGACTGTCCTGCATCAAAATGGTTCATTTCATTATAAACTGCATTTGACAATGGTACTGCCGTGCCTTATGGGACTTTTATATCAGGTGCCTCTGGCTCCTCTTCACCCAGGCCATGTTCCTAGGCCAAACTACATTTCCCATGAGGCACTATAACAATGTAACTCCCATGCAGCCCAGACAGAGGGGGGAGTGGACAAGGCCTTGCTCAGGGTACATCATGGGAGATGTAGATTACTCTAGGAGCAGGACCAATAGAAGACAATGAAGGTATTAAGCACTCAAACTACAACTCCCATGAGGCAGTGTGGCACATGGACAAATGCAGTTCAAAACTGAACCAGCAGAAAAAGAAGTGGGTCAATTCAGTTAAACTGAACTTAAATGAAACAAAATATTTTGTGTATATTTTGCTTATGGACAATTGGAAAGAATGCTGTAAAATCCAACTATTGCTGGGAAAAAATCGGTTGAGCAGAGACTGCATTTTCTATTAAAAAAATTATGGCTGGAAAACTCCTGCTCAGTTCTGCCCTTCAATACGGTCCCAGCTTCAAGTGCGTGGACAGCTGCCTTGATCTCTGTGGGCCTATTCACCTGCTTAAAGTTAAGCTTGTGCTTTATCCGTCTTGCTGATACAGGGTGAGTGTGCCTTGCTGTATGGAGCCTGTGTGCCAGAGTGCTCCCTGGAGTGACCCTGGATTTGGGCAAACTGCAAAACTGGAGACCAGTTTATTGCAGTGAGATCCTGCAGCATGTAGATGGAACTTAACAAAGGGACTGGCTGTCCACAAAATGCCTGTGTGATGGAGTCCCATAGGAACCGTGCTCTTGAACACCTGGGGCGCAGCCAGGCAGATCTCTAGTGGTTCAGAACCTGCCACCTTGGGTCTTCATGCACCAGTGCACCCGCTGCTGATCTGGCCTCAGAGTTCAGCACCCCGCTCTGCCAGGACTCTTCTTGAGGGGTCTCTTGGATGGGACCTGGGGGGTCCTTTCATGACCCTAAAGTGCCATGGACCTCACCTTGCAATCAGAAGTGAATCACAGCCCGTGTGGGTGTCAGAAAGGTGTAAGAGATCTCAGGATTACAGCTCTGACAGACTTTGCTAGCAGCTTAGTTCTGACTTACAGTGGCAACCACCTGAAGAACACCAGAGGGCTCCCCCCTCCATCCTTGGGCTCTGCTCCCAGTAAAGCTCCCTACCCAACGGAGACCTGGCTATTCTTTCCAGACAGCCCATCGCCAGACAGCCCCCAGCGATCCTCTGCCTTTCACCTTGCCAGTCCTTGTCTCCTTCCTGGGCAAGATGCCCACTTCTCGTCATCTCCACCTGTCACAGCTTGTTGCAACTGGTTGGGCCAGGCAGGGGGTCCTGGCTAGGTGTGTGTACATGTGGCTGGGGAAGGCCCATCCTCCCTCTAGTGATTGTTGCAGTGGTCACACACCTGTGTCCAGTCACTGACATACATGGGTAACATATGGGAAAACTCAGGCACCCTAAGCAGTCAGAGAACCCACCAAGAATAGCCACCTCATCGTCCAAGCCTGTGGCAGAATCATTGGATTTCAGCCCATTTCCAGGCACAGCACAGTAAGGAAACGGGGTGGTGGTTGTGGTGGTATACTCTGTTCTCTGTTGCTTGGCTGTGTTGTAACTTCTATTCTGGACTTGGTATGCTTGGCCATGCAAGAGGGATGAGTTACCATTAGTTGCTGGCTACTCAGAAACAAACCCCATCCCTTACTACCGCCAGCCACGCTTACAGCATGGTCATTGGCGTGGTTGTGACAAATGACTGGAATGTCCAACCAGTGCTCTGCTGGCCAGAGCTGTTCCCTTCCAGTTTCTCTGCTAGTGGATGAGGCCTTGCTCTGATTTAGTTTAGTGATGACACTGAGCAGGGGAAAATGGCACCAGATCAAGAGGAGTCCTGGGACACATGGGCATCTCTTATGAATGAATGAATGAGGGGCTTTGGAAAGTGAGGGAAATCATGGTGTTCAACAGAGGTAGGGGCAGTGTAGGCTGGATCCCTCTCTTCCTCCCCACCCCTTAGTCCTGCTCCTTACCCTGTCCCCTTTGTTTCAATCCTGGAGGAAAAAGTAACTGGCAAACTGAGTGATGTGCTCCACTGTCGATCCTCACAAGGCTCCACTTGTTAGCAGCATGCATTCAGGCCTCTCTGTGACAAGTACTATGAGAACTTTGTAAAGGTCCTTGATCTCTGGCCCTTGGGACAGATAGAAAAGCCCAAACTACATCCCAGCAACCAAAACTTGTGAGGTGCCCAGTGCCATCGTAGTTCCCGTTTGTCTAAAGAGTGAGACTTCTAGGAGCCAGCAATGACTAAGAAACAACAAATAGCACAACATTATATGGTGTGTGCCAGCATATATCGAAATATGACTTGAATATGTGAGCTAGAGCATCTCTTATGGGTAAGGGCTGGTGAGAAATACAGGTCAGGTTTTTATGCTTATTAAAACACAAGAACCCACTATTAGCGTCAGCCCCTTGACCCACCTCTGAACCTCCAGGCACTCTCTTTGGTGAAGCAAATGAAAACTTGGGAAGTTCAGATCACTGGCCAAACTTTTCTGAACCTTGATGGTTTGGAAATCAAGCTGAAAAGCTTGTGACTGGGCTGCCTTGTAAGACTTCAGGCTTTCTTATTTTGGCTGAACCAAGAAATACCGTTCTGTTTGGAAGCTTTTCTGGCAGTGGGGATGTTTCAGAATAAAACTGGGAAGCATTAGGCAAAGAAGGGAAACCACAAAGTTCTATAAAGAATATAATGAAAAGAGATGGTGTTTGGATCAGTTTTTATTTTATCCAGATACGTTTCCCTAGCCCTACTTTTGGTTGTGGGCAGGAGAAAAGGTAGGACCAGTGTGAGAAGTTAGCTGGGTATTTTTCTTATCTTTCTGGGGTGGAGAGGGGAGGAATTTGTATTATGTACCTATAGTGTTTGTTCTGGTGTGTTCAGCAACAGAACATGTATACAGTGCAATTATTTGGAAATCAAGCTGAAAAGTTTGTGCCAGCTTCCACTGTGAAGGATGTGTTGACTTCCCCGCCTCCACGCCCCAGAGCACGGTTCTCAAAATGCTACGTCAGGCTGTGTGGGACTGTCAGGGAGCTGCCGTCACAGGAAAATGAATATATTACAAAAGGACCCAGTCAACTAGTTTTAGAAAAACGAACAACTAAGTCATTGTTTCAACACTTGGTTATGATGCAGGAGACGTAGCTCCCTCAGTGTGTCAGAAGCAGCTGACAAGCATGGGATTTTGTTGGTGAATCATTTGTTTCTTTAAGACAGTGAAAGATTGCGATTACAACTTTGAAAATCTCCAGTGTGTGTCTGCATTTGCCAATGGCTTCTTTGGAAGCCATCTCCCACATGGGGGAGCCATGTGCATTGGGGAAATACTAAAAAAAAAAAAAAAAAAAGGCAGCTTAGTGTCATCAGAGAATTAAGACAACCCCTTTGGGAGCGAAGGCCGGAGAAGCTCAAACAGCTGTCGCTGTCCATATATTATAGGGATGACTTTTTTAGTCATTTACATAATTAATTGGATCCAAACCAGTTATGGCCTTTTTCTGTTGATTTCCATCTGGCTCAATGAAGATAACTTAAACTAGAAAGCCTTGGGGTCAAGTGTTACTTCAGCCTGAATTTGCTGATCAGCCTGGCGTAGAATCAGAACCAGTGTGGTGGATTCACCCTAAGTCTTGTCTCTCTCATACTGAAGCATGCACATGGCTTAGAAACACAAGCTGGATTCAGGAAGGTCACTGCAGAAACACAACAATGAAGCCAAAGATCCAGAGCAGTATTAGAATCATAGGTGATTAGGGCTGGAAGGAACCTCAGGAGATGATCTTGTCCAACTCCTTACTCAAAGCAGGACCAACCTCAGGTGTTTTGTTTGTGCTCCCCCACCTGGCTGTGTCTTGTCTTAGTTTTTTTGGGGGGGGCAGGGACTGCCTTTCCATTCAGTGCTTGTTTGTACAGTGCCCCACACAGTGGGCACTGGTTTGTGGCTGGGGCTCCTCAGAGCTGCAACAATACAAATATCTAATAGATTAGAGTCAGAGACCTATTACTGGGTGTTTTGTGCCAGAAGTTGTGCTCATATCTCTTACACCCTCCCCTTACTGCGTATCCTGGGCGGATGAGCTGGTCGATGGAGCCGCTGGACTTTCTCAGGGAACTGTCTCCTGTACAGGGCACTGGTGTACTGCAGCTCTGGTGTCACCATGCGCCGGCACATCCTCCCCGTCATCTCATCCAGCCCTGCCTTCAGATTGTAGCCCAGGATTCTGGCCTGGCCATGCTGCAGAGGTGCCAGTCCCTTGTCCTTGATCTCTGGGGGGCCTACGCTGTCTCCCCCTTGAAGGCAGCTCTTGGCCAGCTGCTCCCTCCTTTCCCGGATTGCCCTTACTTCCTGCTCCATGCGTTCCCTGCCCACATCCCTGTCCACTCGCTCCCAGAAGGTCCTGTTGAAGTGTGTGTAGATTGCCCAGTCGAGACTGTTCCAGCTCTTTATCTTCGCCACCATGCTCTCTGAAAGGGGTGCCCTGGCTTTTTGCTCCCTGCTGTTGACTCGGAAGGACACAATGCTGTCCAGGTCCCAGCACAGCGCCTCTTTCAGCAGCACCATAGACTCGTCAAAGTGCTCTGAGAGGAGGAGCAGGTCGAAGGCCTCCTCAATGTTCTGCAGCATCAGCCGCATGTGGTTGGCAGAGAAATTCGCGTTGTGGTTGAAGCCGAAGTCAAAAGCCATGAGGTTCTTGGCATAGTGGCTGTCATGGGCCGAGGCATTGTAGAACTTGGCTGGCTGCCTGAGAAATTCCTCTAGGCTCCGGGCCCGGGCGAATGGGGAGAGGCCTTTGTAGTAGGCGAATGAAGACTCCATGAGGTGCACTGGGTTCCGCAGAATGGAGAAGTAGAAGGTGGAGCTTGGCATCAACCTCTGCACCTGCAGATATGGGCAGGAAGAGTGGAAGGAGGGTGAGGAGAGGGATGAAAGCCTATTTGACCATTCTAAGGTACACAGATATGTGTCCTTTCCACGGGAGCTGGCTTTAACATGTCATGGGGGGTGTCACTGCTGAGTCAGGGAGCGAGCAGAGTAGCAAGTCCTAATTGTCTGCTGCCTTGGACTAGGACTTTATGGCCATTTAATAGGGATGTGCCCAGAATCAGTGCAGAGGGAGCACTGGAGCCTGGAGTCCTGTATCTAGTCACCGAGGAGGTACAAAATGGGCAGTGGCAACAGGAGCTCCCTCCCACTGCTCTGCCAACACTCCCTGACCTGCAGCTAGAAGGGTCACCTCCGTGTTTTCCTTTTCGTGCATATTTATCTCTGTTTCCAGCTGTGCTAGTGGGATGGAGCTGGGGACACGCCTCCCCCAATGACATCCACAAACCCCAAACCATTACCCAGCTCACGTGCTGGCAGGCATCAAACACCGGTAGTCAAACAGGTTCATCACCAGAGCCCATCATCCTCCAACAGCCACACAACTGTGCTGTCAGGCTAGTTGGCGGTGTCTCCAGCTTATGGGTCAGAGCTGTTACTGAAGAGCACTGGGCAATAAAATATCACTGTGCTGCCATTCTAAATGAGCCATGCTCATGGCGCAGAGAGGAGTCCTGCCACTTTGCTGCTCTTCCCCATCCCTTTCCCTTCTGAGGGCTCACAGCTCCATCCCTTACCTGCGCCTTGAGGAACCTCATGTGGTGGCACAAAATGTTAAAGTCTGACATGCTGCCTGAGGAGAAACCCTCCACAACCTCAGCTCGGAAGTAGTACGGGTAGCCCAGTTGACTGGCACCATTGGCAGGAAGGGCGAAGGTGAGGTTGTGTGTCTCACCAAACCGGAACAGGATGTTCATGACAGTGCTG
Organism: Podocnemis expansa; assembly: GCA_007922195.1. Taxonomy (NCBI): domain Eukaryota; kingdom Metazoa; phylum Chordata; order Testudines; family Podocnemididae; genus Podocnemis; species Podocnemis expansa. Next base: position 2,109,983 of record ML682020.1, on the reverse strand, counting down.
CTGGCACTCTTGTGCACCTTCAGGAATACAACATGGGTCTTGGGCTTGCAGTCTGTGGGGCGGGAAGAGGTGAAGTTTGCTGGTAGGTGTTGGGTAAGTGCACTTCCTTCTGCTCCTCCTGCCCTGGAAGCGGTGCTCTTGCTTTGGAGCGACCCTCTGCCCATGCTGCGCGGTGCAGTGGTCCCTGGCTTTTCTGGGGCTTCCGGGGTGACTGTTGTAGCAGATGTGGAAGAGCTGCCCTTCCTGCGGCTAGGGGAACCTGTGGCTTCTGACTGGCTCTGGAATGACTCTGCCACCTTCCCAAATGGTGACCTTGATGTTTGTTCCTCAGCAGTGATCCCTGCTGCAAGGTCTTGCTTCTTGCTGAAGGCTTTCTCAGCCTTAGTTGTGGGCTTCCTGCTTGGAGGAGGAGTTCCTGTCCTAGCTACATGATCCCTTTTGGGGGCCTGGGATTTCAGTCTCTTGGTTGTATGAAGGGTCCCCACTTCCTTGCTTCGTTCTCCATGGCTCTTCTTCCAAGTCCTCTCTTGATTGTCTGCTCTGCTGTCCTGTACCTGGCTGGATGTCTGGCTGAGTTCTGTGATGGGCAGAAGGCTCTCAGCAGAGCTGAGCTTGAGCATGACTTTCTTCTGCCTGTTTTGTGAGACGTCACTATCCAGATGTATAGGAAACTGGCGGATGGAGCTTTTCCCTGTCTCCTGTAGCAATGAGATCTCATTGCTAGCGTTTTTCTGGAGAGCAAGTTGTTTGAGTTTCTGGTCACACCTGCAGTTGCTGTGAGAGGGAGAATGTTAAAACACCTTTGAGCCCCATGAATCATTTTCCCACTGGTTCTTGCCTGAACCCCTCTCTATTAGTCCTGCTGAAGTAAAGCCCCCTCCCTGCTGCGAAACCCAAGCACTCATCACTTTCCAGTCTTGCAGCTGCTGACATGTCCTACAATGGGTGACAAGCTCTTACCTAGCTGTCTCTCAACATGCAGCGTGCCAACCTAACTCCATCTTCAACCCTCTAATCCAGTCCAGGCTTCCCACTTCTCAGGTCTCTAGGTGATGGTCATCTACTAATGCTTGCTAGGCCTTGGTTGGCACTTTGGTCTCTCCTGTTCTCTGCCTGTGGCAGAGAAGAACTTCCTGAGGACTCGCATGATTTAGTGCAACCCAAGTGATTGCACTCAGCACTGAGGCTATGGGGTGAAGGCAATGGCCAATGCTACGAAGGTCACACTGATGATCAAAGGGTATCTTTCAGCCTTGAAATCTGACAGCTATGAAATAAGTGTGATGATCTATCAATATCATAATGCAAGACCTAGACTTCTCAGCTCAGTATGACGATCCAGGTGTCATGGTGTCCATGGCTCCTATTGTACCCAGGTGATGAGTAGGGAATTGCTAGTTGGCTGTGGTAGGAAACTGGGAGTGAATTGCAAAAATTAGACAATGTGGATATGTTGACCCTCATATACTACAACTGGAGATCCCTAGGGTGCTGGAGGGATCCAAATGCATTTGCTGGCCACAGAGCTGGTGGTATAAGTTATTCAAATAATGTTTTCTTCTGTTTAGAAATTACTTCCACAGATCATGGTTTTCCCAAATTGATGTGAAATTCTCAGTCTGGTGCTTGTTTACAAACAGTGTCTTGCAGGTGTCTGGTATATGCAATACATGCAGTTTCCATTTGGCAAATCATATTTCTGTTTCCTGGCTGAATAAGCACCTTATAAGATCAGTAAAACAAACAAGGAGTCCTGCAGCACTTTTAAAGATAAAGAAATTTATTTACCGCATGAGCTTTCATAGGTGAATTCCCACTCCTTGCTTGTATTACTGAACTAGACTAACAGGGCTACTCCTTTGGAATTTATAAGATCAGGTTTCCAGCATGCGGGCTTGTGGTTGCTTTCTGCAAATACTTCACAACATGTTGTTCAAGGACCACTGTTTTGCCAAATGTTCCCATCAGTAAAGTCATGTTTGAGATGTTCTTGGAAAGTGACACAAACGGGCATAGACACACAGCTGAAATTAATCTGGATGAAAATTGGAACAAATCTGGGCAGAAAACATGTTTTCTTTCTGCTGGGGGGGGGGGCAGCATTTGTACAACTCCACTTGTGTGCCTGATTCTCAGGCCGTCTAAGGTGGAGCATTTTCTGTTCTATGTGGAGCTTACCTTGTAGGCTGCAGATTCCCCAAAATTTGAAGAGCAACACAGAGGACGGTGATGAAGGTGAGTGAAATCCAGAGTTGTCCTAGCTGACTGTTGTGTGTCAATTTCAATTTCCTGAAACACACAACACCCAGTTTTAATATGGTCATTCAATTTTGCAACCAGATACCCAGCTGTAAAAGACAGCATGAGGTGCAAGGCAGTGGAGAACGGGGCCTAAAACCTTCCAAAGAGATATGTCTTTGTGTTATCTTTTTTTAAATAGGTCATGCTTTTTACACAGGTTCCAGCAGCAGAAAGGAAGGGGCACAGAGTTCACCAAACCTGAAGCTGTGCAGCCCACAGGAAACTTCCACTTGTGGGAACATTTTTAACTACTTGAAAAAGTAAACATTGATCAAAGCTAGAAATCACGTGTGGCAGGTTCTTTGATTTACTCTGGTTATGACATTTTTGCTATGGAAAGTGACTGCATGAAATTGAGATTTTTCTCATCATATGTGTTCCCTCTGCATATTCAAGGGAAAGAGCTGCTGACGTGATAGCTGTACCAGTGTCAGTGGGGGACCCTTTTGCCTTGGATACCTTAGAGGTGCTGATGCATGAGAAGGGAAGACCTCAGACTGACAGTTAAATTGTGTCTGTATTGCATCTGGCACCAAACTTCCCAGCTCGGGTCCATAGATTTCTCTAGTGAGGCTTGCATGTAAAAAATGGCTGCATAAGTATAGCTTTTGAACTTGTGGCTTGGGCTGCACACAGCATAGGTTTTCTTGCCTGAGCCTGGTCTGAACAGTTCTCAGATGGAGGTATGGGATGCAGATCCTGCAGTGCAATTCTGTGGCGGGTGGATAGGTATGTTGTTAGAAATGCCATTCTTCAAAGATGTTAATTTGATAAGTCCTTATATGTGATTTTGTTACTTCATTATTGTTGTTAATAACCTGGAGGTGTTGCATCAGCTGTCCTTGAGTTTACTTTGCTTGAGCTTTGATGCCCATTACAATTAATCCCTTTCAAACATTCAGCTTCAGATTGGAGGCAATTGATGGCCTGGTAAAATAGCTACTTTGTCCCTAGGTTATGATCTGTATCCCGTTAACCAAATCATGGAGGAAAGTTAGTAAACCAGTACAGATTACTGTGTGATGAGAAGATATTTTTTAGTACACTACAGACCATGAATTCCTTGAACATGGGGTTGGCCTTTCAGCCCATGTTGACTGATGTATTAAGAAACTTTCCAAAGTTGTGTTTATATGTTTGCCTACATGGCAGAGGCTTATTTCATTGATGACTGGACAAATATATGCCAGGAAGTGGGGTTCAGTTTCTCGTGGAATTAACTGGGCTCTTTTTTTTTAATCTGGGGTGCTCTGAACGGAGTTTAAACTGTTTTCTCTCTCATTTGTCAACAAATGGGAGAAGCAGGGCTGCTTCCCTGGATGTAAGGAAGAGCAGTAGATAACAGCTGGCAAGGGTTCGTGGCTTCACTGAAGCCAAAAGCAAAACTCCCTCTGATTTCAGTTGGGCCATTAAATCCTCTCTTAGAACTGTAGAATATTAGGGTTGGAGGCAATCTCAGGAGGTATCTAGTCCAACTTCCTCCACAGAGCAGGTGAAATCCTAACAAAATCATTGCATCCAGGGCTTTGTTGAGCTGGGCCTTAAAAACCTCCAAGGATGCAAGTTCTACCCCTTCCCTAGGTGACCTATTCCAGTGCTTCACCACCCTACTATGGAAAAAGTATTTCCTAATATTCAGCCTCGACCTTTCCCACCACAACTTAAGACCCTTGCTTCTAGGTCTGTTATCTACCACTGAGAACAGCCTAGCTCTATCCTCTCTGGAACCCACTTTCAGATAGTTGAAGGCTTCCATCTAATCTCTCTCTTCTCTTCTCTTTGACGAAACAGTCGCTCAATCTTTCCTCCTAAGTCGTGTTTCACTCTCTTAATCAGTTTTTTCCACTCCGTGGGACTCTCTTTAATTTGTCCACATACTTCCTGTAGTGGGGGGTCCAAAGCTGGACACAGTACTCCAGATGTGGCCTCACTAGTGCTGAATAGAGGGAATAATCACTTCCCTGTATCTTCTGGCAATGTTCCTACTAATGCAGCCCAATATGCTGTTAGCCTTTGTGGCAACAAGGGTCCACTGTTGATTTCTAGCCACTTTCTTGTCAACTGCAACCCTCCAAATTCTTTTCTGAACAACTGCTGCCGAGCCAATCAGTCCCCAGCAGAGGTTAAAGTATAATTTGGTGGGCCCCAAAACCCTCCTAAATTTCTGGACTCCCCTCACACAGCTCTGGGCCCCCTTCAGCCACCCCAGCTACTGCCCCCAAAATGCCTGCCCCATCAGACTCTTCTTTCCTCATGTCAGGGGTTGGCAGTCCCTGACGTGTGCTGAACATGGTACTTGGGCCAAGCCTGAGCGCTCCCCCTCTGGCCCTACCCCCAGCATAGCTTGGAGCCACAAGAGCTGTGTGCAGCAGCTGCAAGCCCCAGCTGGCCGTGCTGCTTTCTGGGGAGCACGGCCAGTGGGAAGTGGGGAAGCTTTGGTATGAGGAGCTCCTGGCCCTGCAGGCCTCACCCCTTGCTGGGCGGGGCTGATGGATGCAGGCTGGACAGATCGGCCTGACCAGAGCCATGCCGCCCACAGCTGGGAAGAGGGCAGGTTGTCCCGCTGGGGAACTGAAGGCACTGCGGCCAGCGGGAATTGGCTCTGGCTCCAGCCCTGACCCCAGCTGGGAAACAAAAGCGCCTGGCTGCCCTGGCCCCGGCCGGGAACTGGAAGTGCCGTGGCTGGCAGGAGCTGGTCCTGGATGGGAAAAGGGTGGATCAGTCTGCCCAGCAGGAGCGGGCCCTGGACCCAGCCTGGAAGACAATAAGTTGTCCTGCCCGGAAGCCCTTGCTGGCTGATTCTGGCCTCGGTTCCGGCTCCAGCTGGAAACCTGAAGCCTGGTCCCGCCCCGGTCACCAGCTGAGGGTGTGGTGGCAGGTGAGTGGCACGGGGGTCCACAAAAGTTGCTGACCCCTGCCTCACGTCTTCCTCATTCCCTACTCCCTAAGCTCCTTGACCTCACTCCAGTGCTCCTAAACCCCCTCCCCAGCTTGCCCATCTTCACTTCATTCCCTTCAGCCCCCCAATCCCCTCTATGCTTTCCCACCCCTGCCCCTGCACCCTTGTTCCACCAGAGCCTGACTGTCCCCAACCCCCAGGACACCCTTACCTGTGCCATTGAGGAGCTTGGCTGGACCAGGCCAGGAGGAGGGAGGCAGGCTGCAGTGCCAGCTGGCTGGTGAGAGGGTTGCCAGGCCCAAGGCTGGGCCCGGGCTGCATGCACCATCCAGGCCCAGCCGGAAGGAGCAGGGCTGCCACAGGCCCGTGGAAGGGGAGGAAGGGGTGACCGGGCTCACCTCAGCCTGCGGCCCCTTCCCAGAACCAGTCCTAGAGGAACACGCTGGAACTGTGCGCTCCGGCGCGTTCTTTCTATTTTTAGGGGGCCCTGGAATGCAGCATTCTGGTACGTTTCCCTATTTTTAGGGGGCCCTGGAATGCTGCCCTCCTAAAAATAGGGGGCCCCAGAACGTCATTCCAAGGTGTTCGCCGTTGCTTTAACTTCTGGACTCCAGTGTGTAGCACTGCATGAGATTCTTCCATCGGGTGCGGCTACACTGGCAAGTCAGTTTGAATTAAATCTGTTAGTCTTAAAGTGCCACATGACTCCTTGGTTTTTTTAGTTTGAATTAAGTCCCTGTCCACCATAGGCTTTCACTAGTTTGAATTAAGGAGTTTCTTAATTCAAACTAATGAAAGTTTAGTTCAAATTAGTAACATCTGTGTTTAGTTCAAACTAAGCACTTAGTTCAATTCTTAGTTTGAACTAAGGGCAGTGTAGACTAGGATTAAGCCTTAATTTGAACTAAATAAATTTGAATTAGGGGAGTTAGTTTGAATTAAAGTGCACTAATTCGATTTAACGTTTAAGTTGAATTAGTGCACTTGGTTAATTTGACTTACCAAGGTTGGGTTTAGTTCAAATTAAGGCTGAACTTATTAGTTTGACTTTAATTCAAACTAACTTTTGTAGTGCGGACCTAGCCACCCTCAGTTCAGGACTCTGCACTTGTCCTTGTTGAACCTCATCAGATTTCTTTTGGCCCAGTCCTCTAATATGTCACTCTGCGTCTTATCCCTGCCCTCCAGTGTATCTATCACTCCCCACAGCTTAGTGTCAACTGCAAACTTGCTCAGGGTGCAATCCACACCATCCTCCAGATTATTAATGAAGAAGGGGAACAAAACCAGCCCCAGGACCAGTCCCTGGGGCAGTCCACTTGTTATCAGCAGCCTTCTAGATATTGAGCTGTTGATTATGGCTTGATTGAGCCCAATGATCTATCAACCGTTCCATCCACCATATAGTTCATTCATCCCACCCACACTTTGATTTGCTTCCAAGAATACTGTGGGAGACTGTATCAGAAACATTGCTAAAGTCAAGGTATGTGTATGTTGGTGTGCTAGAGCTTTCCCCAAATGGTGTATTTACCCCTGAAATTGGCTGGGTAGAAAAACCCTGAGTCCATGTGTGGGTCTGTATCGAGGCTGTGATGAGGTGAAAAACTCAGATTTTTATCTTCTCATTCTGCATATTGCAGTAGCAAAACTGTCCCTGCTGCAAAGACCCAGCCTTCTAGATAAGGAGAGAGAAACAGATGGGAGGACTAGGTACCAGTGTAGTGGTGGTCTTTGGTGTAATAATCAGCAATCTCATCTTCCACTTCTCCTATTCCCTTTAGAAACAAAACAAAACCAAACCAAAACCTGTGTTTTCATAAGAACTGTCATGTTGGGTCTGACCAATGGTCCATCTAGCTCAGTGTCTGTCTCTTGGCAGAGGCCAATGCCAGATGCTTCAGAAGAAATGAATGGAACAGAGCAATTATTGAGTGATCCATCCCTTGTCATCTGGTTCCAGTCTCTGCCAGTCAGAAGTTAGGGACACGTGGTATATGCGGTTGCATTCGTGATTGTCATTGCTAATAGCCATTGGTGGCCTGGTGCTCCAAAAACTTATCTAACTCTTTTTTGAACCCTGTTTTACTTCCAGTGTTCACAACATACTCTGGCCACAAGATCGACTGTGTGTTGTGTGAAGAACTTCCTTCTGTTTCTTTTAAACCTGCTGTTTATTAATTTCATTTGGGCGACCCCTTGTTCTTGTTACATGAAAGGGTAAATAGCACTTCCTTATTCACTTTTTCCACACTAGTCATGATTTTATAGACCACTTTCACAGTCCCTCTTTGTCATCAATTTTCCAAGCGGAACAGTCCCAGTACGTTTAATCTCTCCTCATATGGAAGCTGTTCCATATCACTAATCCAGCATTTCCCAAACTACTTTGGCCATGGAGCACTTTGGGGCTTAGAATATATTGATGGAACACACACATGGTGGGGGGCAGTGGTTTCCATACTGAAAAATTGCTGTATGGTGCAAAAGTGTTAGAAGGAAAAATATCTCTAACATGGAACGTTTTTCACAGAACTCCTATTCACATTGTGCGGTACACCAATGTGCCATGGAACACAATTTGGGAAACAGATTGCCCTAATCACTTTTGTTATCCTTCTCTGTACTCTGCCCTATTCTAATATCTCTCTTCACCAGAACTGCATGCAGCATTCGAGGTGTTGGTGTATCATGGATTTATATAGTGGCATTATTATATTTTTTTCTTTCTCCATTTCCTAATGGTTCCTCATGCTCCATCAGCTTTTTCAGCTGCTCCTGCACATGGAATGGATGTTTTCAGAGATCTTTCTTGAATGCTAACAGCTAATTAACACCCCATCATTTTGTTTGTTCAGCTGGGATTATGTTTTCCGGTGTACATTATTGTGCATGTATCAACACTAAACTTCAGCTGTCATTTTCTTGTCCTGTCACCTAAATTTCTGTGGTCCCCTTCAAGGTGACAAATTCCAGAGGAGTAGCCATGTTAGTCTAGCTCAACGAAACAAAAGAGGAGTCCTGTGAAGACTAATGAATTTGTTTTATGAGCTTTTGTGGGTAGAATTCCACTTCATCAGATGCATAAAATGGAGGAAACAGGTAGACAAAGCCAGATGGGTACCCAGAAGTCAACTACTACAGGAGAATCCCAACAAAGAAAACAACAAAACACCACTGGTCATCACCTACAGCTCCCAACTCAAATCTCTGCAGCACATTATCAAGGATCTACAGTCTATCCTCCAAGAAGATCCCTCACTTTCCCAAGCCGCCTCCTTGCTCACAGCCAGCCTCCCAACCTTAAGCAGGTACTCACCAGCAACTATACACCACACAACAGAAACACTAAGGGAGGCGCATTTTCCTGCAAGAAACCTTACCACCAAGTCTGCCCTCTTGTATGCTCAAATAACACCATCATAGGACCTAATCATACCAGCTACTCCATTAAGGGCTCATTCACCTGCTCATCCACCAGTGTAATATATGTCATAAGGTGCCAACAGGGCCTCTCTGCCTTATACATTGGCCAAACTGGATGGTCTCTGCCCTAAAGAATAAATGGACACAAGTGAGATATCAGGAATGGTAAAATTCAAAAATCAATAGGGAAATGCTTCAGGCTCCTGACACATTCTGTGAAAGGCATGACAGTTACAGTGCTTCAACAGAAACACTTCAAATCCAAGATTTAAAGGGAAACCATAGAGTTAGAATTCATATGCAAATTTGACACCATTATCTTGGGATTGAAGAGAGATTTGAATAGGCTCCATCATTACAAAAGGTGATTTTTTCCCTCTCTGAACCTTCCCACCTTCTTATCTGTTGTTCCATGCAGTTTGAATCCAAACAACTTGGTTTGCTAAAAAAAATTCTGAACTGACCTTGTGATTTACCCATCTCTGCATTTATGCATCCCCTTTCACACTGATTCCTCCATTTCATGTGTCTGATGAAGTTGGATTCTACCCACAAAAGCTCACATGATTAATAAATTTGTTAGTCTTTATAAGTCCCAGAGGACTTAGGTCCCTTTGTAACTCTTTGTTTTCAGTTTCGACTTAACAATCTCGTGCATCTTGTGTTATCTGCAAACTGGGGCAACTCATTGTTTACCCTTTCCCCAGATCATTTGTGAATGCATTGAACAGCCCCGGTCCCAGTAGGAAGGGAACAGAATTAATTGTTACCTCACTGGAGACCAGAGAACATGAGTATGGTAGGCTTGCATCTTTGCTCAGTACCATCCCAGCTAGCCAGGTATGTGCACTGTGGAGCCAATACGCAGTGGGGCCTAGAAATCTCTGTGCTTAAAAATTAGATTTAAACCAAGCAGCAGAAATACCCGCTTGCCCCAGTAAACACCGTGGGGCTCACTGACAAAGCCCGTCCTACCTAATCCGACACGAGAAACCCCATTTGACATCCTACTGAAGCTGTGAAACATTCTCATCAGTTTAAATTTCCCCAGTATTCATACAGAGCTCATCTGTATGAATGCACAAGTCATTCTACAGCAGCAAAGGTAGGCAGGTGGAGATGAGCAGACAAGACGCAGATGGGCAAGACACCAATAAAATAGAACTAGGTTTACTTTAAAGGTCTAAAATTAAATGCCCTTACTTGCTCAGGTGCCTTTGGAATTTCAGCATGGTGTGCCCAGGTGTTCGCAAGAGAAGTGACTCCTATTGTCCCAGCTGCCTGCAAGACTTTGAGAGGCAGAAGGTGGAAAGCAAATAAGTTTTGCCTTTTCCTGAGAGGCTGCTGCAAAGAGCCCCTCCCAGCAGTTCTCTCTGCCAGTGACCCAGAGCCGGCTCTGGGGTTAGCACCTTTCAGTTGACAGTCACATGGCAAACAATGGTCGGTTGCCACAGTTGGACTGTTTTACACTTGTTGCAGGCTTGGCATCAAGTATGCTTGCAAACTATTCACTTTCTGTGCAGCTAATCAACGGAGCACCCTAGCAGGGAGTGGGGAACAGGTGGAAGGTAGCTGCACACTGCAGATTTGTGGTGTTCTCTGCAGTAGGGTCTGCTTGCTGCCATGGTTGCATGTTGTTTGGGTTTGTTTGGAAATCTTTCCTACATCACTTTGATTATGCTTGCCGAGGGAGTGGATGACCCTTCCCTTCATCTTTGAGAGCTGCTCATATCATTCAGTTACAGGTGTTTACGTGCTGCAGCACACGGTAGCTTGGAAACTCCTCAGCCTTAGCCTGTCAGGTCAGGGCACGTGGCCAACACACCCTCCATGCCGCGACCACGGCTATATAGGTGACCCTGACCCTGACCCTCCCAGTTCCTTTTTCCACCCTCAGTGATGGTTTCAGATCAGTCAAGAAATTTGCGTAAGTGCCTGTCTTCTACCACAAAATTCAAGATGCTTGGTTTCAAGCCATGCCTAGGATGCTGCAAAGCTTTCCCGCTTGACGAGCCGCACGATAAATGTCTCGCATGCCTTGGTGAGTTCCATCTCGCCAAGAGTTGCTCCCTCTGCCAGTTCTTCAAAAGGAGGACTCACAAGGACGGACAGCTGTGCCTCCAATCCCTTGCCGGGAGCAGCGCACAAGCCTCTGATGCCGCTTGAGCCCTGAGTGCTCCCCTGGCTCACCGATCGGCCTGGGCGCTGAACCCCGGGACCGATCTCGGGTGCTGAGCCTAAAGTCTTGGTCAATGCCCCTGTCGGTACCATCGGGGCGCTGAACACAGCAGTCGCTGAATCAACCTGGCGTTGAACCCAAGGCAGTACCACCAGTGGCACCACTGACGCTGCAGGCTTCCACATTGGTGCAGGCGCATCCTCTGGTCTGCATACCGGCACTGCAGAGGAAAACAAGCTTGATGCCAGCCACGGCACTGAAAGCCCAGTTGGCTCAGGGAGTGGCTCCACCCACCTAACCAGCACCACCTAGCCTGTTGCCGGTACCGCAATCTGGCGCTGGGGACTGCTCTCCCAACTCGGTGCCGTCCAGCCCACCTTCGGTACCACATTCAGCTGAGGACTGCTCTCCGGCCTCCTCCCCACGCTCCTCCTTAGATGTGTAAGTGCCATGCTCCCAAGCCTCGGGGGCTTCTTCCCACAGATCAGCATCAACTTCACCTCCAGCCTCGGTATGCTCTTCTCCTCTCTAGATGGTAATAAGGGTAGGAGAACATTTAGGGAAACGGCACCATAAGCGCTCTCCCTCGCCCGCGCCTCGTCACAAGCACAGATCCTCAGGCCCACCTGAACCAATGGGGCCCCTCCCCTTTGGGTACTGCACCGCAACCTAGCCAAGGCCGCTCCCCTCCACGCCATCTGGAGGCTGGAGCATCTTTCAGCAACTGGTCACACGACTGGCTGGACGTGGCTGCCGATGATACTTTAGCCTCACAGCACCGCTCCATCTGGTCCCCTCACGGAGCATGGATTCAGACTTCTTGGATGATGAATCTGATCCCGACTCCACACGTCGGAGTAGATTGTGGGCCCATTCTTCCTCTTCGTCCGATGAATGCATCTTTGAGAGACCAATTGACTGTAACGAGGACTCTCATGCCCACCAGGAGTTGCTACGCCGCATGGCAGCCAACCTGAACCTGGTGCTCGGGGTCGTCCATGAGGAGGCGAACCCCCTGTTCAATGTCAGCCAGCGGGCTCCACCTGCTAAGGTGTCTGTACCACTCCACGAAGGGGAACACAGCATCGTCAAGGCGCGCTGGGAAACCCAGTCCTCAATGCCACTAGTATCCAGGGTCACGGACCGCAAGTACCACATCTCTCAGGACAAATTCTCCTTTTTGTCCCATGTCGCTGGTCATCGATGCCGTGAACAGGAAAGAAAGGCAAGGTCAACTGGGTTCCACCCGTAAGAATAAGGAGGTGAGGAAACTCGACCTGCTTGGCAGGAAGGTTTACTCCACAGCAGCCTTTCAGATGCGCATAGAAAACCACTCAGCCCTTATGACAAGTTATATCTTTAACCTCTGGATCGTCATGCAAGGCTTCTGTTCCATTATCCCGAAGGATCGTCTTAGAGACTTAGACATGATGCTCGAAGAAGGGGAACTGGCATCCAGAGACACTCTGATGGCTATCTGGGATGCTGTGGATGCAGCCACCTGTACGATGGCATCGGCTGTAGTAGTGTGTCGTTTGTCCTGGGCTTGGGCCTACCGCCACAGCTGTAGCTCTCACTATTCAGGACCTCCCATTTGAAGGCCCTGACCTTTTTGCCGAGTCCACACATGCAAAGCTCCATGGCATGAAAGACTCGAGGGCCATGCTCCGGTCACTGGGAACTTACACCCCACTACCTAACAGACTCTCTCTCTAAAGCCTCATCAACTCCTCCAACAACGACTTCAGCAGTTAAAACAACAGATCCAACTGCAGAGTACATTCCCAAAGTCCCTCCCCTTTTCCTAGCACCCCCCTGGGGACATGGACAGGGACAAGGTCCATTCAGGGAAGAGTGAGAAGTCCCACGTTCCCCTAATGGGTAGGCGTGGGCAGTCCTCTGAACACTCATCGGGGAAGAAGCAATGATTTTGATGGTAACCATACGGCCAGTGAACCCACGAATCAACCAGTCCCCAACCGCTTACACCGCTTCACACACCTGTGGGCCAACATCACATCTGACCAGTGGGTCCTCGAGAAGGTCGTTGAGGGGTATCGCATTCAGTTTCTTTTGATTCCTTGGGACAGAAAACCACCCCCTCATTCATCCCTCGGAAACCAGGAACTGTTCTACCTTCTTGAGATCAAATGCCAGAAACTCCTTGTGATGAAGTAAGAAAACCTCTTGGGCTACCGTGGTGGTTCTTTTCTGTTCCTGTTCTTTGGTGATGGTATTCTGATGATGGGACACAGGGGTGTGATAACTAAAGGTACCACTAGAGGGGAAGAGGCTTCAGTATGACCTTACCTGGACCCCCTGTGGGTGACTGGTTGTGGCTGGTTTAGACCAGGAGCAGGGCAGCTGGATGTAGAGGAGAACAAAGGGAGAAGAGGGGGAGAAGGAAGATGGAGGTCGAAGAGGCAGGATCTCCAGGGCTTGTCCTGGGGGTTTACTGTCAGACCTCCAGGTTGATCTGAGAGCCAACTGTCCTAGCTGCTGTGCAAACTGGATTGCTAATAAATCCTCTGACTTCTACACTGGCTGGGTGTCACTGCTGATTGGGAGTGTTGGGACCCTTGTGGAGGGAGGAAGCCCCCCAAGGGAGACCAGACAGAGCAAGGGTTGGAGCCTCTGAGCCTGGATTTGGGAGATGGCTACAGGTAGTGTGGAGACCTGCACTGGACGGGAGAAGGCTCCGTCGTAGCAGAGTCCTGATTGGCTGTGAACAGAGGGGATTCAAGAGGCTTTTCTGGGTTCTTCATGACACTCCTCTCCCTTGGAGCCATAGAAAAGGTCCCCAAGTGGGAGTGGAGAAAAAGATTTTACTCCCGATGCTTCCTGGTCCTGAAATCCAACAGGGACCTTCATCAGATTCTAGGTCTCAGAGCCTTAAACAAACACATAAGGAGAATAAAGTTCCGCATGGTTTCCCTATAACAGATCCTCCTGTCTTTGTCTCCCAGGGAGTGGTTTGCAGCCCTCGATCTGAAAGACGCCTACTTTCACATAGCCATAAGGCCTCACCACAGGCAGTTCCTAAGGTTCATGGTGGCAAATGACCACTTCCAGTTCATCTCTTTCCCTTTCAGGCTGTCCCTGGCCCCCAGGGTGTTCACAAAGCGCATGAAGCCGGTCGCAGCATACTTGCGCAGATGGGCCATAAGAATTTATCCCTATCTAGACAACTAGTTAATAACTGGGAAATCAAGCTCCCAAGTAGAGCTCCACATCAAAGCAGTAGTGAGGCTCAGCGACTATCGGGGCCTCCATATAAACCAAGAGAAGTCAAAGCTCTGCCTGTCCCAAAACATAGAGTTCATGGGGTGCATCTAGATGCCCGCAAGGGGTTAGCATTCCTACCCCACTCCAGATTTCAGCCCATTAGTACCATCACTACGGAGCTGCAAACATCCCTGGTGACCACAGCCCGACGGTGCCTGCAGCTCCTCGGTCACATGGCAGCCTCGACCTCAGTGATCCAGACGGCATACCTGAGGATGAGGCCTTTCCAAATCTGGCTTTCCATGGTGTTCCACATATGGAGAGACTCCCTGAACAAGGTACTGTCTGTCCCCCAGGATACTTTGAGGACACTTCAGGTTTGGAGGAATCCCCTCTTTGCCATGGGGGGCATTCCCTTCAAAGACCTCAGGCCCTCAGTGACGTTAATAACAGACACCTTGAACACGGGGGGCCCACATCTCTGGGGGACTCTCCACTCGGGCTCTGGTCCCATGCCAATGGCCCTCTCCACATAAACATGAAGGGACAAAGGGCCATCAGCCTAGCCTGTTTGACCTTCCTGGACAAGATATGGGGCAGGTCAGGCCAGATCCTCAAGGACAGTACCACAGCTGTGTTCTACACAAATCGGCAAGGGGGGGGGTCCATTCTGTGCCACTTTGTGAGGAGGCGTGCAAACTCTGGGAATTGCCCATGCAACATGACTTCATCCCAGTAGCATCCCACCTGCCTGTGGTGGGCAATGGGCTGGCAGACTCTCTAAGCAGAAAACTGCTAGCAAACCACAAGTGGTCCCTTCATGACAAGGTGTTCTCCCTCCTGGTAGACAAATGGGGTCTTCCCCAGATAGACGTGACAGAATTGCAAACGCTCCCAGTTCTGCTCCCTCAGGAGCCGGGAGGAGGCGTCCCTCACTGATGCCTTCCTCATCAACTGGTTGTGGCCACTGCTGTACGCCTTCCCACCGGTTCCCCTGATAAGAGGGTTCTCCTGAAAATCAACAGGGACAGAGAGAACATAATACTAATAGCTCTAGACTGGCCCAGACAGCACTTGTTCCCACTCCTACAGGACATGTCCATAGAGATCCCACTCTGCCTTCCACCGTGGGTGGACCTCCTGATGCAGGACACAGGGTGCCTTCAGCACCCAGACCTGGGACGCCTACACTTGATGGCCTGGATGCTCTCTGGCTTAGTGGGCAGGAGAGGCTTTGCTCAAACAGGGTTAAGAAGATCGTGGTTGGTAGCAGAAGACCATCCACCGGGTCCACGTACACAGCCAGATGGAAGCGATTCTCCATTTGGGCCCGGGACAAGGGTGTAGACCCTATATCAGCCCTGATTCACTTGATCCTCAACTATCTGCTAGACCTAAGGGAAGGAGGCCTTTCTCCTTCCTCACTGAGAGTCCATTTAGCGGCAATCTCCGCTCTCCACGAGAGTGTGGACGGGCAATCAGTTTTCTCCCATCCCACCTCTGTCAAATTCCTAAAAAGGGTGGTGAGACTTTCCCAAACCTTGTAAACCCACCCCACCTTGGGTCCTGAATACCATCCTCTGGGCAATGACAGAGCCTCCATACAAGCCCTTGGACTCAGCCACCCTCCTGGTCTTGTCCTGGAAGGTGGCCTTCTTAGTAGCAATCACCTCTGCCAGAAGGGTTTCAGAGTTAAAAGCCCTCTCCTCGGAACCCCCATACACGAGGTTCTACCTGGATAAGGTGGTTTTGCGTCACCATCTATCCTTCCTCCCTAAGGTGGCCACCCCTTTCCACCTTAACCAAGAAATTTGCTTGCCAGTTTTTTATCCAGATCCCCAGGTTATGCAGAACCAGAGGAAATGGCATACACTGGACATAAGGAGCGCACTCAACTTGCATCAAGCACACCCAGCCATTTCACAAGACCCTCCAACTGTTTGTGGCGGTTGCCAAACGTAAGAGAGGTTTACTAGTGTCCTCTCAGTGTATCTCTAAATGGATTGTGAACTGTATCAAGGACTGCTATGGAAGGTCAAAAACGCCCCTTCCTGGAACTGTTAGAGCATAGATCTGAATAGGGTGTGACAAGGACGAGCAAAGTCTGAAGGTTCAGAATCAGCTCATGTGTTTTGTGAGACATGAAGGTAGGTCCCAGCCACTGAGTGTTGTAGCCCGATTCAAGCTGTAGTCAGTGGGAAAGCAGGAAGCATTCCCTGGTGGTGGGCTATTACAGATGTGATGATGACCCCATTTTCTTTTATTTACCACTTCCTCTAAAGTGGCACCAGCTGCTTTTTGGAGATGGGACTAGTTTAGATGGATCACCCCAAAACCATTGTGCATGAACGGATCTTCATCCACCTTGTTCTCCCAGAAGCCGTTTGTGGCCTTGGAGATTTACGTCACCATGGGGGATGCCACCTGTCACTCCTGTATGCAAGAGATTCTTCCTGCTCGGAGAGAAACAGAGCGCCTGAGGGAAATGGTAATTACTCCTAGCAAAGGAAGAGCTGTTGGAACAAAAAAGGGAAAAAATTGCTGGGGGATTTCCACACATGAAGTAACAGTTTCTTCCTGAGATAGATACACAGCTTAAGGTTCAAAAATTCTTGATGCTTTTAGTCAGATTTGAAAGAAGTCCATGTTTGTCTATACGTGGTACAGTTTTTTCTTTTTAATATTCAGTCTGTGGGCTGACTGTGCATTGTAAGTGTGTGAAGGGAATAAATGGGGCTCCTGAGTTATTTCGCAGGAGATCCTAAAAGAGAGACAGACTGGATTCTAGAAGAACACATTGTCCTCCAGCCTCAAATTTAGCAACTGGCAAGCAATGATCTCATTCACTTCATGATTTTAGGCCATTAATAAAGCTTTCAAAAACCAATGATAAATGCTGTGTCTTGTAGTCAGTGCAGACTAAGTGTAATAGTCTCATTTACCCTTTGCTGCACCCATTTAAAAGTTGTTCAATGTTCATCAGTTATCAAACTGGTAGTTCTGTTGCCCTTAATATTTGAGTACCCATCTGGCCCCCTAAAAGTGACATGATTGCCCACCCTCTAAAATTCTCAGCCTTCTGAGATGTCTAGGGTTGGCCCCAAAAAATCACAATAGATGGTTGAAGTGTTATAAATGAAGAGCTTTTTTTCTGTTTAGAAAAAAAAATGGATGTTTTCCCCTAAAACAAATTTTCATGAAAAATTGTCCATGTTGCTCATTTTAGTGGGATACATTCAAACTACTTTATATAGGAAAATATTTAAATTTTTCCAAAAATATCTGGTTTCTGGAAAATGAAGAATTCTACAGTCCTGCGCCACTTTTAAAGAGTAACAAATTTATTTATCACATGAGCTTTTGTGGGAGAAAATCCCACCTTGTCAGATGCTTTAAGTGGGATTTTCTCTCACAAAAGCTCATGTGATAAATAAATTTGTTACTCTTAAAAGTGCCAATACGGGTCACCTTGTTTGTTTTGCTGAATTAGACTAACTTGGCTGCCCCTTTGGAACATGAAGAATTCTGGTAACTTTTGATTAAAATTTTGTGGAAAATAGACATTAAAATAAAAGAAAGAAAAGACAATTGTTTCAAACCCTGTCAAATACTGTTACAAAACTAGCTTTCCCATCTTTACCATCACTTACTATTTACTTCTGAAAATTTTGACAAATTGCTTTTAATACATGTTCAAGTGACCATTGTGTGCTAATCCCATTGCTTTGTTTTCTGACCATCTCATGTCTGTGCTTTCTAGGCCCTTGTTCCAGGAAAATAGCTGAAGTGTGTGGGTTAAGTGACCAAAGGACCTCTGGATGCTAGCTGGTGGAAGGCAGACAAGTACATCAAAGTACAGCAAGCCCTTGGGGTCACCAAAAGGGATCATGTAAGGTCTGTAGTGAAAGCCTGTGGCACCCTGCTCATTATAATCCTTGTGAGCTGCACATAGGGAAATATGTGAGGTGTTGTATGTTTGTGCTGACACTAGGCCTGTTAGTTAAAGGCAGGTCACTCCAAGGTGGCATGCCTGGAGACCCTCATCTATAGATAGAGTTGGGGTATACTGCCACTGGTGGATCACTGTCTGTTTTACCAGAGAAGGCTATTAGCATATTAAGTCAAATACTAGTGAAAAGCTTTTGGATACTGCAGAAGATAATGAACAGGAAGTGGTACACAATTGCGGGGGGTGGGGAGGAGGAGGAGACACTACTTCCAGGCGAACATCAAAGATCTGGTCTGCTTTATCAGGAGGTGCAGAGAGATGCTCTGGCATCTTTCACTCCAGAAGGGCCCTTGATCTTAGGAGTGAGGGAGCTCAGCTATTCTGGATGAAAATACCGGGAAAAGGACGTGGTGTAAGTTACCCTTTGGGAGACAGAGGAATATCCTGTGAATTAAGTGTAGGCTCCAGAAAACATGTCATGATTTTGCTTTACACATAACCCTTGGTTTCCAGTGTTCTGATTTGCTATCATTTGAATCTCTTTCCTTTGAACAGTAAATGTACACTCATTTTCATTGGAACTCGTGTCTAAGTGCCGTGTGCTAAGCAGCATGGGGATCCGCAGCTGAACCTAGGAAGCTGGTGTATACTCAGGCTTTGGGAGTACAGGGTCTGAGAGCTGCTGTGAGCATGCAGTGGATCAGGGGCTTGGTGGTCCAAAGGGATGCTTCTTGGGGTTTGGTACGTGCCTATGGCACATGCATGCGTGTGGGGGAGGCGGGCTCCAGTGCCCCGTCAGGCTGTGCTTGTGCCACCAAGGGATGGTGGAGTCAGCGAGCTAATCCGGAGCTAGCACACGAGACTCCCTCACACGAAGACCAGATGGTAGCAAGGCTGGGGAGGGAGGTATGTTTAAAAGGTGTTGTGTTTATTTCAGGGGCAGTGAGACAGCATGGCCCTGTTGGTCAGTCCCATGGCAAGCAATATGTGTGGCAACTTTGTGGGGTTTTCCAGCATTCTCAGAGCCCATGAAGTTTGGTCCCAGTTTGGCAAAGGCCCACATTTGTTTACAAGAATACGAGAGAACGTGTGGGAAGATTATACAGTGCAGAGTCATATCAAGCTAACATGAAACAAACATGGCTTAGAGATATATGAGAGAGAGAACATTAGTAAGCCAAGATCAATAAAGGTGCCTCGTATAGTTAGACAGCAAGCTCGGCCAACAAACCGGTAGAGCTCCTTTGGGAGGTAGAGGCCTCAAGGAATAGGAGTTGTATAGTTAAGGGCTCACAGCTGTGTTCCCCCTCGAAGTGCCACCTTGTAATGATATTTCAGCATAATGCTCAGAATGACCAGTGGTGGCGCGATGGTGGTCCTCTTCTCACAGATCCACAATGGAGAACCTCAGTGAAGGGGGCTGGAATGGGGTAAGGAAGGCTAAACAAGTGTGATTTTTGCAGAGCTCCTTCCAGAGTGTGGGTAGGGGAAAAGAAAAGGACAGCTTAGCCTCCCATTATGGGCTGCCTTGGCCATGGCACAAGTTAGAACTGGCCTAGAGGCTGCTCTGATTTTTCAGGAGCTGGGGCCGTAATATTGCCTTTTCTGAATGATATTTTCTAGGGTGTTATCTCTGTCCCCTGTATCTCTCCAAAGTGGTATGAAGGGGACAGAATTGCCTTCAGCCTCCCTGACTGGTTGCCCATGCTGCTTGCTCTGCTATGCAGCTCACCTGACTCTCCACCCCCTACACATCCAGCTCTTCCGTGGACCTGCTGGACGTTTGTTAGCACTTCCTTGAAGTGAGGTGTCTGAAGCTGAAGACAGGACAGAAGTGGAGTGAACCATTGTTTCTGGGTTTTTTTCTCCCTTTTCTAGTGCATGTAAATAGTTGGTTTCAAACAAAAATTCTCAGAACAGGTTTGTTTTTATTGAAAAATAGGTTTTCATCAAATAAAATTTAGAAGGTATAACAGTCATATTTGATTAAAAGCTTTATCTGAAGTGAATTTTTGGGCAAAAACACTCTGAAATTTGTCAGTTTGTTTAGAAATGGTGGTGTTTTCCCCCACTTGCTGTTTCTTCCAATTTTCACAGTTACAGGGCAGGGAAAGAAGAATGCCTTTTAATCACTTGAAATTTCCTGCAAGTAAAAGAATAATTTCCACTGGGAAAATGTCAGGGTGGGATTTTTTTCGTTGCAAAGCTCTCCACTCAGGTGTGCTATTTGTTCTGTAGTGCTGCTGCCTGGGACAGACCTGTTCATTAGCCACAGTAATTTCGAGGTGACTTTTCTCAGGGAATTTAACATAGCTGGATAGATTAGATTAAGAGTTTGCAGTGTGTTCAGCCTTATGATAACCCATGTTTAATGTAGCCTTCAGCATGCGCATGGGCTGCTGGGGGGTGGCGACATCTCCCGTTGTAAACCCCTCACCGTGTTCCAGCAAGTCACCGGCTTGTTCCTCAGGTCATTTTAAAACCACTGTCATTGGCCCCTGTGCTGCATTTCAACATTTCCTGTGGGAAGGGGGCTTGGCGCCGGTTGTTACTATTGCATTTAATGTTTGTTTAGTGCTGATGGTGTGTTAGCACTTGGCAGCACAAAGATCTGTGCAGCCTACTTTCCTCTGACTGACACGGCCAGGCGGACTGTTGTGATCCTCTATTTAATAGCACTCCTCGAAAATGGGAGCCCCTGACTGTGTCTTTGGCTGGGCCCCTGGTGACTGGGGCAATTGAATTCACTGGAGCCCTTTGAAAACACAAGGCAATGTGGCAGCTGACTCCATCTGGAGTTGCCAAAATAGGGCTGTCATGGCAAGTTTGGCCCAGGCAGTGCTGATGATGGAGGTCTGTGTTTGGGGGATGGATGGAAAGTTGAGGGGCTAGGAGAGACCAGAAGTGGGAGGAGCTTTACACAACGTGCCCTGGATGTAAGCCGGCTAATTAGGCAGGGACACTGACACCCACAGCGGGGTCTATGATTGGTGGGTCATAGGGGGGCTCTGCGCAGAGACCTATATGTGCTACAAATACCACAGGGCAGACCCATTGCTCCCTCTGGCTAAACTACCTGGTCCCTAGTCTGGGTTGGGCCTCTGGCCTTTACAGCAGGCTTTCTTCTTTGCTCTCTCTCGTCAGAAGGCGTTTGAATAGCTATATAAATGATGTCTGCAAGGCCGTCTGAGCTATTCTTCACTTTCCAGTGACCTTTCGCAGGGCAGGGAGGCTCTGTGTAAAGCCACATCCTAGTCCAGGTATCTCCAAGTGCCAGTGGTTCTCACTGTATTGGATCAAAGCTGATGGCCCCAGGATTGTTCTCCTGGTGACACTCATTTCCAGGTGGTGTCAGGAGCTATTTCTGGAGTGTGGCTAGTGGAGATCTGCCCAGGGTATTCTAAGTTGCTTCTGTTCCCTTTCTTTCTTGTTCCAAGCCCTCGGTGTCCTAGTTGGCCTCCAGTTTTTTCTGCAGCGAGGCGGGAAAATGGGTCTGCTAGTCGCACTGCAACCCTGGTCCTCTGGGCCATCTTCCAGACAGCTTCTCTCCTGCTCTGGACTCGCAGCTCAGAACCCTCTTTGGTGAGCGGCTTAACCTTCTTCCTTCCTCCTTGGGGCCGGCCTGGGACCCAGACAGGCTGACCCAGCCTCACACTCCCTTCTGGCTCCCATTCTGGGGACCCTCTCTGCTCAGTCAGTGCTTGACCATAATTTTCTATTCAGGTGTGTCTCCCACTCTTCTCTAGGGCATGACCTAACAGATAGGGGTTATCAACTTCAGGGTGCAGCTGCCTGACATCTAGCTCATTCTGCAGCTTGTCTGCTGCTTCCTTGAACACAAGTGTCCTTAAAGAGGTCATGCTATGGGATAGAATTGGCTGATCCCAGCCCCCCCTTCCAATGGATATACCAGCCAGTTACAGCGTACCACCGCCAACAAGCTCATCTGCCAGTGGTGGGTATGCACACTGCAGAGTGGGTGCCACTCTTCTACCCTATGCCTAGGAAGGGGTATCTCTGCTATTTATATGCACATTTTACATCTTGGCCTCCACCTTAGCAAGGCGTAGATCCCTGAAGATGTTTGCAGCAGCAGAGTCTGCTCATTGTCCCCTATCATCTGTCCTTCTTGAGAAGGGGAGGAATCACAAGGTGTGATCATCGTGTCTCCTCACCATAGTATCTTAGTGAATTCTAGCCAGGCACTGAGCAAGGTAACTGACATCTGTTCTCTGAGGTGTCTTTTCTCTCTCATCCTCTTGCCTGTGGTAAAGGAATTCAGTTTCTCTGCTTTTGGAGAATGACAACACCATAGAGGTGTGATTTCTACCACAAATTCACATGCTGCACATTCACTGGTCCAGGAACCCCCTGGGTGGTGCACATGAACACTTCTCTGGCAGGCTTGATGTAGCACGGTTTCACATCGCATGCCACTTACATGTGCCAGTAGAGGCTACATAGACCAATAAGCATGTAGCGTAACAGTGTGCTTTGGAAATCACACCCAGATAGAGCACATTGACACACTGTGTAGACAAGCTCTGAGAAGCTGAAGTACAGCTAGCAGCTGATTCAGGAATTGTATTTCCCCCAATGCAGGGAGCCCTGCCTTCTCAGCCCAAAATGGCAAACTGAATGAGAGCTGGGGTGAGTCAACAGGTCTTCGCTGGGTTGTTTGTAATTATTTGCCAACAGGGTGGAAAGAGGGCTCTGGGTATTCAGTAACTTGGTTCAATATTTATTAGTGATTTCCCTCCCTTGGGATGAAATTCTAGCATTAAGATGAATGGGCAGAAGGGTTATTGAGTTTGGCTCCTGTACATACTGCACTAAGTGCCACGATACAACTTAGCAGTTCCCAGTGGCACCAGGATGTGAATCTCAGCAGCTTCTTTTATGCCAGCTGATAGAATGGCTTGTGACAGGATGAAGAGGGCTGTTGTGGAGATTGCTGTTACTCCATGCCCAGTGGAGCACTGTCTCCCATCCCAATCTCTCCTTAGTACTCAAACTGCCTGTAGCAAAACTGCTTTCGGGAGGATGCTTTTCCCTTGTTCTGTCGGTGGTGGAAATGGATGGTGCAAGATGTGTTGCTAGATCCCCCCATATGAAGTGTCAGTCTGTAAAATTCAGATTTACCAGGAGAGCACCTGGGAGTCTGAACCTATTGCCCAGGTGATCTGGGAGCTATCTTTGTTGAATTCTTTCCAGGAAGGTCTTTAACCAGGAGAGATGTTTGTGGGGAAGTTCCAAAGGAGTAGCTGTGCTAGTCTAGTCCAGCAAAACAAACAAGGAGTCTGGTGGCACTTTTAATAAATTAATAATAATTGTTAAATTTGATAGTCTTTAAGAGTCACCAAACTCCTTGTTTGTCTTCTCTGCATGGAAATGTTTTCTGTTACTGGATTCACAGCATTTCTAAGGAGGCGTGTGTCATGTCTACCAAAGCCAAACTTTTCAAGCGTCCTTTATTTTAAAAGATGCCTGTCAGTTTAGTTCAATTTTTATTTGTGCCCCTCAATTTGGCATCTCCCCACATCTATTGTTGAAAGTTATTTACATCAGAAAAGCAGTCATGCCTCTCATGACCTGCACTAGTTGAGGACTCGAGGGATTCCTTCATGAGGACTTCTTTTTTTGTGTGTCCCTTATCATGGTCTTTGTAACATTACATCCCACATGTGGCCATTGGCCATAGAAGAGGCAGGTTCCCACCTTTCTATTTCCCTTGTGCTCGTTCTCTTGATGACTCCTCTTAAGTATCCTGTATAGTCAATCATCATCATCTTAGCAAATCTCAAATCACTGTAGCTTTCTTTCTACTATATCCCATCACCTGTGACAACCTGCTAAGTTGTCCTTGTAGCTAAAACAGTCAACATTTTTCTGTTACTGAGGTGAAAATGAGCAACAAAACCTCGCAAAAGAGCTACTTTAGTAACTGGAATGTTGATGGCAAATGTAAAACTGGTGCCTGGAATGTTCAAATATTGCCCAAAACAGCACAAGATGTCCCCGGTCAGGTAGTGAAAAGTTCAAATATTGATATATTGAAATGCTGGAGCTAGGAATTTTGGTGTCCGGGGCGCGTCCAGAGCAGAATGCACCCTTAGAATGACCGGCACCTAGAGCAAGCAGGGCAGAACGTGCCCTTTGATCGAGCGGCAAAATGGAGCCACTCCAGGGCGCCTAGGGCAAAGCCCCAGTCACCCACCCTAGTTACAGCCATGCCCTGGGCTACAAGACATGCAGTTTTCCTGCTGCAGCCAAAGAGATGGGAGATCAGCGAGGAAGCAGCATCCTCATTGAACTCCTTCCATCTGGCCGCAGTGTGCAGCGGTCTGTTTGAGGAGACTGGTGGTTGTTCAGGGTTGTGAACATGTATCTGTAGCCCCAAAGGCTGGGATCCACTGCTCTAGGTAAATATCTGGTCAACAGTGGAAGAGCCGGGTCTAAAGCCACAGCCAGTATCCCAGCCTTTGCCCCAAAGGCCAGTGCAGACTGGAGACATTGGCATGAAAGTGAAGGTTTTCCCTAGTGTTGACAATGGCATAACACTTCCACAGTGGCGAGGCTCTGTGTGTCAGCCTTTAGGAACAGTCAGAATAACACCCTTTTCCAGTCATCAGGGATGGCATTAATGCACCAGATGCTCTGTTAGTAGCCTTGGTACAGAAGTGCTTTCCCCTGTCTTCAGCTGCCCATGGGTAATGTTACAAGCCACTCATGCCTTTCCAGACTTCAGCTTCCAGACTACAATAAAGGGCTTGTCTTGGTAGAAGGAAGGTGGCCCTACTGCAGTTTTCTGCCCTTCTTCAGCTGGAAGAAGGTCTGCACATGACAGAAAACTGCGCAGCATCTTGAAGTGGTCTTTCCATAGCTGCGTCTGATCCTGCCATCCCAATTCTTTGCTGAGCAAGTATGTGCCACCTTCCCCAGCGAACATCCTGAAGTTGAGTAGAGGCTGCAGAGGTGGTGCCTTGTAGAAGCCAGCTCTAAATTAGCCACCAGCATCAAACCATAAGGATTCTTTATCTTCTTTACATGATGTCAGCATCTTCCTTACATGATGTCAACATGTGGAAGGGTCCATTTACTGTTTACTTGTACTTTCAAACATGAAGCCTCAGATTGTAGCCTCACTTTTTTTTGTAGCTCCAGCTGCTATAAGCATCCCCTCAGTGATCCATGGCTGGCGTTTGAAGAGCTGAGATCCCAATACTGAGCTGATGGTGCTCAGGACTGATGGAAACAATACCACTCCTTTTCAGATGACAGGAGTGGTGAGACTTTAATGTGCTGATGGACCCAACCAGTTCAGAACAGAAGTGGTTTGAGAGCTTGGTGGTAGTCAGCGTCTTTGGTTGAGATGGATTTTGAAGTCAGAGGTGCACATTTTCAGCATCAAGTTCAGCCCCTCTTCAAACTTGTACATCCATGACCACTGACCGATGACTATTAATAAAGACATGTCAATTTCCAAAGGGGTAGCCGTGTTAGTCTAGTCCAGCATAAAAAAAGAGTCGTGTGGCACTTAAAAGACTAACAGATTTATTTTTCACATGAGCTTTCGTGGGAGAAAATCCTAGTTCGAGTGAAAGTCCCTGGGCTGTACCAGATCTCTATATGAAACCTTAGGTGAAAGATTAGTGACTCACCATACCATTGGTAGCCACTAATTCCAGCAGTTGCTGCCTATTCCTATTCTTCTGCCCAGTCCCAAACTTCCCAAGTGTACTTGCCCAGGTATCATCCTTTCTCACTTGTGCATTAAAGAGACCCAAGATCATGATGATTTTCTTTTTGGAGACATAGCTTGTCTGGGTGTTGGTGAATTCCTATGCTGTGGGGATGGTAAGATGCCCACAGCTGGTGTGAAATCGGGTGACTGCTCATTAATTACCGACCAACCCTACAATGTCCATTGGGCATTGGGCAAAAGTAAAATGGCCACCACCTGCTGCAGCAACACATTGGGTGGGCTGAGAATAAAAACGTATGGGCCTCAACTTCTTCTTCCACTGGCTGTGGGCCAGTGCTTTTCTAATAAAGCACAGATAGGAATGTTGAGCATTTCAACTGCTTGTCAAAGAGAATGGCATAGGTTGTTTTGAACAATGTTTGAACATTCAGGCACCCATTTGACACTTGCCACCAACCTGTCAAACACTGGAATGGAGTCCATCGGTCGTTTTTGTATCTGCGGCAGAGAAACTCTTGGCCATTTCACTTACAAGGACAATTGATCAGATTGTCACAGGTGACTGACTTCTGCGTAAACAACCTCATGATGTGAATATACTGACCCCAGCAACATCATTTCAAGAGGCTACTTAGTGCTCCACCACGAACTATGCCTCTGTGATGGAATGCACTGCTGTATTCACACCCTACTCACTACTGTAGTAACCTTCATATAAAATACACCCTGTGAGGTATCATTTGGAAACTAATAACTCATTGGTCACAAATACTATGCTGAAATGTGTGTAGCAATGTTCTATGTAAAGTTGTAAACATAACCTGAATTCAGGTCTGAAATGTATTTACCAGACAAGTTGGGGTAAAATGGTTTCTCAAAGACACATGACAAATTGACTCCCCTGAAAGGTGTCTTCAAAGATGATGGACCATCGCCAATCAAGTGCCCATCCTTTGGCAAAGATGTATGGCAGGAACAAACAGGACTGCACCTTTAGCAAACAACTGCATAAAAGATGTTTGACTACTAGACTCCGTAATTCAAACTTCACAGTGGGAATAAACTTTATCTAGGAGTCACCCTCAGCAAAATGCATTTCAAAGAGGAACTGGACAATAAAATGAGGAGAAAAAAATTTCCAGCATTCTCTCTCTCTCACCTCAGAAGACAAAAACAACAGCTTTTGGATTTTGGGAGTGGATCCTGGCCTGAGAATTTTGTCAGTAATGTTCCTGGGAACATAGGGATAAATAAATTTCATCTTAAACCAAAATCTAGTTTCTTAAGTTTTAGTACTAGGAAGTGTTTTATCGTGTGACTGTTTCTGCTTTCAGTGCCTTATACTTGTCCTCAAAACTTATCTTCTTGTAGTTAAACTGGTTTTATTCATTAACCAAAACCAATTCAGTGTTGTGAGGGTAACTCCATTTGGGGTAGCCAACTGTTGTACAAGGATCCCCTTAGTGGGCAATGGCCCTAAGATATCTGGACTGTCCAGTGGAGGATTCGACAGTGCAAAACACTTTCTGGGGGGGAATCTGGGACTAGGATTGTGTTGCGGTCACCCTCTGCAAGTAGCTCCCAAAGCTGAAGCAGGGCTGGAGCTTTTATACAGACACTCAGGGTGTGACTCACATGTGAGTTGCGATGTTATTCTGTAGTTGCATAGCCAGTTCCAGTCCATGGTCATGCATCAATATCATCCCTGATGACTGGAAGACAGGTTTTTCCATCTCTATTCAAAGAGGTCAAATGTAGCAGCTTTAGCAGTGTTTTGCTGTTGTGGGTCCCAGGGAAAGTCTTTGTTTCTCTATTAATGTCTCGAATCAGTGATGCCCTTCCCGGCAAAGGCTATCATGCTCTGTGTGAATTTAGAACATGTTCTGCTATTGATCAGGTCTTTACCTTGAGACGGTTTTTGTCAGGCCTTTGATTCAGCACACTGAGCCAGCTTGTGGGATCTGTTAAGGTGACTCGGTGTTTGGGTGATTAATGTCCTCAGTCAAAGAGTTTGATAATGGAACAGACAGCTGTGTTTGAGTTGATGGCAGAGACACTGTACCATTTTCTGTTACCGTGGGGTTGTGTGCTGTCACCACTGTCAATGCATCATGTAAGACTTGATGTTTGTACAGCCCATTGGTCAGGGTGTTACATGTGCCTCACTGTGCCCTGTCTACAGGTAATGAGTGTTACACCTCTGTTGTGGAGTTGGGCTCGATAGCTCAGGCCCAATCCTCCCATTTGTCTAGGCCACTCTATATCCTCTCCCTGCTGTCCAGCATATCTATAACTCCCCCCAGCTTAATGTCATCTGCAAACGTGCTGAGGGTGCAATCTGCCCTGTTGTTCACATTGTTAATGAAGAAGTTGAACAAAACTGGCCCCATCATTAACTCTCGGGTCACTTCTCTTGTTACAAGTTGCCAACTAGACCTCAGGCTGCTGATCACTACCCATAAAGCCCAATGGTTTAGCCAGCTTTCTGTATACTTTATAGTCCATTCATCCAACCCATACATCTTTAACATGCTGATAAGAATATGAGAGGAGACCTATCAAATGCTTTGCTAAAGTCAAGGTATATCACATCCATCACTTTTCTCATATCCCCAGAGACAGTCAAGTCATCACTTTTGACACTCAGGTGGTTAGATGTGACTTGCCCTTGGTGAATCCATGCTTACTGTTCATGATCACCTTCCTTTCTCCCTAGTGCCTTCACCACTGAGGACTCTTGGACTCCTTCCCCCCTGCCACTTCTCCTCCCATTTTAGCATCCGAGAGGATCCTGCCCATCAGCTCCATGAGGAAATCAGTCTGCTTTTCTGAAATCCAGGCTCTGTATCCTGCTGTTCGTTCTTTCTCTAGTCAGGACCCTGAACTCAGCCATCTCATGGTCACTGCTGCTCAGGTTACCACCCACTTCTACTTTCCCTACAAGTTTCTCTCTGCTTGTGAGAAGCAGGTCAAGAGGAGCATGGCCCCTAGTAGGTTTCTTCAGAACATGCACCAAGAAGTTGTCCCAAATAATATCCAAAAACTTCCTAGATTGTCTGTGCCCTGATGTATTGCTCTCCCAGAAGACATGAGGGTGACTGATGAGAACGAGGGCCTATGATCTAGAAAGTTCTGAAGAAAGCCTCGTCTACTTCATCCTCCTGGTTTGGTCTGTAACAGATGCCCACTGTGACATCATCTTTGTTGCTCTCATCCCTAAACTGAAGCCAGAGACTCTCAACAGGCTTTTCTCCAGTTTCATACTGGAGCTCTGAAGACTCACCTTGGTTAACCAACATACAGTACGTCTCTTCCACCTTTTCTCCCCTGTCCTTTCAGAACAGCTTATACCATGCTTTTCCAAACTCCGGCCCATGGGCTGGACTTGGGTCTGCCAAGAGTAGGGTTACAGGTATCAGGCAAAAGGAGGACATGTCTTCCTTTTTACCTTCACGTCCTCCATCCAGCAGGCATTTAAAAATACATGATTTTGTTTGGCTTTTTATGTACAGGGGTTAAAGTATGCTGGAACACCCCAGAACACCCTATTTTTAGGGAGAAGCATTCCAGAGCCCCCTAAAACCACAAGAATATTACATTAATACTACATTTTCTCCATGTGTCCTCCAATGTTGTCCTCTTTTGTACTTCCTTGTCGTCCTTTCCAGGCTTTGGTATCTGGTAACCTTAGCCAAGAGCTGTTATCTGACCAGCAGACCCCTGAGCTTGCACCTGGAAACTGGGACCAGGCTAGGGACTTTTTAATTCTCTCACCCTGTACACATTTATGCACGTGGCCCAGGATGGGAGACCTGGCCAAGGAGCAAACTCTGGGGGGCTGGATCCAGTCCCTTTGAGCAAGGTAAGGTAGGTGGGTGGGTGGTCTGCAGAGGGAAAAGAGGGAGTCAAAGATCCTGGGCTGGGTTGGGAAGGAGGCATGAAGCCCGGGATCTGAGACAGGCCTAGATTAACACCCCTGGGGGCCCAGGGCTATAAGATTTTGTGGAGCTCCTGGCTGGCCAACAGCCAGAGTGCTCTCTGGCACCCGGGGGTGGGGTGGGCATACTTGCATTGGTGTCCTCCTCCCCCAGCAGCACACCAAGGGCAGGGTCTGTGGACCTCTCCCACCACCCATCAGCGGCAGTACAGCACCCCACAGAGACAGGAGTGTCTGTGGGCCCACGTCCTGTTCTCTCCCTGCTGTGGGAACAGTGAGGCAGCCATGACAGGCTCTCTGTGGGTCCATTCCTATGCCCAGGTCAGGGTTGGAGAATGCCCAAGCTATCTGTGAGCTGTGACACCCTGGCCAGTGAGGCTCCTGTTCTCAAATTTCCCCACACACCCATCCTTTTCTCTGTGTCCCCCTCCACTCACATCCACTGATGGTGCAGGCTCCTTCCCCCAGCTCCTATCCTCCCCATCCCAATTCCCCCTGTCTCTTGATCCCCCTGCATCTCCATCTGCCCTCCAGCGATTCCCTGCCCTCCTCCCATCCTGTCCTGCCCCCTTCACCTCCTCTGGCCCCTCACACCCCTGTTCCCCACTCTAACCCAGTCCTTACCTCATCCCTCTCCAGCACCCTTACAGCTCTGGCTCCATGTCAGATTTTATCATAGGCACAGCGAGGACACTGCTTTGCCTCCCCGCTCCTTGAAGTGAAGGCAGCAGGCGCTGTGAAGTACATTTTCATTTTTAGCCACATTCCCAGAGTTGTCTTCTTTCCCATAAGCAGTGGATAAGTGCATAACAAAGACAATGTAAACTAAGCTCTCTGGCTCAGGAGGGAAAGGGTAGGAATAGACATGACAAAAAGAGCAGCCCCCAAGCACATTTATGCAGTTTTTTCAGATGGTGCAGTGCAGCCCAGCCTTGGAGTTTCAGGCTGCTTTCATTTGTATCCCAGATAAGGGAAACAAAAAGTAAAATGTAAGTGTGGCTTGGTGTTGAAAGCAGAACAAGAAATGTGAAGAGCTGGGCTCTTATTTATGGCCTCCGAGCAGAAACTTCCAATGCGATATTGGGCCACCACCAGTCATTTAAGGCTTGAGCTGAGGGGCAGTCCTTCCATTGATTTTAAAAAGGCAGTGGATACAGGGGACATAATCAGCCTCTGCCTCAGTTTTTCCATCCAAAAACAGGAATAATAATACTCACCTGCTTTTGGTTAGGTGTTCTGAGGTCAGATAGCAAGTGCTTTACAGGGAGTAAGAGTTTTTGCAATTCACCTTTAATTCTGCACTGAGTCCTCCTGGATCACAGGAGGTTGGGATTTTAGGGGATTCACCCCATGTCACTGAAGCTGGAGCAGCTTGCCAGAACTGGATAGGAGACGTGGGCCAGCAGGGGCCCATCAGGCTTGGCCCCATCACTTTTCAAAGGGAGAGGCAGGCCGAGGGGTAGATAAGCAAGATGCCATCCCCTGTCCATGAATCTTATTCTCTGCAGCAGTGGGGACTGCACTCCTTCTCTTTTTAACCACTGCAGCAGGTCCAGGACTGGATCACTCAGTGTGTGCCAGGCACCTAGTATGCTTTCCTCAGAGCTGGCTAAGCAAGGTCAGGAGCAGCTGAAAAACAGTGGGTTACCAATGTAACTGTCTTTCTTGAGATGGGCTGCTCACATACATTCAGTTACAGGTGTCTACGTGCCAGAATGTCTTTCTTTGGGATACCAGTTCCCTTGGGTTGAAAGACCTTCTGAGATGTGAGCTCCCCACCCCAAATCTGATGCATCAGTGATCAGAGTCACCATAGGGTTCGAGGCCTCGAAGGGAACCCCCCTCCACACAGCAAAGAGTGGGTCCTGCCAGATTTCCAGTGTTGTCAGAACCGTGCGGAGGCCCAACTGTACCTTGCTCAGAGGGTGTCACTGTGGGTGGAAGTTCGTAGCCAGTCAGAGCTGAAGAGGCCTCCTCAGATGGGCCATTCTTATCACAGAGGTAGAGGTTGCCATGTGGCCCAGGAGCTGAAGGCTGTGGTAATTGGGGCATTCTGGAGCTCCAAAATGATGGCGCAAATGCACTGAAACCTTGTTTATTGAGTCTAAAAGAACACCTATGAACTCTATTCTGCAAGTTGGGGAAAATTTTGATTTTTCCTGGTTTTACACACAGCCCCAAATACTTGTATAGCTTTCTTATGGTTCTGATGATGTGTTGAACTTGGTATTTTGACCTCCCCTATATTAACCAGTCATCAAGGTAGGGGTAGAGCCTTATGCCCTGCCTACGCAGGTGTGCCGCCACCACCACTGTGCATTTCATGAATAACCTGGGGGCCAGGAATATTCTGAATGGGAGTGATGTGAAATGGAAGTGCCTCCCCCACCCCACCAGGAATCTGAGAAATCTCCTGTGGTGGGGCCTTATCACTATGTGAGAATAAGTGTACTTTAGATCGAGGGCTGCAAACTAGTCCCCTTGGCCTAGAGCTGGGATGATCTGTGATAGTGAGACCAAGAGGAATTTTATTTTCTTTATGCATTTGTTCAGAGCCCTGAGCCTAAGACTGGTCTCAGGTTGTCATTTGGCATGGGGACTAGGAAGTATCAGGAGTAGAACCCTTTTCCCCCACTGCATCTTTGGGACCTCTTCTGTTGTCCCCAGGGAAAGCAGCTTTTCGCATTCCCTTTGCAGTAACAGATTGAGCTCTGGGTTCCAAAGGGGGCAGTTTTCTGTCTTGGGGAATGGATTTGAATTGTAGGGACTACCCTTTTGATACTGTGTCGACTATCCAGTGGTTGTTTATGATGCTGGCCCAGTGGTGCATGAAGGGAGCCAGACGATTGCTGAAGACTAGGGGTTAGGTGGGGTGTGTGCAGCTCTCTGACTGTCAAAAATGCTGCTTCTGGCCGCTAGTGCGGGAAGAACCAGTTCCCTGTTGGGTCATTTGTGCAGGCTGCGCCCAACCTGGTTTTCTCCCTGTTGGGGCCTCCCTCCGTACTGGCACTGAGCATATTGATAAGATCTTGGGCCAAGCCCCTTGCGGTTGATGTTGTTGCTGAAGTTGTTGGGGTTGCTGCTGCATTTGCTGGGTTCTAAAGAAACACCTAGTTGCTTGGGGCATGTACGTGCCCAGGGACTTTAGGGTGGGCCTGGAATCCTTCATCCCATGTGGATTCAGCAAAGAGGGCAGGGCCTTCAAAAGGGAGGTCCTGAATAGTTAACTGCATTTGCTGTGAAAGGCCAGACCCCTGCAGCCAAGCTGATTGCAGCATTGCCACTGCAAAAGCTATATTGCGAGATGCGGTGTCAATGCGTCCCATCAGGGCATCAAGACATCATGGGAGGCCAGCATGCCCTCCTCTACCATTGTCTCATAGTCTGGGGACTACACCACAGAAATGTTCCATAGATTTCCAAAGGTTGAATACATATCTCTCCATGAGAGCATGATGGTTTGCAATACGTAGTTGGAGGGCTGAGGTGGAATGAACCCTCCTGCCAAAGAGGCCCAATTTCTTAGCCTCTTTGTTCTTGGGACTGGAGCCTGGTTGGCCCTGTCTCTCCCTCTGGTTGACCGCATCCACTACCAGGGACCCTGAAGTGGGATGGTGGAAAAGGAAGGCGAGTTTGTCAGAGGGGACATGGTACCTCTGCCTTGGACACAGGAGGGACCGAGGATGGAATTTGCCACCATGCCCTTGTGATGCTGTACACCCCTTTGTGCAGGGGAACTGAAACCTGGGCTAGTGGGGCTGCATCTCCCACATCCAAGAGGGGATTACACTCCTCTTTGATGATCCCAAGGTCCAAGCTCAAGTTCACAGCCATTTGCCTCAGCAAATCCTGCTGGCCTGGGGGTCATGCCTGTTTCCAGGGGCCATTGGTAGGTCACCTCATCCGGTGAAGATGACAAGGGGATCCGGGATCTGCTACCTTGGGCGCCGGGGTCAGGTTCCTCATTCGAGTCCTCTGAAGAGCAGAGGGTCCTGGTCGAAGGCGGTATCGAAGGT
The DNA here is from genome assembly GCA_007922195.1 of Podocnemis expansa. NCBI lineage: Eukaryota > Metazoa > Chordata > Testudines > Podocnemididae > Podocnemis > Podocnemis expansa. Next base: position 2,076,346 of record ML682020.1, on the reverse strand, counting down.
TCTGGAGATGCCACATCATTGTTACTCAATGAGTCCATCCATCTGCTGGTCCACTCTTGGAGGGATCATGGAGCCGAGTTGTATCACATCCTAGAACGGCCTCTCTCCCTTTTGGAAATGTCAGTGCTGCGTCACATACACTGGGGTTGGCTGCACAATCTGAGCAGTGCTGGAGGGGTGAGAGGTGATGAGGTCAGTGCCGAGGGCATGCATGCCAACAAACCAGGGGATGAGTCCTCTCAGCGTGGGGGAGTTGGGGAGCATTTATGGTGATGTTTTCTTGCAGGCTTTGTGACTGTCAGAATTGGCACTGAGGTCAATGGGGGCTCATTGTGAGAAGAAGCGGAGGAAACCGAGACAGATCTCACCTGTTTGGATCCTTGCGAGCACTGTACCAAGGGCTCACGTGAGGAATCAGGGGAGGAATGGTCCCCTTCCCCAGTGCCGAGCTCGGGTTGAGGCTCAGTGCGGTTCTGCGGTGCCGAAGCAGAGCTTGTTGGTGTTGGCGGTGCAGGTGCCAGTCCACTCATAGAGGCTGTCCATTCCTTGGATGAGAGGGCTGGCTTGCCCTTCAACCGGGTCGGTCTCCGCAGTGTGGGAGCTGGCACCTGGAGTAGTGCCTTTGCAGCAGCAAAGGCTTCCAGGGTCGATGGCACTGGGAGGCATTCTGGTTCCTTCACATGGAGTGGGGTTGCCGGAGGCAAGGTAGTATGGCGCCAAGATGGTACCCAGTCAGATGCCGATCACGGCTTTACGTTAGCCAGAGAGCGGCGCCAGGTGGATTCCGGTGCCGACTTGGCATGCAGTACCGGCAAGTCCTTAAGCATGTCAGGTGTACTGGGCACTGGCAGCAAAGCCCGTTTGTGGGCGATATTGCGTAGCCTTTGCTCCCTGTCTCTGCGTGTCCTCCATTTAAAGGACTTGCACATAGAGCATTTTTCTGCCAGGTGTGACTCACCTAGACATAGAATGCACTTCTCATGAGGATTGTCAACTGGAAACATCTTATAGCAAGTCGCACAGGGCTTGAATCCTGGCATGAGGGAAAAAGGGCAAGGCTCATTTTTAACACAACAGAGAGGTACTTGCTGAGCAGCAAGGGTGGGCTGTTCCAGTGCTGTCACTGAGGGCGGAAAGATGAACTGGGAGAGTCAGGTTCAGGGTCACATGTATAGCCATGGTCGTGGCATGGAATGGGAGTTGGCCGCTGACCCTGAGCTTGACAGGCTAGGGCTAAAAGACTTTCCAGATACTGTGCACTGCAGCACGTAGACACCTGTAGCTGAATAATGTGAGCAGCACTCGAAGAAGAATGAATGGTTGCAAGAAATGGGTCCTCCTCCACCTGGCCAAGAACCCTTGGGAGCATTTCCACAAGGTAAGTAGGATACTGGTGGCAGTTAAGGGTAGCTGGCTGGTGTTCATGGGAGATGCAGTGTTTTGGGGAATGCTCAGTGCTGTGACGGTGCCTGGGATCTTCCAGTAACTGTACTGGGGGGCAGAAGAAGCATGTGAGATGGGGAGAGGGGAGAAGAGGCTGGTGTAGACTCACAGCAGCATGTCAACCAGAGATTCTGGTTGTGTGCATTTGGCTCAGGACAGAGGTCACCTAGTCATCCATCCTGGGGTGGCCTTTTTTGGGTTACATTAATACTGAAGTAATGAATATTAGTAACTACATGGTGAATATAATGATACTGTCCTTATTGTTGTTTACAGGTTTAGTCGATGGTGTGCAGGCATTTGACTTTACAACACGTACATTTGTTACAGCAATGCCTGTAATATTACTGACCAAGCATTTGGCAAGGGAAGGGAGTGGTGAGAAAGTTGATAAGTATGTTCTTTCCAAGGTTCTGATACAGAAGGGAGAGAGGGTTGTTTCTTTCAGTTACATTTCTTGCTCAAACTATGAAAAAGAGAGAATAACATTTCACTAAATTTCAATTGCAAGAAGCAAAGCCTGTGTGCCCACCCATGCCCCCATTACCAGTACAACCATGGCTCAGGCAGAGGCCTACAGGCTCAGCTAGTATCCCAGTGTCCAGCTTAAATTTACCCTCCTACAGAGACGAGCACTGTCCGACAGCTTGATAGTGATTGAGGGGTTGTGGGCAGGGTGTGGAGTGACTCTGAAGGGCTTTGAAAGTGAGGATACACAGCTTATGTTTGATGAGATGGAGAAGGGGGAGCCAGTGGAGGGGTCCAGAGGGGGACACTGAGGAAGTGATGGGCTAGGCCAGCTGCAGTCTGAATGTGACACTGCCACAGCCAGGCACTACATGGAGGTGCCCACCTCTACTCTTGTAGAACAGCACCACCTCGTGGGGACAGCACTGTGCATCCTTTAAATTTAAAACCCTAAAAATTAAATTTCTTTGAGCAGTGGCCCTGCAGGCAGGGCCATCCCTGGGGGTGTGTGGGGCCCCTGGTGAATCGCCCTCTGTGAGGCCCCCATTCACTCCCCCCACCCCCAGCACTTGGGGCGGGGCTGGCCGGCCCAGTAGAGGGGCAGGCTCCTTCAACCCTGCACTGGTTCTTCCCCATCCAGGGGACGGGGACCCGGCAAGCTGGCGAAAAGCAGCAGCCAAGTTTAGCACTCGTGGTCCAATCCCCCGCCACACACTCTGCTGCTAGCATGGAGCCAAAGGCAGTGCACATGGCAGGGGAGGGGACCAGGAGCGTTGAAGCCAGCTGCCACTTTTGGCTGGCTCAACCAGTGCCCTGGATGGGGAACAGCAAGCCGTGGGGTGGGGTGGGGGTACAAGGCAGTGTGGGGCTCCCAGAAGCACGGGGCCCTGGGCAATTGCCCCACTTGCCCTACCCTAGGGACGGCCCTGCCTGCAGGTACTCCACTGTAAGTGCGTCTGCTCCCCTGAGCTTGCGATCTTCAGTAGCGGTGTCAATTAGACCTGAACACGTGTTGTCTCTTCTCGGGCTGCACCAGAGAATAGTCAACGCATGTGAGCAAAGCCCTTCAGTTCCCTCTACTGCCCATGCCAAGAGACAGGGCTATTCACATCCATTATTAGGTCTTCTATTTTGTATCTCTCTAGTTAGTTACTCTTACTGGCTATGTCCACACTTACAGAATTAATTCTAAGTAGTTACTTTGAAATGACTACTTTGAATTCAAAGTTATTTTGAATTAGCACTACTTTAAAGTTGTTATTTTGAACTAGGAGTCCAGTGAAGACTCTCTTTCAAAATAGGGGAAGGCAGGCAAAAGAATAACAAAATTCGTTCGAATTAAGCCTGTGCTGAGGCTTAAAATGGCTTAATTCAAACTAATGATTTCGAAGTAAGTGATACTTCAAAAGGTGTATTCTTTTCCAACCTTCTTCCTCCCTTGGGTGATCCTTTCCCTTATGGACTTCAAGAAGTCCTTTTTTCTGCAAAATTGCCTGCAGACAAGCAATCGGTGCTTTCATTGCCTCAGGAAACCCACATCCAGCAGAAGTGTAGTTTCTTCCTGCAGTTCAGGCCATGGTCATGTAAGGACAGAGAGCTCCGTTGGAGGATTATCTGCATGGAGGTGACTCTTAAGACCTGTGCTACCAGTTGCCAGCAGATCTGAATCATCTTACAGCCGTCTATGTGGAAGAGTTGAAGAAGCAAGCAACTGACTTCTCACAAGTCATGGAAGAAGAGACTGGGAAGTCCTCACAGTTAGTCCCTGACACAGGCATAAGTGATCTACATCACACTTGGTACAGTGGGCAGAGCTGTAAATACAGCAGGCAAATGGAGCTTTGCCTGGAGTGTGCTGGAGCGGCTCAATAGAACCGCTCTATTAAAAGGCGCGTTTCGTGGCATTGGACCCAAGTGCTGCCAATTGCAAGACGTGCATTCCAATCAGACCATGCCCCGGGCATTCAAACAGAGCATTACAGCTCTGATAATGGGCATTGAGACCATCCCAGTCCACTACCAGTGGCTTGTGGAAGATGACAGCAGCAGATACCATTGACATGCCTGTGGACCAAATGAGGCATGAGCAGGAGGGACAGGAGTAAGCACTTTACTGGAAGGGAATCCTGGTATGCAAGTCTGCATTAGTACTGTCATTAAACACCTCATGAGCACCTGTATGACCAGTACAGGTGAGATCCCCATCTCCTTGGCAGCACCATGAGCACCAAGCTGATTGGTACTGACTCAGTTCCACCACTCCAGGGGCATGTGCACATAACACGTAACAGGATCTTTGCTTCTCAGTACTAGGATCCTTGCACCATGCTTCAGTTTCACACAGGACTCATCTCTGCTGGCCTGCCATGCACCCCACTTGCATCACAGAACTCTCAGGAGCCATATGGTGCACAATATCAAGGCCCTAAAGTACACCCCTAGATGGCCCCACCACAGTTCTGGTGCAGCCACCCATGGGTACCACCACCTCAGTACCCATGTTGGGTTCCATGAGTACCATATTGCTAGCATGCCTCTCAGGCTTCAAGTCTTGTCTGGGAACCCTGAAAACACACCCCCTTGGCTTGCAGCATCCAGAGCTTTGGAGAAGACATTTATGGAAGAGCATGAGGGTGGTGATGCCATGGAAGAAGAGACCCTGAAGACCATCTTCTCCTTTCCAGATAAAGCTGTCATCTCTACCCCTGTCATTGCTGTTTGATGACTTTTGTCTCCTCCAGGACTTGGCAAAGAGAGTTGCAAGCAGGCATTCTTCAAATATTACTGGCAGAAGTCAAGGACACTTGTCATAGTCTCCTTCATTTATCCTCTGCCTCTAAAATCACCCTTCCTATTAACATGGGCCATTTGAGGCCTGGGAAGAGCTGCCTGAGAAACCCCAGTATTGGTAGCACCTATATCCAAGTGGACAGACAAAAGTACTATGTTCTGTCTAAGGAACTGGAGTATTTTTCTCCATCAGCTCCTGTGATCATCAGCACCATATGAGGTCTTCACTTTATGATAAGCACTGGAAGCATCTGGACATTTTCAGAAGAAAAGCATTTTCCTTGGTTATGCTCCAGTTTCACATCACCACCTACTAACCCCTCAAAGCAAAATGTGATTATGTAAACAGTGGTTCCCAACCACTGCACCGTGGCACACCAGTGTCCCACAGCAACACCTTAAGTGTGATGTCAGCGGTGGCAGGACCCAGCCCTGGTCAGGGTCAGGGGGCTGCCAGTGGCAGTGGGACATGGCAAGATAAAAGGTTGGGAACCACCAAAGTAAACAATTCAAAATCAAACTGCTGCTGGAGTCACATCATGACCAATGTAATTCAAGAAATGTCCAAATTAGAGTTCCAGAACCAGGATAGGACAGCACTCCCTGGGTGATGCTCTCTTCATCCCCTGGGAATGTGAATCTTCTCTACACTGTCTTCCCCTTTCCCCCTCCTGTTGGAAGTCTTGCTGAAAATAAGAAGAGAAGGAACACACATCATGCTGTCATCGCTCCTACCTAGCAAAGACAGACCTGGTACCTTTACCTCTCACAGCTTGTGAGGTGTCTGCCAATCCCACTCCAACCCACTCCTGGCCTCCTGTCTCAGAGCAGGGAATATACCCTACATCCTAGCCTGCTGTGTCTCTGCCTTAAGGCATGGCTCCTTCTTAATTCTAACCCTTAGAAATTTCCTGTTCATTGGAGGTGCGAGAGGTATTATTACCCAGTAACAAGGTCTCAGAAAACATACTACTGGTAACCTGCAAATATGATCCAGGTTTCAGATTTGGTGTACTTTTCAACAAATCTGCCTGGCATCCATGACTCTTCCACATCTTACATTATATACTGGCCCTAAAATGATTGGGGTTATCTCTAAGCTCTCTGAGTTCACCTAGCAGCAATAACAGCTTTGCAGCTACCAGTAAAGGAATACTCAGTGCTGTCGCACCTGATAGCTGAAAGGTTCCTCAGGAGTCTACAACCTCAACTTCCTACTTCCTCCTGGGGCCTAAACCTGTATTGAAAGGACTGACTAGGTCTCCCTTCGAACACATGACCACCTGTTTGCTGACATACCAATCTACAAAAATGGTCTTCCTGGTGGTGATCACCTCACCTGGGAGAATAGGAGAGTTGGCGGCTCTGATGGCACGTCCCCCATATAGTATTCTACTGGGACCAGGTCATGTTCAGGCTGCATCCAATGTTCATTCCTACAGTAACCTCCCCATTCCACATGAACCAATTTGATTCACCTTCCAACCTTCCACCCAAGTTCACTGAGAAACCCGGGAGACCATACTTCACACCCTAGATTGCAGAAGAGCCCTGGCCTTCTACCTGGACAGCACAATGGCCATCAGGAATTCAGCCAAGCTTTTCCTCTACATTGTGGAACAATATAAGGGCTCAGCAATATCAACACAAAGATCTTCCAAGTGGGTCCAAACCCCATCAGCCAATGTTACGAAGGTCATAGCATGGCTCCTCCAGATTGTATTCACACTTACTTGTGGAGGTTGAGCTCTGTATCCATTGTCTTCTTCAAGTGCCTTCCTGTCTCAGAGATCTGTAGAGTGATCCCATGGGTATTGGTCCACACTTTCTCAGAGCACTACGTAATCACTGGGGACCTAACCTCCAATGCCATCTTTGGTGCCAAAGTGCTGTCATCTGTAACAGATCCAATTCTGATGTCCCAGGCCTCTGGAAGAGTACTGCTCAGGATTCACTTGCCATGGAGCACCTACAGGGACAGTACATGAAGAAGTAACTACTCATTTTGTGCAGTAGCAGTGGTTCCTCGATATGTGTTCCTGTGGGTCTGTCATAACCCACCCTCCTCCCCTCTACTTCAGAGTTCTCCTCAGTGACTCTACAGCAGAGGACCTGAGGACAGTTGGTCCATGCACACTGACCTAGCCTTGCTGTGCAGCACAAGGAGACAGCGCGCGTCCAGGGCTAATGGACACTGCTGTCAAAGTTCTCTGATCAGCAGCGCAGGGACTCGTGCACAGCTACAGTGCAGCACCTGTAGTGGGACACATTTCAAAGAACCATCACAACTGCGCACAATGAGTAAATTCTTCTCCCTTTGTAGAGCATAGATAGGTGGGTATGTTGCCAGTTGTTTATTCACTGTCATCAAAGTCACAGTGAAAACACCAAAGTGTCCCAAGAATGCCAACGAACACAGAACCCAAAGACATGATTTCTGGATGAAAAGGTGAGACTTCTCCTGTCAGCTGTAGATACCTAGATTCTCTATGGGGACTGGAGGAACCCAAAGTTCCTTGCTGACCAGGTCCTTACACACCTGCTGTCAGCAGCCTGGTTTGAAGTCGTGTGGATTCTCTGTTATGCCAGGTGAGCTCATTGCTTGGAGGTGCCTGTTAGAACTGAAGAGCCCATGTAGCCATTAACATCATGGGCCCCTGTATTCAATGGCAAGATTTCTCTTTAATGTCAGTGGACTCTAGAACAGACCCTCACGATCAGTATAAAGTTTGATGCAGTCTGGAAAGAATATGAGCTCTGAGGTACTGAAACTCGGGCTGCATTAATAGAGAGGGTGCTGAAGGAGTTGGAAGCAATGCCGTTTGATTGCTCCTCCATTTGGAACTATTCCCAGCTAGCCCAGTCCTTCAGTTCACAAGCACTGCGTCTTCCCAGGAGCAACACCTACAGCTAACTAGTTGCCTGTCCTCTGCTGCTGGACCAAGACAGGAACAAGATCAGCTAGAAAAGGTGACATACACAGAATGGAGGTCTCCGCAAGGTGCACCAGCGAAATCCACTGGAGAAAGGGGAGATGAGTTGTGGGGGCTCTTTGGAAGTGTTACCTGGTGCAGCCCAGTGTGGACTCTTGGGGGAAGGTGTGGCAGTGTTGAGGAAGCAGCATGGGTCCAAAACTGCAAGGAGATGAGTTCAGAGCAATAGAGGCCAGTGCTACCAGCAATTCTAAATTTCATGGGTTTTAAGGTATCCAGTTTTAGGATCCACAGTACAAGGAAACAGAGACTGCCTCTATCTCTATTAGTGTCTTGTCAAGCAAACCCATGCTGTATGTCCAAGTCCTGCATCAGCCACACTTGGCTAACTCTGTGCAGTAAAAGCCTTTGGTAGCAGGGGAAAATGGTCCTGCCTTTCCTAGTGGTGTAGTGAGCTCTTGGTATGGCACTGGTAAAGAAATGGCAAAGAAAGGCATTTTAGTCTGCAGTATCAACAGCTGTATCCATAATCAATGTGACTCTTCTGTTAGCGATGAGCCTTAGATACATCATCACAGGAGCTGTGTGCTCTGGGGCGTGGTGAGTAAGGGTTTGCCAGGTCCTGCATCGGCCCCACCTCCACACAGCTGGACTCTGCTGCTATAACAGAGAAGGCTCTGAGTCCCGCTTTGGTATTAGTATTTATCAAGTGCTGTCCTTGTGTTCAGTGAGAGAGAAACTCAGCAGAACTCGCCCCTTCCCCAGGTCACTCATAGCTTAATGGTTTGTTTTACAAGTGTTCCTGATGTGTACAGCAATGTATCTTGCTGGCTGGGTTAAGTTGGCAGATGCAACCCCAGAGAGGGAGACAATAAAGGGGCCCAGAGGAAAAGCACGGAGAATGAAAAGGCACCTAAGAGAAAATGTTGGAGAAGAAATATGAGTCAGAAGTAGAGAACCAAGCACAAAACGGGGCCATGAAAGCCCCATCAGGCAAGGATTGTGAGATGCAGTGAATATATGGAGAAAGAGAAGAGGGCCACAGTGTTGGCCAGCAGTTATCATTATTTCTAAAAATAATTAAAATAAATACTAATTTAGTTCTTGTATTGCACTTCTCATCCTTAGGGCTCAAAGAGTTTTACAAGGAAGAAGAGAATCGTGACACCTTAGCGCAGAAAAAAGCCACTGCAAAACATTCGCAATAGACATTTATCCCAGCACTGGAATTTCCAGTCCCTTGAGGTTCCTGCAGGAGGCATAATGAACTCCCTGGCCTGCAAAGAAAATAGTCAGAAGAGCAGTAAATTCGCTGTCCTATTCCAGTTACCTGTCCCATGCATGGCTATTGCTTTAATGAAGAACAGTGGTTGTCAAGCTGCATCCCAATCAGCACACAGTTGGACACCCTTAGGGCTATATAGGCAGTATATATATTGTGTGGGTGCAGACTCCATGAAAGCTCATGCAATAAATAAATTTGTTAGTCTTTGAGTGCCACAGGACTCTTTTTGTTTGTTTGTTTTAGCAATAAGTAAGTTGAGAACTGCTGACATAGACACACAACCCTTACACACAAAGGATTTCCAGAACAATTGCATCTAAACTTTTTACCCCTCATGCCCCTAGGGGTCACCAAAGCAGCATCTTAGTCTCAGGAAGGCTGCCTAAAACGCATGGAGAAGCCGGGCTACCATGGGTGAAGTTATGGAGCACTCAAAAACTCTGCTGCCCAGGCATCATGTTTAGCAGAATTTTGACCAGAGCTGTCTTCCAGGCTATGGCCTTCAGACAACTGAGCAGCTAGTTCCTGTCCCCCAGCCACTGGCTGCTCATGCTGACAAGGCACCTTGTTCTGTATAGAGCTGGTTGGGAATTTTCTGGCAATACATGTCCTCATGAGAAAATGCAGATTCATTGAAACTGAAGTTTTCTTTGAGCTGTGGTCTTATTGGCACACTTCCCTGCATTTATTTTCCTCTCATTCTGTAAGCTCTCCATCTTCAAGCATGTGATGAAGTGGGATTTTCTCCTACTAAACCTCATGTCACAAATAAATGTTAGTCTTTATAAGTGCCACCAGAGTCCTTGTTTGTTTTGCTGAACTAGACTGACATGGCCACCCTATTGGACCTCCTCTGTCCATAAGTTAGCATCCCTGGTGATCAGTTGGATGCGTTTGAGTTAGCCTTGCACCCTGTGCTGCTGTTATGTAGCATGTTGCAGGGTGAATCACCCTCAGATCCTTCTCAAGTGCCTCTGCCTGAGATGAATCTCCAGTAATTGTCCCTCTGAGATTACTTCAGCCTGATTTCTCAGTATAAGTGTAATTAGTTAGTTAAGTAGTAGAAACATCAACTTCCTAGCTTAAAAAAAGTTATTAAAATTCATGTTTGTTGTGTTTAGATATTTGGTAATTCTTGTTCACTGGCTGTTACCTCCAATTCTCCCAGTTTCAGATGTTGCTGATAATACTGCCTATTAGATCTCTACTCTCACAGTTATGAGAAGGGTTTCCTGGCTCCAAATCTCCAGATTTCCAAAAGCAATCCATAATATAGTGGGGGAAAAAACAATCAATCAAGGAGTCTTGTGGCAGTTAAAGACTAACAGATTTATTTATCATATGAGCTTTCGTGGGAGAATATCCCACTTCATCAGACACTTTGAAGAGGGAGAACTTACAGAATTGGATGAAAATAAATGCAGGGGAGCATAAGACATAGGATCAGGTCATACTGCAACAGCAAATCAGGGCGTTTGTAAGGATTCAAACTCTAGGAAACAGTGCACAGAGGGAGGCTGAAGTCAAATTACCTGTTATAATGTGAAAAGAATACATAGTCATGATTCAGCCCTGCTGTCACACAATTTAATTTGAATATTAGTTCAATTTCTGCTGTTTCCCTTTGAAGTCTTGATGTCCCATTGATTTTCTTGACAACCATCATTAACAAATCATCAAGGAGTGATTAGGAAGATGGAAGTGCTCAGCAACAATTTTTTTTTTGTTGGGATTTCTAATGTCAGTTTTGTGTGCATTTATTCTTCTGCGTAGAGATTGTCCTGTTTGTCCAATAGATAAGCTTTGAGGGCATTTCCGGCACATGATGGCATGAATCACATTAGTGGATGAGCAGGTGAATGACCCTTTGATGGAGTAGCTGGCTTGATTAGGTCCTATGATGGTGTCTTTTGTGTAGATATGTGGACAGAGTTGGCTGTGTGGTTTGTTGCAGGGATATGTGCCTACTTTAATGTTTCTGTTGTTTGGTCTGTAGTTGCTGGTGAGTGTCTGTTTAAGGTTTGGGGGTTGTCTGTAGGTGAGGAGAGGTCCGTCCCTCAAGGCTAGAGAGAGTGAGGGGTCATCTTTTAAAATAGGCTGTAGGTCCTTAATGATCTGTTGTAGAGGTCTGACTTGAGGGTTGTATGTGGTGACCAGCAGCGTTCTATTGTTTTCTTTTTTGGGCCTTTCCATGTAGTGGTTGACTGCAGGGTACCCGTCTGGCCCTGTCAATCTGTTTCTTTACCTCTCCAGGTGTGTAGTGTAGTTTTAAGAAAGCTTGATAGAGATCCTGAAGATGTCTGTCTCTGTCTGAGGGATCAGAGCAAATGCAGTTAGATCTTAGGGCTTGGCTTTAGACAATGGATCGTTTGGTGTGTTTAGGATGGAAGCTCGAGGGATGTAGATAACTACACCGATCAGTAGGTTTTTAGTATAGAGTGGTGTTGATGTGTCCATCCCTAATTTGTACTGTGGTGTCCAGAAAGTGGATCTCCTGTGTGGAGTGTTCCAGGCTTAGTTTGATTGTGGAGTGGAAATTGTTGAAATCTCTGTGGAAATCTTCAAGAGCATCCCTGCCATGGGTCTAGATGATGATGTCATCAGTATAGCATAGGTAGAGGAGAGGTGTTTTGGGATGAGACTTGAGGAAACGTTGTTCTAAGTCTCCCATAAAAATGTTGGCATATTGTGGGGCCATGTGGGTACCCATAGCAGTGCCACTGATTTGGAGGTATAAACTGTCCTCAATTCTGAAATGATTGTAGGTGAGCACAAAGTCACAAAATTCAGTCACAAGCTGTGCTGTGGCATCATCTGGGATGGTTCTTCTAATAGCTTGTAATCCATCCTTGTGTGGGATGTTGGTATAAAGAGCTTCTACATCCCTAGTGGACAGGATGGTGTTTTCAGGAAGCTCACTGATGGATTGGATTTTCCTCAGGAAATCCATGGTATCTCAAAGATAGCTAGGGATGTTGATAACATAGGGTCTGAGGAGGGAGTCCACATAGCCAGATAAGCCTGCTGTAAGAGTGCCAACACCTGAGATGATGGGGGTGTCCAGGGTTTCCTTTTTTATGGATTTGAGGTAGTAGGTAGAATATTCCTGGTTGGGGTTCTGATGGTATGTCTTCCTTTATTTGTTCCTGTGCTGCCTTAAGTAGTTTCTTGGGTAGGCATTGTAATTCTTTATGGTATTCTTCAGTGGGGTCAGAGGAAAGGTTTGTAGAATGTTGTGTTGGAGAGTTGTTTATAAGCCTCCTGGTCATAATCCAGTTTATCAATGACGATGACCGCACCTCCTTTGTCAGCCTCCTTAATAATAATGTTAGAGTTGTTTCTGAGGCTGTGGATGGCATTGTGTTCTGCATGGCTGAGATTATGGTGTAAGGGATGTTGTTTCTCCATGATTTCAGCCTTTGCACGGTGGAAGAAACAATCAATGTAGAAGTCTAGTCTGTTGTTCTGACCTTCTGCAGGAGTCCACAAAGAATATTTCTTCTTGCGGTGTTTGGAGGAAGGTACCTGTGTGTCACTGCATTCATCACTGGTGTTATGGAAAAATTCTTTGAGTCTTAGATGGCAAAGGTAGTTCTCCAGGTCACCACAGAATTTTATTTTTTGTGTGATGTTTGTGGGGCAGAAGGAAAGTCCCTAAGAGTACAGATTCCTCCGCTGGAGTAAGTGTAGCTTGAAAGATTAACAATGTTGTTGGCTGGATTAAGGTGTCACTCTTTAGTGTTAAATAGTAGTTTAGATAGTTTGGTGTCTTTTTTCTTCTGTAGGAAAGTAAAGTGTGTACCTGATCCCATGTCTTACACTCCCCTGCATTTATTTTCATCCAGTTTTGTAAGTTCTCCCTCTTCAAAGCGTCTGATGAGGTGAGATATTCTTCAATGAAAGCTCATGCGATAAATAAATGTTTAGTCTTTAAGTGCCACAAGAGTCCTTGCCTTTTTTGCTTTATTAGACTAACACGGCTGCCCCTTCGGAACTTGTCCATAATATAGTGGAAGACCATCCTTTTGATGAGTCCAAGGTGCTTAGATCCAGCACGGATGAGTCTCTGTCCACATTAAAGGACTCCAGGGCTACTCTGCTTTTTCCTGGGATCCATACACCTATCTAGAAGAAAAGTTTAGCAAGTCCCAGCTAACTGAGATCTCATCCTGCCCAGTTCCTGACCTACAGGGGTTATATGAACATCATCTAGGGAAAGAAACTGTCCATCCCTTGCATTCACCTTCAACCAGCAATTTTGATGAGCTGGCTGGGGGCTTAATTAGCATCCTCATCCTTACCAGCTGCACCAGTTCACCTGCCTTACTCCCTTTGGCAACCACCTTTATCACCTGAGGTGGATTTGGGAGTCAATCATCATAGGCAAGAGGGCTTTGGAGATTCTCCACAGGGTACACCATCTGCTTTACTACACTTGCCTCCACCAACCCCCCTTCCCCAATCCTCCTCAGGGATCCCTTTCACAAGATCTTGCTTTGTCAGGAAATAAACTCCCTCATAGGTTTGGGTGTTATAGAACCAGTTCCCACACAACACAGAGTGAAGAGGTTCTATTCCCGATATTTCCTGGTACCAAAAAAAAAAAAAAAAGGTAGAAGACCCACCCTAGATTTAAAGTCTGCTCAACATTTAGGTGAAGGCACAAAAATATAAAATGGTAACACTTGCAGTGATGATTCTGTCACTAGGACAAAGGGCTTTGTTCTTAGGCCTCAGACATTAGGCTATGTATTTCCATATTGCTATCCACCCATAAATTTATTAGTCTTTAAAAGTGCCAGTAGACCAACCAGCAAGGAGGAAGAAGATTCCCCGCGCTCTGAGATGAGGCTGTGAAGCTATGGAATTGAGACATAGCAGTCAGGCGACTATGATGACTATCTGTCTCCCAGGGGTCTGGAATGTGACTGCTGATATACTCACCAGGTGCTTCTTCTGAGGCCATGAGTGGAAAACAGATTCCAGCATGATACACCACGTATTCCATCAGTGGGACATTCCCCAGACAGACTTATTGCTGTGGCAAACAAGAAATGCAGCCAGCTTTGCTCCAGGGATGGATTGGGTGAGTGAGCCCTGGGGGAGGCCTTTCGCCTTTACTGGTCCACAGAATTTCTGTATGTGTTCCTGCTGATTCTCCTAACAGCCAAAGTTCTGCTCAAAATATGTGTGAGGCAGGCTTTGAAGCTGTGCTTAACAGCTTCTGGGGGGGGGGGGGGGTAACTAAGCTGCATGGGTCCCGTATTAGCATGGATACAAAAAGCACAATTAGGTGATTAGCGTACTGGGTGTAGGGTATAGTGGGTAATGGTATTTGGGGTTAGTCTGCTCACAAATCTATCAATATCTGTAATTCTACTAAGGGAAGATATGAAATACTGTCCTTGTGTGAATTGCTCTCTGTTTGTTTCAGATCTGTCTGGGTTAGTTAAGGGGTAAAAACTACCCTTATTTAAAAAGAGGCTTGTAGGAAAGGTGACTGCAGGTTTCAGCCTGGAAGAGTTGAAAAACAGGAGTGGGGGGTTTGCATTGTTTCAATGCCTGAGGCAGTTTGCCTCTTCTTCTATTGCTTCTCCTGTTCTTTCTTATGGAAGTAGCTGTTAGCAAGTACTTAAAGATTAAGAGAGCTGAAATCTCTGAGCTCACTACAGGGAGAGAGTCCTTCTCTGAGCTGAAGAGGAGCAGCAATGGGCTGACCAGCAGGTGGAGCTGGTGGATGGTGAGAGCAGCCAGCAGCGAGCTGGGTGGTGCGAGTGACCAGAGAGTGGAGCTGGTGGACAGCGGGTGGAACCAGCGGATGATGAGAGTGAGTGGCAAGCTGGGCAACATGAGTGACTGGAGGGTGGAGCCAGCAGACAGTGGGCAGAGCCAGCGGACAGTGAGAGCGGCCAGCAGCAGCTGGGCAACACGAGTGACTAGAGGGCGGATCCAGCAGACAGCAGGAGGAGCCAGCGGACGGTGAGGGCAGCCAGTGGCGAGCTGAGCAGTGTGAGTGACTGGTGGGCGGAGCTGGCAGACAGTCGGCAGAGCCAAGAAACAGTTCTAGAAGATGGAGTGAGTGACCAGTAGATGGTGTCAGCAGACAGCTGGTGTGAAAGACACTCCCTACGTACCCTAGGGTTGGTTGGGAGCGTAGTTAGCACTGATTCTCCAGATCAGTGCCAGTTTTCCCATTGTTTGTATGTTCTGTTATGTGATGTGGGTTGTTGGGAACTTCGCTCTGTTAATTTTTCTAGATTAGTGCTGGTCTCTGTATTTGGACTTTTGCATTCTGTTTTACTACTATTAAAAGTTCTGTTTACTACACTCAGTTTCATGCTTGCAAGTGGGGAAGCCTTATCCCTTTGGGGTGCCCAAGGAACAGTGAAGGATTCCCAGAAATCTGGGTGGGGGCTTGAGCCAGTTGGTGGTGGTGTGTCATTGGGAAACCATTAGATATAAAACTCGGCCTTTGTCCTGCCAGCCTGCCCTGGCAGAAGGATTACATACAAAATGACAAAGCCAGTTCAATCCTGATAGTTCTGACCTGGCCCAGGCAAATATAGCTTCTATATCTGATACAGCTGATCATTTGCAGAAGTGGATTAAGATGCCTTGGGGCCTCTGGGCCTCCTCCACTAGTGGGGCCACCACCCACTTGGGACCCTGGTTTCCCCCTACAGCCTAGGGCCCTGGCCTCTCGGTGGTGGCTTAGGGGGGTGAGCCAGTGCTGGGGGGGGGACCATGGGGTCAGAGGCTGGTCTCAGCCCCAGCCGCAGCTCTAGCCCTGGTCCAGCTGTTAGGCCCTTGGGGGCGACAAAGCCGACTGGTGTTCAGTGCAGCTTCTGATGTGGCCTTTGAAATCATCAGACTAAGTGGGGATTTTCTCCCACAAAAGCTCATGTGATAAATAAATCTGTTAATCTTTAAATGCCACAGGACTCCTTTCTTCTTTTGCTGAACTAGACTAACACAGCTGCCCCTTTGGATCTCTGCTTCTGATACTGTATTCAGTTTGACTGTACTTTTTGCTGGACTGTACTCATGTTTTAAAAAAGAAACTCATCCTGTGTAGTACCAGCAGTTCTGAGACGTGCTTTTCTACTCACTCTCCTTCCCCTCTGCTTTGAAATTGTCTGTTATGGGGAACTGAGGGTGGTTTGCCGCACAGCCTGATAGAACAGTCGCCTAGAGTGGAGGATGAGGCTGACAAGCATGCATCCATGAGCAGAACAGACAATATAAGAAATCTCCCATCAAAAGGGATGCTAGTTAACCTAGACTGGAGCACCAGTAGGGCCACGCATCTCAAAGACTCCGTTACTGCACAAGAGGAGTCGCCATTTTTTTTTGTGGGGAAAGGTGGGTTTTGAAGATTATTTTCCTACTCCAAAAATCTTTAAGAATGTAGAAATTGGCAGTGTTTTGTTCAAACACTTTCTCAGTGAAAAGATTGGGTTGCCTGTTTCAAAACAACTTTTTTGTTTAAGATAAGCTAATTAGAATAATTTTTTAAAAAATGTGTAAAATTAAAATGAAGCATTTAGATTGGCGCACCCAAAAAGTATTTGAATTTTCTGGTTTATGGAAATTTTGGAGACTTTGGCTTTTTTATCCTGATTCAGGCTGGCAAATGTCTTTTTTCAAAACCTTGAAAACTTGCACAGGACAGGAACAGTGTTTGCTACCCCACTTCAGTCCTGGGAGCCAGCAGAGGTGCTGAAGTAATTTCTGGGGATATGCCAGTAATTGCTCCCTTTAGTTTTAATGCATGCAGAAGACACTTGCGCTTCTTACGTACACACTGGTGTGTCCTCCTCTTGCTCCTTCCATTTTCAGACCCCTCCTCCAGTCTTCTGCCTCAGAGGATTTGCCAAAGGAGCCTTACAAAAGAAGAGCTCAGTTTAAAGCCCAGATACCTCCTGACTGCAGCATAGCTCAGCGATGACCAACTTAGGGAGCAGTGACTGTCTCTTACTTACATGGAGAGAGTGAAACCAGAAACCAGTGTCTCCTGTTTGGTTCATTCTGCAAGGTAGGAACCTGCATGATACAGATCAAGAACAAACAAACCCAAAGGAGAGCTCTTCAAAAGCCAAGTTGGAGGAAAGGCTCAAACCAATGGTCAAAGTTTGTCCATGCAACATTCATTGGTTGACCCCAAGCACTAATCCAATGGCAAGATCAGCTGAAGGATGACACCTGACTTCAGTGTCAGGGGCCAAAATCTGCACCTTGCAGCTTGTTTTTGGTTTCAGCAGTGGGCACAAATGGAAGCACTGTCTTCTCAAAAGCTTCATCTATGTTATAACGCAACAACATGGAACAGTGCAAGTTGGAGTGGTCCACTGCATCCATGGTAATCATCACATGCCCCATACCTCACTTGCCTACTCCCACTCCTCCTTGCCATTGTTGATTGGCCTGTATGGTATTGCACTTCTCTCACTTTACCTGGTTGCACTCTCTGGAGCTTCCCTGAAGTGGATGGAGAAGGTCATGGTACAGAACATCAAGCTGTCATTGCACCTGTAGTAACCTTGGGGAGGAAGGGGTAAACACCCTGGTCAGTGAGTCCCAGGAAGCCAATAGGAACAAAGCCTAGGTTTTGGAATTGGAACAGCAGCCTAGCCTGTTCCTGTTTGGTAGCAGCACAGCTCCTGGAAGGGTCAGGAGGAGGCCAGAGAGAGGCCTGAGGAAGGATCCAGTGATATCCTTGCCGAAGATAAGCTCAAGTTTGTAACTGACCAGGTGTGAGTAGAACAGGGGATGTTTACTTAGATGCGATCAGGGTATTTCTTTGTTTTTAGTTGTTTTTGGAGTTCTCTGTGCTGAGCACATGTACCCCTTCCCACTACCCTGTAACTATCTAAGTTAAATCCCAGAGAAGCAACTCTCTGTGTTTATTTGTTCTTTTTAACTAAAGATTTTACAGTTTTACAGTAAGTAAGCTCTGGTTCTGTGTCCTAAAAAGCAAGAGGTTTTGTGTGCATGTGCCTCATACTCCACAGCCAGCTACTAAAGGGGATTCTGTCCCAGTTCCAGCTGATATCCCAGCTGGGGTTCAGTCACTCTCCTGAGGGAGGAACAAAAGTGATTGCGGGTACCTCACAGGAAGAAATTCTCAAGTGTGCCTTCCTGGGTTTTCAAGAGGTTTTTGCATTTGGGTGGTGGCAGCAATACCTCTCCAAGGCTGGGAAGTTGGAGGCCTTGGAGAGTTTTAAGACCAGGCTTTAAGGCCAGTGGCTTTTAAGGCCTGTTGTAGGCCCCTGCCTTCTGCACTCAAGAGTAGGGGGAAACAGCCTTGACAGCACCGATTTATTGTTGGCTTATACCATTGCCTGCTCCATGTGCATGTGAGAGATGGGGAAGAGCTACTTTAACACTGCCCATGTGTATGCTAAGGCTGAGGTTCACCAGGTAGTACCTAGACTCAGCTGTACTCTTGGCTTGGGGCTAGGAGTACTGCTCTCTTTGGAAGTGGCCCAGGTCCCAATCTGGTAAGATTGCATGGAGTTACCTCTCAGTGCCAGCAGAAGCAATGGGCTGCTTGTCACTGCTTTCTGTGCAGCAGAGCGTGGCAGCATTGCAGGGGGACTTGCTCCAGGATGCAAAAGGCTCAGCCTCACTCAGAGCAAGCAGGTTTGCAATAATGAGGCAAACACCTGAACATCAATGCAATGAGCTTTGTGTGTAGCCATGAGGTGCTAGCAATGCAAATGTTGTAGCATATATAAAGCTAAGAGGCAGCAGCTGGAATGTCCAAGGTCTGGAGACTTCAAAGAGAACTGATGGAATCGTGCCTTGCATTCAAGTTCCAAAGGGGTGGCCATGTTAGTCTAGTTCAGCAAAACAAACAAGGAGTCTTGTGGCATTGTCTGCACCACAGTGAAATGGGGCAGCCTGCCTCCAAGGCTGACACCCTGCATTGACCCCAATCCATCACAGAGGACTTGTAAACCAAGTTGGATGAGTAAGCATCTCAGATGAGATTAAGAGGGGAAAAAAAAAGGCTATCAGGAATGGAAGATGGAAGAGATCAGCAAGGAGGGCTTCCTCTTGGAGGTCAGAAAATGTAGGGATAAAGTGAGAACTGTCAAAAGTCAAACAGGATTGGACCTTGCAAAGAGAATTTAAAGCCAGTAGTAAAAGGGCTATAGTCATATCAATGAAAGGAAAACAAGGAAAGAAGAGGGGCTGCGAAACACAAAAGATGGTGGTGTGATTAAAGATAATCTATGCATATACCAACATCTAAATGACTACTTTGGCTCAGTTTTTAATAAGGACTTGGGGGTAGTCGCAGTTTGGCTAATAGAAATGAGGATCTGGAATTAGAAATAACCACTAAACTCAAATAGTTAAATAGGACTAAATCAAGGGGCTTGGATAATCTCCATCCAAGTGTGACCTGGGATAACCACCTGAAAATGCCAAGGTCAAGGCAGGCTGTAAAAAGGAGAGCAAATTCTCCCAATACTAGTGACTGGCCTGAAGTCAGACTCAGAGTTGTAACTACGGCAGGGTGAGTGGGGCTTTGCTCCAGGTGTGCCGGAGTGGCTCCATTGAGCCTCCCCATTAAATGGCATGTTTCTTGCTGCTTGCCCCAGGCACCGGCTATTGTATTCTCTTTCGAATATGTCCCAGGGATGGCATTCTTCAGTTA
>ML682020.1:1842884-2053405 GCA_007922195.1 Podocnemis expansa | reverse complement strand
CCCTCCCCCATGCCCTTTCCCTGCCAGGCTGGCTCACCTGTCCCCGACCCCCCCCCCCCACTGGGATCCCCTCACCTGGTTGCCATGTGGAGTGACCCTGGCACAAGCTGAAGCTCTGGCCCTGAGCCGGCTTTGATTGAGTACACTCAGAGGCTCTGAGCATGCTCAGTCAGAGCAGGCTCAAGGCGGGAGTTTTAAAAACTCCCAGGCCCAGCTCAGGGCAGTTCCCTGTCAGCCAAAGGACTCTGTCTTTCAGCCACGGCTGCTGGCTGTGCATGGCCTCTTGAGCCAATCTAGTGGGAACACACCAGAATACTACATTCCAGTGCATTCCTCTAGTTTTCGGGGGCACCAGCATGCAGCATTCTGGTATGTTCCTTTATTTTTAAGGAGACCTGGAACAGTGCCCTCCTAAAAATAGGGGGGCCTGGAACACTATTCCAGGGTGTTCTGGCTTACTTTAACCTCTGTTTAGGGGCTAAAAGAATTTCTGCTGTAAGATGAGGGACTTATCAGTGGGGAGAAAAAGAGGATAAGAGAGACCAGGATGTGTTTGCTGGCTACATGATGACTATAAGCTGATAGTGTGATGCAGCCACAAGAAGATTAATGCAGTCCTAGGCCGCATCAGGCAAGGTCTTTCCAGTAGAGATAGGGAGGTGTTAGTACTATTATTCAAGGCATCTGGACTACAGTATGCAATTCTGGTTTCCCATGCTTGAGAAATATGAATTCAAACTGGAATAGGTGCAGAGAAGGTTTGTTAGGATGACCAGAAGAATGGAAAACTTACCTTACTACAACAAACAAGGAGGCCTGTGGCACAGTTAAAGAATAACACATTCAGTTATCACATGAGCTTTCATGGGAGAAAACCTCTCTTTGGAGACCTAAGAGCTTGATTTAACATAACCAGAAGGGTAAAGAGAGGTGATGATTGCTTTCTAGAAATACATCAGATGGTAAATACCAGGAGTTATTTAAATTAAGTGCCAGTGTGGACACAAGACAAATGGATAATGACTTGCCATCAACAAGGTTAGACTTGAAATTAGATGAAAAATTCTAACCATCAAAGGAGTGAAGTTCTGAAACAGCCTCCCAAGGCGAGCAGAGGAGCCAAAAAGCCTAACTTGTCTGAAGACTGAATTTGATTAATTTATGAATGGAATGGTGTGAGAATGCCTGCAATGGCTTATGGCCCATTCACTACTGCCTTTAACAAACATCTCCAAGGGCCAGAGATGAGACACTAGATGGGGGGAGGGCTTTGCGTTACTACAGACAGTTATTTCCCATATCTGTTGGGTTATGCTGAAATGTTCAGGGATCAACTGACAGCCTAATTTGGGTTTGGATTGGTAAAGACCCAGGGCTATTTTTGCCTTCCTCTGCAGCCTGGGGCATGGGTCACTTGCAGGTTTAAATTAGTATAAATGGTGGAATCTCTGTACTTGAAATCTTGAAAGCATAATTTGAGAACGTCAGTAACTCACCAGAGATTGGGGGTCTAGTACAGCAGTGGGTGGATGAGCTTCTGTATCCTATCGTATGTAGGAGGTCTGATTAGAAACTCATGATGTTTGCTTCTGGCTTTAGAATCTATGGGTATGTCTACACTGGAGGCTCTGTTAAGTTGACCTAATAAGGTCAAATTTAAGTCAACTTAAAGGTGACCTTGTTATGTCACCTTAGAGCATGCACACTGAACATTCCTGTTCACTGCCTGTTTCCGCACTGGCAGGTGCTAGGTTGACAGAGGAGTGGTGCATTGTGGGTAGCTGGGAACTCTGGGGGGGCACCTGGAGGCCAATTAGGTCGACTTAAGGGTTTTCCCCATCTACATTGGCTTAAGTTGACTTAATAAGATCAACTTAAGTATTAAGTCGACCTTAAGAGGTGGTATTATTAAGTCAACTTAAGGAAGCACTTAAGTTGACTTAATAAAAGGCCAGTGTGGCCACGGGAGTCTGTAAGTCAACTTAGCTTTCCTTAAGTTGACCTAAAGCTCCAAAGTAGACGTACATTATGAGACCTGAAATGACAAAAAAAAAAAAAAAAAGAAAAGAAAATGAAACATTTTGGTTCACTAAAAATTTTTTTAAAATTTTAGTTTTAGATGAACTTAAAATGAATTTTAGCATGCAGGTGTTTGGTGCTTCAGTCAAACGAAAACATCTGTTGTTCATACACTTCTCACAATGAACATAGCAGAGGCTAGTCTCAAAGGGTCGCTGATCTGATCCACTGCAGTACAAGAGAAATCTGTCTTGTTAAAACGAACACCAAGCAACTCCCAGAGTCCATGAATGTCACAAGGGCCCAGGCCACAGTTTCATAATCACCTTCCTGATTTCTAGAGGTAGTGTCACTGATTTCCCAGGCTTATCTTTTGAAGGGCTGGTGTGGATTTCCTTTGAGGATAAGGACTCAAAGGTCAGATACAGAGTGATTGCTTTGTGAGACGTGCTCACTCACCAGTGGCAGGAGGTTTTGTCGTTCATCATTTATTGTACAAGTTCATGCAAGAGCATGGTGATTGTCTGGTTTCACCCATCTCGTTGCTGTTTTTATGATATTTGATGCACTGGGTGTTGTGATGGGCCTGTGTGGGCCCCATGGATATTGACGGTGTGTTGTGGGAGTGTTGATCCTTGTAGCTGTGGAGATAATGTCTGCAGGTTTTGCATTTGTTGTTCTGATAGGGTCGGGGCCACTTTGAGTTGGCGTGTCCTATTCTGCGAGAATTTGCTTCTGATGATGAGTTTAGTGAGGCTGAGGTCACGGTTTTGTTTGAAAGCCCAAAGCAGGGAGTCAGGAAAGATGTCTTTCCTCCTCCAAGTATGGGTTGTGAATGTTTAATGTCACCCTGTAGGGATTCGAGTGTGGAGCTAGATGACAGTTAGGGGGTGTGTAGCTGGTGGAGTTTTCTCTGTACTGAAGCAGGATCAGATTTCAATGCAAGTTAGGTGCCATTGTGGATCTGGGCCAGGAGACTAGTGCCAGCAACGATTTTTTTTTTTTTGCCAAACCTACCTAACCCCATCTGATTGCATTAATTGACATGAATCTTGTTGACCCCCACTTATGACTTCCCTGTGTTAGCTTTTCTCCCCTAGTGAATCATTAAAAGCTGGCTTAGTTCTGAGGGTGCAGGAGAGGCAGAGAGAATTGAGTGCAAAATGACCGTAGCCCCACTCCTGGCATGTAACAATGAGCAATGGCTGTATGGGAGAGTTTCTGGGCACTATTCCACCATCTGCATGTGCACAAAGCAACAGGTCATTTTGCAAGTAAGAGCTTTGGCTTTCTTTGCAGAGTGCTGCACACATCAGCGAAGGAGCTCCAGGCAGGGTGTTTGATCAAGGACTGTACAAAGGGCACTGAAAGCTGGGCCAAGGTTGGGATTTAGTTTACTATGTGCAGGTCAGTAGTTCAGAGGAAAAAGGACTGATGTCCAAGGTACATGTGGTACGGGAGCAGTAACTAAGCAGCTATGTAAGGGGCAGGCAGTGGGGCTGACAGCAGGCGCGTTGTACTGGGAACGAAAGGAGCTTGGGTCTCCATGCTAACCAGGGAGACCATAAGGTTGGGACAGAGGGATGGCACTAACAGAGGATGAGGTAGATGCACAGGTGCTTCCATGAGGAAGGAGGGAGTGAGCTACCAGAATCCTACACCTCAAACACTGACTCCAACAGAGCCATGGTGATTTAAAGTAGTGTTTTCAAACTTTTTTCTTGGGACCCAGTTGAAAAAAAAAAAATCAATTTTGATCATGACCCAACAGCTACATCGTTCAGCAATGAATTCCAGTCTTTTGGCAGCGGCAGCAGGGATGCCACAACCCAGTACCTGAAGGTCTGCAACCTAGTACTGATCCCAACCCATAGTTTGAAAACTACTGATTTAGTGCAGTTGGAGATCTGGCCCAGTTGACTCCTGCTTTTTCCAGGAGGTGCTGATAAAAGTCTGTGCAAGCAACACGCAAAAATCCTGCCCAAAACAGCAGCTGTTCATTGGCCAGTCCCCCTAAAATAACAATGATCACAACCAATGGGAGTGCTTGGAGCAAAGGAAACACGGAGGGTTTGTCTACACCAGTGGTTCTCAACCATTATGTCAGGACACATTGCCAAACAGCAGTAACTGCCGCAGATAGCCAGGAAGATGTCTGGATTCGGCCTGTGGAGAGGTGGGCTGGTGTGTCCTGTAGGGTTGTAATACACCAACAAATATGTCACAATCAACAAAAGGTTGAGAACCACTGATCTACACTGGCTGGGAGCAAGCCTCACAGACCAGGCAGACAGATTTGCACTGGCTGAGCATGCTAAAAATAGCTGTGTGGATGCTGCAGCAGGGACAAGTACATCCCCAGGTCCAAGCTTGTGTAGGCCCAGATGCCACCTGCCATGCAATAGCCCACTGCTACTTTTAGTGCGCTGGCTCAGGAAGAGTTAGTGTGTGTTTGTCTGCACCTGCTGGCAGGCATGCACTCAGCAGCAGTGTAGACTCTTGCAGTTTGGCCTCCAGTGTTAGGACCATACGCTTGGTTCCTCCCCCAGCATTGTTCCCGCTAGGCTGTGTGCATGTGTATATGCACACAGGTCATGAAACCTGCACATGCAACAGAATAAAGTGCACACAAAAAAAATTCAACAGCACTAATATTAGTGCACACAGAAATATTTTGCGCGCACACAGAAATTTTTGTGCACACAGCCTACAAAAAATTAGAGGGAACATTTGTCCCCAGAGCCCCAAACCTGGAATTAGATAGTTCTCTTGGCACAGTCTCAAGCTCCACAAGTGACATAAGCCTGCCTCTACACAGCTAGTTTAGCCATCCAACTCCAGGCCTGCGGACAAGGAGGGCAGAGGGGTTCAGCTGCCCAGGGGCCGGCAAGTTAAAATTATTTAAAGGGCTGGCTGAATGAGAGGATAGATACATATCCTCCTCTTCTCCACACTGGGTATGTCTACACTGGAGCCTGAAGTCAACTTAACCTCCCTTAAGTCAACTTAAGGAAAGACATGTCCCCATTGGACTTCTGTTAAGTCAACTTAAGCACTTGCTTAAGTTGACTTAATAACTCCAGCCCTTAAAGTCAACTTAAGCATTAAAGTCGACTTTATTAAGTCAACTTAACACATTGTTGATAGGGTTGTCTACACTGTAGGCTTTGTTAAATCAACTTAACAAAGGCAACTTAACAGAGCCCTCCAGTGTGGACATAGCCTTTAAGTAGACTTTAAGTTGACTTAACTTTTAAGTCAACTCTTTTAGGTCAACTTAAAGTCAGCCTTGTTAAGTCAACTGAACTGAGCCCTGTAGTGTGGACATAGCCACTCTGCCCTCCTCCAGAGGCCCACACCCCTTGCACTCTCCACAGAACTAAGCTTTATTTATTATGCACCTTGCAGGTTCCTGGTCTGCCAAGGAGGTGGGATCTGCCTCTTGGCCTCCCTGGGTCCAGGGGACCCAGGAAGCTACAGTAAGCAGCAGATGCCACCTCCTCAGTCGACCAGGAACCTTCATGATGCATAAGAAATAAGAACTTCTGGCTAGGGTTACCAGACATCTGGCAAAAGTGGGACATGTCCTCCTTTTTGCCTTGATGTCTTCCATCCTCCATGCATTTGAGAAAAAGTGGCTTTTTTCAAGCTTTTTGCTACTTGGATCTCAAGCATGGTGATGGCAATCTCAGCTGCAGAGCTCAGCACTAAGAAATGCCCCTCACTTCAGGGCAGCCATTGATCTGCACAGCAGAGCTGAACATGAGCTGGGAGGGGGCTCTTAAACAGGCAATAGAGAGGACTGGCCTTAAAAGGACACTGCTGGTCTACCTGTCCTCCTTTCCCCTCCAACCCCACGGCTCTACCCAAGTGGCTGGTTGCTTCTGGGCCATGTGTTGTCCTTGCTGGGCTGCACAGCGGGTTCACGCTGGCCCTGAGGTTGGGCTAATGCCAACATGTTATAGGGCTGGGACCTCTTGATGAAGAGTCCTTGGAACTCAAGGTGAAAGAATCTGTTCTCTTTTATGCTAAATAGCTTTGCCCTGACCAGTATTCTCCCCAGGACTTGAAACTAGGGCGTGTGTAGGGGGAGTTGTAGGGGGGTATTAGGGGTGCTCACTAAATTGATATAACACTGTTACTAGCTGACAGCTGTGCGGGGGGAGGTGTTGGGAAATTCAGGGGGGCTGTAAGGGAAATCCCTGACCCTGACTTCCTGGGGTGGGGAGATGCCAATGTGGCTGTGCAAATTTTAGTAGCCTCAGGGACAGAGAGACCCCAGCTGGCCGAGGGGGCTGCCTAAGAACTTTAGAAGCAGCCTGCGAATGAGGAACGGCAGGGAGATGCCTGAGCGTGTGCCTTCTTCTCAAACTGTACCCGACTGCCTCACTGCTCTTGGGCCTGGTTTCCCCTCCAGGCTTCCTCTTTCCTCTTTGGTTTCCTTGTCCCTATAGCTCTGTGCAACTTTACTCACAAACAAGAGTTAAAAATGGTCTGTAAGAGTGAGTTTAACTGTCAGCGATGACGACTGTAAGCTGGGTTTGTTGGGAGTGCGGAGGGTTGACTCATTAACAACAGGGAGTTGTTTTCGTGATCGCCTGCTTCCCATAGCCGGGGCTTTAAAAAAGGCACTGCACAGTGACAGGACTCATGTTGGTTTGGCTGAACTAGAATAACAGGGCGATCCCTCTGGAATTTGCACCACTAGGATTTCACCTCCATGTCCGCTTCCCCCAGCTCTCACTGGAGAGATGGGCAAACCAGCCATCCTGCCTTGGTCTGCACCGCTTGTCCTGGTTTGCTCCTTGGTGATACCAGCTTTAAAATTGATCTTGACCCATGTCTCTTAGTTAGGAGATGTACACCTGCTATTGGGCCTTGGGGACAGGCATTTGGGGGGGGGGGTGGAAGTAGCTGGGGTGGGTGAAGAGGACCCGGAGGTGAAGGGGGCCCGGGGCTCTGGATGTCTGTGTCCTCTAATGTCCTCCTTTCCATGCTTTGGTATCTGGTAACCCTACTTCTGGCAGACCTGGGCCATCCCTTTCTAGGGGCCATTGGCTGTTCTGCCCTGCTGCCTGGAAATGCTTTCAGTGGACCTTCTCTCAGCTATCCCCTTACAAAAGGCTGCCCAAGGCTGTGGGAAGCCCAGGGCCAATGCAGCTGTGTTTGCTTAGCCAGCAGTCAGCTGTTTGTACAGAGAGGGGCTGATTAGGTTGCATTTTAGTTGACCTTTGCTCTCAGGAATTTGCAGTTTGATTCCCCCTCCAGTGCCGGGTCACCTCCAGCAGTCCCAGTCCTCTGGGGGAACTTTTGTGCTGGAGGCAGAACGTTCCAAAGGGTTTAAGGAATTTTGTAATAACGACCCCTGAGCCCTCAGGTTCCTACACCTTCCTGTATCTATCATCAGGCACAACTAAGCACACAACTGGAATAATTTAAAAGCAAATAGCATTATGGGGATTAACTGAGACAAGATAAACAGTTCAGTGGTTAACAAAATGTAGGTGATGAAACCAGGGCCCAAATATTAACTGTGGAAAGTAACATAAAAATTCAGTACATTACCAGGTAAAAAACTGAGTCAGGACAACAAAAGAACAGTACACAGGCAGGTGGAGATCTTCTTTCTCCTTCCTTGTCCAATCTTCAGGCTCAGTTGCAGACATGCACCACTTGTTGCCAGCTGGAAGGCCAGCCCTGCAGTCTATCCCACTTGATCTTATATCCACCCATGTCACTGGGCAGACTCCATGTCTCCTTTCCCACCAAAACTAAAAAGGGCAGGAAAATACCATAAAGACAGATCCCCAGCATGGAGTCTACTTTGTCCATTCTATAAAATCAAAATGCTGACTGCCTTGTATATGCACATAACCCTTATTAAAAACCCAACACCTTACAACTTGCTGGTTTTGCTTCTTGCATTGGGATACAAATCAACCCTTTCCTTTCCTATGTCCAGCCAGCCCTGAGGCTACTGGCAGGACGTGGGGCTCTGATGCACTCTGCCTTGCCAGCATCAGTTTTTCTTTCCTGGTCAGTGTCAGGAGTCACGTCTCTGATGTTCTTAGCTCGCCAGCTCTTCTGTGGTGAGGGCACTGGGCTCACTTCAGCCCTATGGGGCAGTATACCCTCTCCAGTTTTACAGAGGTGGCAGGACCCTGGACTTCTCTGCATTGCAGGACTGCTACGGCTCGGGCCTTTCTGGGGGTAACAGAAGGGCTCAAACCAGTGTCGAGGTTGAGGGACAGGCCTCCATTATCTCTGTGTCTTGCACGCTGCTACCGGGCAGACGTCATGCTAGGAACGTCAGGGAGGTCCCTGCTTCATGGTTTTGGTTAGTGCCTGTGTCCTGCCTCAAGTGATGCTCTTCTGTGACTCTGGGTATTCTGTTCCCCACAATGTCAGTGATTCTCTCAGCTTTCGGTGTCTGATGTCAGAATGCTGGCCCCAGAAATGTCTTCTTCACTTGTCTCGGCTGTGCTGGAAGATCAATGTGAACACAAGACTCTGAGGGCCCAACCTCAATGCTCAATACAGAACAGCAAAGGAAATGTGGAAGAAGAGGTGTGGGGGTGTGGTTAAAAGGCAAAGCCAAAAAAGCATGCTCCACAAATGGCAGGCAGTCCCCGTAAAATCAGTAGGAAAAAACACATAGACCAGGTCATGGGAAGTGAAAGCTGGACATGATGAAGGGTAGGAACAACCCTGAAGCAGCCCAGCGGGCAGATGTTGTTCCTGGCCATCAGAGGTGCTTAGACCAGCTGCAGAAGCAGCAGTTAACACTGGCATCACCAGCCTCCTGAAACACACAACTTCTTTGTGCTGTCGTATAATTGTTGATGATGTTACTCTTCAAAGGCTGTTAGGAATTAAGTTGCTCTGGTGTTACAGAAATTGTAGCCTTGGATCGGAGTTGTGTCCCGCCCCTCCCGTCCACTTACCCTCCTCTGTGCAGCCCGGCCTGTTGAATGCAGATTCTGTTTCCCAAGACTGGGGCAAGGCACCCAGCCCGTGCATTACTGGCAGCAGCATGCTGTCTTCCCCGCAGCCAGGTGACTTGGCATGCCTTTGTAAACTAAACAAGGAAGCTACATGCAGACTATTGCACAAGGAAGAGTTCTTGATGCTGATGTTTTTTACAGGCGAGAGCGCACCATGGCCCTGCTGGCAGGGCTGTCCCTAGTGGGGAGCGGGGCCCAGGGTGAATCAGTTTGTGCGGGGGGCCCCCCCATTTTAAACTTTGCAGGCAATGTTCCCTCTAAGCCAGTGGTTCCCAACCTGTGGTCCAGGGACCCACAGAGGTCCGCGGACACATTGCAGGGGGTCTGCAGAGCATCTCCCTACCCAGGGCCGGAATCCAGCTACAGCCCTGATGCTCCCTGCCAGGGCTGCCTTTCCCCGTCTGTGGCTGTATCCTGGCAGGGGAATGGAGCCACAGCAGCTCGTCAGCAGGGGCAAGGGCAGGGGACCACAGCAATGGTGGTGGCAGCGCTGCTCACCAGCTGTCCCACTGGTGCGGGCCAGAGTCTACCCATGCAGGCCAGATTACATAATCAGCTGGGGGGGGTCTGCAAAGATTTTTTTGTTACAAAGGGGTCCCCAGCCTGAAAAAGGTTGGGAACCACTGCTCGAAGCTGATGATGCAGCTGAGCAAGTGCCCCGCTGGTTCTCCAGGCTCCAACGGGCTTCTTCCTTGCTGCCTGCTGGCTCCCCAAGTGCACCCATAACTTGTTCAGCTGCATCATCAGCTTAGAGGGAACACTGGGCAGTGTCATAATTTTTCTTTAATGAAATCATAAATGTCTAGCCCTCAGGCTAAAAAGTTGCAGAGAGAAGCAGAAAAACATGACCTGACTTTATCCTAAAGACTCAAAACCCAGAAGTCAGAGAAAATAGTTCCCTCGTTTATTATTTCTTTAAACATCTCTTTATTTTTAAGTGCGTTTTAGTGATATATTTAAGCCAGACTTGTGACTATTTTTTGATGTTTGTGGTAGGCAATACTGAAAGTGTCATGGTGATGTTTCATCAACCTCACAGCCAAGTGGACAGGAGCATCAAGAGGTACTCTTCTTTGTGGTTCTGGTTTTCCGTTCAAGATGGGCACACGATTTTACAAGTTTAATTTTTTCTTAGATCAAGTTTTTGTTAAATTGAAAATTCAGAGAGCGAGATATGCTATTTTTGGATAATATCAAGAAATAAATCCAGGTCCTCTCTCACCTTAAAGCACTGGATTCCAATTGTCTAATGTATGTTATTTTCTTTATGTTGCCTGACTCTCTCCTTTTCCATCTTATTTTAATATACATATCCATACATTCCTCTTTTGCTTTGTAGGTGATCTAAGTAATGAATCTCAGGTACTGTTTGCGGATGAGAGGAAGAAACAAGGGACCTTTGGCCTCCTCTCAGATACCCTGATGTAAAACAAACAAGAAATCTTGTGGCACTTTTAAAAATTGTAAAGATTTTAAAAATTAATTTATTTGTTAGCTTGTAAAAGTGCCACAAGCCTCCCTGTTTGTTTTACACCAGGCATTCCTTGTTTGTTTTGCTAAACTAGACCCACACGGCCACAGTTGCTTTCCTCTTTGCCATGCTTTGGAACTGGTGCTCTGACTGCAATCAATGACAATGGGGCATATTTACAGTGCAGAAGGAAGGATAAAAAACTTCTTTAATGTGTTGATTGATGGCCATTAACCCTAAACACCCAGTATTTCCATATAAGTGCTAGCCTAGGGTCTTCTCTCTCAGGTATAATAGATCATTATCTGCACAGAGAAGTTTGCTCAAAAAGACATCCCTGAAGACTGAAACCTCTTGCTAAGTGTAGAAGGAAAAAAGTTCCTTAATATCTCAAATGCTTTCTAGAGATGATGATGTAAATTCAAAGAGAAGGTCCTGATTTGTAAAGGTTGGGGATGTGACATTCTCCTGGCTTTGTCCCTGTTTGCTTGACTGAGGCTGGCTCCATAAGTTTTATCTCAACACTTGCCCTTTCTCTTCCCCTCAGGGAGCAGTTGTGGGAAGGTGGCTACGTAAGGGAAGAGTTACTAGAAACAACTGCTGCCTGTCCCAATTCCTTTCCCCCTTCCCTGACCAGCCAGAGCTGCTCCCTGGGCAGGCTAGCTCCTCAGCTTGAAGGTCTCTGCTCCTTACTCCCGCCGGTTGTGTGGGACCCCCCCAAAGTGCAAGACCCCCCCAAAGCATGAAGCCTAGGGTGGTTGCCCCTTTTAGCCCCCCTTAAGGATGGCTCTGCCTGCTAGAGCTGCTCTAGTGCAGTGGGTCCCAACATTTTCTCTGCCATGGGACACCTTGCTACCTTTAATTAATTTGAGGCACACTACCATATAGTTTCCAAATGAACTCATGAATATTCATGAACCAATCCAGAGCTCTTTGAGTAAGTTTTTCAAAAAAAATTTGTGGCACACTTGCTCAGACCTGACAGCACACCTGTGTGCCATGGCACACACTAGTTGGGAAACACTGGTCTAGTGCGTCAGTGCACAGATGAGTTTGTCACCTTACACAATCGTACTCCATCCCACTGCTGGATGGATCAGTCCCTGGGGCTATCTGGAGCAGACTCAAGGCTGCTCTAAGTTGTCCATGGTTGTGTATGGCCCTGAGCTTCTGATCCCGAATCTGAGGATTGCAGGAGTGCTGTGGCCATGCTCCTCTGCCCCAGTCACACCTCCTCTGCCTGGATCAGAGTGATATGATGGTGTAAGTGTATCTATGCTTTGTCTCTGCCACCTAGGCTTTCCCTTATGCAATGAAGCGGGCTTTCTTGCATGGGGTGAAGCTGAGGGTGGAAGGGAGGAAAGAAACAGTAAGATAAGGTCTGGAAGGATTGTGGCCAGTGAAAAGAGGAGTACTGCAGCAGAGAATAAAGGCAGACAGGTGGAGGGGGGGAAGCTAATATAGGGCCATGTGGCTAAGAAGCTTCCATTCCTCATGGTGAGAGAGAGGCAGCTGATGAAGGAATTCTGGGTGAGGGGTGCAGGGTGGGGCTTGGAGCACAGGGAGACAGGCAGATGCATTCAGATAGGCTGGCAGGGGAGGGGAGGAGTTGTGGGAGCAGAGGGAGAACAGCCGGGCCATAACTATGGTGGGGAGAATGGGGCTTTGCCCAGGGCTTGCTGCAGTGGCTCAACAGAGCCACTCTATTAAACAGCACGTTTCGCAGCACCGGTCCCAAGCGGCACTAATTGCGAGGGGTGCTAAAGCGGAGTATTATGGCTCTGGAGAACAGACACACATTATATGCTTCAGCAAAGAGCTAGAGAGGGACCTACTGCACAGGCATCCTTCAGTTTATTAAAGCTCTTTCCTTTCCACCACCCTACAGCAATGTGTTCCTTGCCAGGAAAGGGAGGATTAAGAACTCAATCTGTAACTCGTGGACGTGAGGTGCAGGTAGGCCAGAAACTAATAACGATGAATAGTATAATAGCTACTTGATCATACCTTTCAGAGGAGGAAGTTGCTAAAGCCACAGAAGACGAGGACTGAGGTGTGGCCAAGGGCTCTAGCCATGGGGACCTGAAGAAGAGGGCTGGTTTGAGAGATGCTATGGGGAGGAAGTTCAGGGATGAAGCTCCTGGTCCTGAAATGGGCTCCTCAAAGGTGAGCCATCCAGGCAGGCTCAAGGGGCCACCTCTCATGCGGTATGTCTACACTGGAACCTTAGGTCAACTTAACCTCCCTCAAGTCAACCTAAGCAACTCCATGTCCAAATTTAGAATTTATTAAGTGACTTAATAAAACCTGCCTTGAAAGTTGACTTAAGGTTTTAAGCCTGATCCAGCCCCGAGCTGCTTGCTGCTGCCGGTAGGCAGCTCAGAGCAAACCTCAGCCTGGTGGGGTCCTGCCCCTCCCCCCGGCAATGCCAGTGACCCAGCCTGGTCAATTTCATGTGCCTTAACTGAGCCCCCCAGTGTAGATATAGCCATGGAGTCCACAGCAAGATTGGGGTCTTAATGAAAGACTCTGGCAGAGGACTATGAGAAGAATCCAAGGTGACACTGAAGGTGAGAAGGAAAGTGGATCTCTCTCTAGAAACATCTGAGGGCTCAGGAGGAATTTGGGTCAGTCAGTCTAAGAAGATTGATCTTGAGTTGGAATAGAGTCAGCCAGGAGATGCAAGGGATGGATAGGCTGGTAGCAGAAGGGCAGATCTCAGTCTCCTCCATCTATGAAAATTGTAAGTGAAAGCACAGCTGGAGCAGCAGAAGGTGGTGCAGATCAGAAGAACATTGTACCAGAAGAGCTATTTGATATGGGCTTTCAGCTCCTGGGCTAACTACTCTGGTTCTAGGAGCGCTGCTTGCTTCTGTTTCATGAGTACTGAAATTCATCCCCAAATCCACCTAAAATATCATTGAAATTCCTCTCCAAAGCAGAAGCAGCTCAAAGGGAGACCAGCTTTCTTGCCCAAGATTGCTTCAGTGCTTTATATAAAATAGTCTAAACAGAGTGCAGTTCTTTAGCTTGTCCAGTCACAATTTCCACCTCTCTGGTTAGACTAGAAAAATACATACTAAAATGAGAAACAGTACAAAGCCACTAACTGTATTTATAACTCAGGAACTGGAATGCCGTTGTTCAGGCCCTTCATTAGGAAGCTAGTTTGTTTTATAACCTGCAGTGCAAGGAATTAGACTGATTCTTCAGTTTACTGAATAATGCTGACATTGGTTGAACATAAAGCTTCACTAGAGAAGTGAGGTCTCCTCTGGATTTTGCCCCAGCTGTGGACTGTGATCTAAATCAGGTCTTAAATGAATGAAATGAAGCCGTGTTGTACCTTCACGTAGGAGATAAATTCAATTATATTGGGCCTTCAAATGGAGGCTAGTGACCATCTTTTTGTACTGTTTGTACAGCACCGAACACAATAGATTATTACACTAGGAACTCAATTTCTTTATTTTAACAAACAGAACGGTAAGTAGTCATTTAGTTATAGCCTATAAGTACCTGCATGGGTATCGGTTATATAATAAGGACCTCTTCCATCTTGCAGACAAAGGTTGAATGTGGTCAAAGGGCAGGAAGTTG
This sequence comes from Podocnemis expansa, assembly GCA_007922195.1. NCBI lineage: Eukaryota > Metazoa > Chordata > Testudines > Podocnemididae > Podocnemis > Podocnemis expansa. The sequence goes on along the minus strand of ML682020.1, from coordinate 2,039,311 downwards.
AAGCTAGACAAATTCAGGCTGGAAGTAAGATGGACATGTTTAACAGTGAGAGTAGTTAGCCATTGCAACAACTTACCAAAGGTGTGGGGTTCTCTATCACTAACCATTTTAAAATCAAGATTGGCTTTTCTAAAGGCTTTGCTCTAGGATTTATTTTCAGGCACCTCTCTGGCCTGTGCTACACACGAGGCCAGACTAGATTACAGTGGTCCTAGCTGGTCAAGGAGCCTATGAAACAATGGGTCCTGGCTTGTTGCTAGACTCCTTGGCCCCACACGAACACCAGTAGTAATAGTACAGCCAATTCACAGGATGGCAACGAGATGGTTCTTTGGAATTGTCCCCGTCCTAGAATCTCTGGGCCAAGATGACAGGCAGGAGGGGGGCTAGCAGCCCAACCAAGGGCGAGATGTGAGTCTCTGCCCCACCTTTTCATTTCAGTACCCTGCACTATGAATACCCACTGCATGAACATGACTCAGAGACTCTGACAGCACTGATGACAGCTTGAGTGAAAAATCACCAGACACTACTACCACAATCTCCAGGGTCGTCCTCCGGCCTGAAGAATCATCACCCTGCATTTGTAAACTCCAGAAATCCCTCTCTGTGCCAACACAATCCAAAATGAGTCTGCTCCAGCCTGTGAGTTGAGTGGTGCAGTGGGAGGACACGGTCTTGTGGTAAGGCTTTGGGGTAGTGTAACCCAACATGCCTAATGGAGCTATCTCTTGAAGAGATCTCTTGAGGCTGGATTATGTTGCTGGGCGGATTTGGCTGTCCAGGTCCAGAAGCTTCTGGAAATTAAGTGACTGGTCGCACTGAGCATGCTCCCCAACGTTTCCTACTGCTGCTGTGGGCAGATGCCATGAGAGCAGCAAGGAGTAGCAATGAGAAGAGCCCATGTGCTCAGTACGTGACTAGGAGAAGCTGACCCAGAAGTTTTCTCCATGCTGTGGAGCATTTTGCAGCAACGTTTTCTCATATGCATATGGTATTGATTGCTGGTTAACTGGTAAACTGACTGGAGGGTGCTGGTTCCAGAAGAGAAAGAAATGCCTACATGGATTTATACTTAAGATCCCTGCAACCAAGGAGAGGATTACAGCTTCTTGCAACTCAAGCCTCTGGACTTGAACTGAGACAGTAACTGAGATTTGGGTGAACTCCACCTAAACTTTGGGACTCTGGGTTTCTTTCCCACAGTGTTTCTATGGGGACTTTTCTGTTTAAATTCATTTTGTTTTCTTACGATAATATTTATCAAGTTAGTAGTTAATAAAGTAAATTATGTTTGTTCTTAGGTAATATTTTAATGTGGGGAGGGTAGCTGAACAGTCTTTGCTGTGAGTCCCTTAGGCTATGTCTACACCTAACATATTAGTTCAGACTTCCTTAGTTCAAACTAAGTAGTTTGAAAGTTAGTTTGAACTAAGCACATTTTTTTTAGTTTGAACTAACTTTTAGTTCAAACTAGCTGCACTTTGTTTAGTTCAAACTACCTTTTTAGTTTGAACTAAACAAGCATGGTTAGTTTAAACTAAAAGTGCAAACTAAAAAAAAAAACCTCTCTTAGTTCGAGCTAACTGCTAGTTCGAACTTATTTTGTTCGAACTACCATGACGCTTGAAATAAGTTCAAACTAAGCAGTTATTTTGAAATAAGTTCAAACTAAGCTTTGGCTAGTTAGAACTAAAAAACTGCTTGTCTTTGGGAGCTGGGGTTTAATATTTCTTTTTGAGGTGCTGGAGAGGGGTAATGAAACAAATTCTAGCCCACCCCCACGTTACAGTAGCATTTAGGAGTTCAGGTGTGGCTACGTATGTTCTGTGTGATCTGAATTTACGTGTGTCTCAGTTTCCCACTTGTAAAATGGGGAGCTCAGTATTTCCTCAGACTTGATTATAAATTCTTCAGTCTCCTTTGGGGCCTCCAGGTGCCACAGAAATGCACATATTATATGAATTTTTATTTGGCTCTATGAATAATGGGCAGAGCCGTAACTAAAGAATTCCATGCCCGGGGCACATTCCAATTGAAACATGCACCCTACACTAGCCGGTGCCTGGAGCAAATGGTGTGGTGCGTGCCTTTTAATGGAGCAGCTCGAGCAAAGCCCTGCTCACCCCACCATAGTTATGGCTCTGATAATGAGTTTTGCTCTGTGTTGATACACTTAACTGATGAGTGCTAGGCCCATTGGGTACTCCAAAAGGTGCTTATCTCTGCACCCGCAGCTCTCATGTGCCAGGTGGTGGAGGCCAGAAGGGGAATGTGCTTTGCCCAAAGAGGTGTGTACACTGTGCCTCGTGCAATTTTTTCACACTGTCCATGGGAACACTTCATCATCACGCTCATCTTACATTGCTAGCCAGAGGGCAAACTTGTTCTGCTGCTGTCTATTTCCTATTCAAATGGACTGTATCAGGGGTTCCCAACCTTTTTAAGGCCGTGGACCCTTTTCTAATGGAAAAAAAAACTTTGCAGCCCCCCCCGCCCGGGGCAGAATTTGGCTCATGCTGCTCTCCTGCCGGGGAGCGATGGCTGCTGTGACTATGGCCCCCTACCCCGGCCCAGGGAGCTGTCATGGTCCCATCCCCCTGCCAACAAGCAGGGCCTTCCACAGCTATGGCTGCCTGCCCGGGAGCCACCATAGCCCCATCCACCTTCCAAGGAGCAGGGGTTGCGGTGGTCGTGGCGACTCTGCCCCCCATGCTCCCCACCTGCTGGCCCATTCTCCACCCCACCTGCTGGTTTCCTGTCCGCAACCCACCCTCAAGGGCCCTCCCCCCCCTTACCTGGCCACCAGAGCTGCTGACACCTGGCCACCACCAAACTACTCTCCCTAGGGGTGCCAGGAGCTCCATGTGTGCAGTGGTCTCCCGTTCCAGCCACCTCAACCCTCACTAGTTCCAGTCACCGATGCATTGGATCTGGGTTTGGGGGCTCACCTGGGCCATCTCAAGACCCAGGGTTTGTGGGCAGGCAATGAGCTTCTCCTCTTGTATCAATGTCGAGGAGCTCCAAGTGGTCTACTTGGCCTGCCAAACCTTTCAAAGACTCCTGGCAAACAAGGTAGTGTTGGTTCAGCCAGACAACGTCTGCAATGTTTTATATCAACAAGCAAGGAGGAGCGCAGTCCGCGAAGCCCTCAATTTACGAAAACCTTGCATTCACCACTCTATCCAACTGGTGGCTTCCTCTCTCCCAGGGCAACAGAATCTCCTGGTGAATAGCCTCAGCAGGAGGTTCATGACCCATGAGTGGTCACTGAAACAAGAGGTACTGTCAGACATTTTCTAGCAGTGGGGTTGTCCCCGGATAGATCTGTTTGCCTTGGAACACAACAAAAAGTGCAGGATATTTTGCTTCTTCAGGGGGCACAGCCTGGGTTCGCTGGCAGATGCCTTTGAGATCTCATGGTCAGGCTAGAGGTGCTACACCTGTGACGCTGTCTGGGTCTGGGGGATTGTTTGTGATTATTTTTTTGTATTAATGTTTCATATTTGCAATATCCCATATATGATATGCCATGTTTGGTATCAATAGAAAGACTAATCTGCTAAGAACGACTATATGATTTATATGTAGGTATCATATTTGTATTAGAATCTAGGAATCTCATTTGTTTTATGTGTTCCAAGTTGTTTGAGCTGAGGCAAGCCCAGACTGGGCATCTGCAAACTATTGCTCTGTTAATGGCCCATCAGGAGGGGCTCCCAGCTACAGTGGGCCCAGGAGGAAACCTCTTTGACCAGTTACCCAGACTCACCATGTGGCCCAACCTCATTTGGATCTGGCAAGGGCTCTGAGATAAGAGGCCATAGCCCATTCTCCATTTTGTCTTCAATTTTCAGTCTATTCTCCTTGGACTGAATGAAGGACTGAGACCCACCTAGCTGCTGCGGATGCTGGGTGCACACCAGAGGAGTGGGACTAATCCTGCAAACTACAAGAGCTTTGAGAATTTGTTTTCTATGGACTCTAAATCATTTGTATATATATGATTTACTTTGACCCTTTAACATCTCTCATATTTTGTTTGTTTTCTTTTTATATTAAACCTTTAGTTGTAGTTACTAAAGGATTGTCTGGCAGCGTGGTATTTTGGGTAAGATCCAAGCCTGTACTGTTCGCAATGATGTGACTGGCCCTTTGGGGGTCAGGAACACCTATTTCCTCAAGAGACCCAGTGGCTAGAGGGGACCATAGGCCTTGGTCATGCTCTTAGCCCTGGTGTGGCCAAGCCAACATTGCTATTCAACTCTACTGAATCGCTCAGTCCGGGCCCCCACAGAGCTGCTGTGATTCCTGGATCTGCTCTCCCAGGACCAGGGCCATCTCATCCATCTGAAGCTGAAATCTCTGCACCTCCGAGCATGGAACCTCCATGGCTGGCTCAGAAGGAGTTACAATGTTCAACAGAGGTTCAAGAAGTCTTATGCAGTAGCAGAAAGCCCACTACTAGGGCAGCCAGCAAGGTTCAGAGCCTGGGCAGAGTCTATGGGGCTCGAACCGAGACTGGCCTCAATTCCAGCGGCTTTAGACTATTTAGGGTCCTTAAAATAGCAAGGCCTGTCAGTCTCTTTGATTAGAGTTCATCTAGCTGTGGTGTTGCTGTTTCATGAAGGGGTGGACTGCCTCTCTGTAGTTTTGAACCTTACAGTCAAATGTTTCCTGCAGGGTCTGGATAGACTTTTCCCTATGGCACACCCTCTGGTTCCCCAATGGGACCTGAACCTAGTCCTGTCAAGACTTATGGGGGTCTCCATTCAAGCCTTTAGCATCCTGCTCATTACTTTATCTTTCTTGGAAGGTGGCCTTTTTGGTGTCTATCACCTCTGCCAGATGAGTGTTGGAGATTCAAGCTCTGATGTCAGACCCACCTTGTACTGTCTTCTTTAAAGAAAAGAGCCAGCTGCAGCCGCACCCAGCTTTTCAGGCAAAGGTGATCTCTGCCTTTCACTACAACCAAGAGATTGTCCTACGAGTCTTCTTTCCAAAGCCCCATCCCTTGGAAAGGGAGCGTAGGCTGCACACTGTGGATGTCCATCGTGCTCTAGCCTTTTATATCGAAAGAACTAAGGCATTTCAGAAGACCCCTATTTCAACACAATGGCTTTCATCTTGGGGAGTGTCCTGCATCCGTGGGTGCTATGCCCTAGCAAAGGTCAAGTCCCCAGCACTCAAGGCACACTCCACAAGGGCCCAGGGTTCATTGACAGCCCTTCTTGCCCAAGTGCCGATTTTGGATACATGCAGGGCGGCCACATGGTCACTGGCCCATGCCTTTGTGGAGCACTGTGTGATCACCCAGCAGTTGTGAGACAATGCTGCTGTTAGAAGAGCAGTACTGCAGTCCGTGGGATTATGATTCCAATCCACCACCTAAGGTACGGCTAGTGAATCACCTACTATGGAATGTACAGGAGCAATCACTCGAAGAAGAAGAAGCGGTTACTTTCCTGTAACCAGTGTTCTTTGAGATATGTTGCTCCTGGTCATTCCATTTCCCTCGCTCCTACCCCTCCTTGAAATATGCTGAAGAAGGAACTGGGGAGGGTAGGGTCGGCTGTGCCTTATATAGAGAGCCGCAGTGGTGCCACTCCAGGGGCCTCCACAGCCGACCCTATGGGTACTCTAAAGGAAAAATTCTCTGGCTAACTGTGAATGTGGCACGTGTACACCTACTATGGAATGGCCAGGAGCAACACATCTCAAAGAACACTGGTTACAGGTAGGTAGCTGCTGCTTTTTCTTTCATATGGAAGCTGCTCCATATCCCTAATCATTTTGTTGCCCTTTTCTGTACCTTTTCCATTCCCATATATCTCTCTTTTGAGATGGTGCATGCAGTATTCAGAATGTGGGTGCACCATGGGTTTGTGAAGAGGTAATATGATATTTTCTGTCTTCTTACCTGGCTCTTTCCTAGGAATTCCCAACACTGTTAGCTTTCTTACCTGCCACTGCACATTAAGTAGTTGTGAAATGAAAGGTGGAGTAGCTTGGATCCCTACTGAACTATTAGTGCAGGGGTGGCCAAACTTATGGAACTCAAAAGCCACACAAATTAATTATTAAACCTTCAAGAGCTGCACTGAGGCATATAGCAATATACTTTTAGCTACAACATTGATTTGCTGACGTTCTTCCGCGAGCCACACTTTTTCATTCAAGAGCCACATGTGGCTCCCGATACGCAGTTCGGCCACGTCTGCATTAGTGCATTCTCTACTGTGACTGTAAATGCCAAACAAATGAACAAGGCCCCACCGTAGCCCCCCCAGACCACAAATGAGGTCTGTGCAATTAGTTAGCAGTGGCATGAAGCCACTTTCTCTTCACCAAGAATATAATGCTCCTTGTGATATGCTCCTCTCACAACAAACACAGAACAAAAACAAGCTCCTGCTCCTTGCATCATTTTCTGTAAGGGATCTGAGGCAAGAAATTCTTTTGTTCCTTCCTTGTTCTTATGACACAACATGTTTTCTGAAGGTGGTTCAAGTCATGACAGACGTTGCAAAGGCTTTCTTTAAATCCTTTGCTCACACTGAGAAGCAAAACACACAGCTTCCCTTATTGCAAAAGTATGTCAATGACCGACAGTAGCTAAAAGTGGCAAGTTGTTTTCTACCAGGGGTGGCCAAACTTACAGAACTCAAGAGCCACACAAGTTGATTATTAAACCATATTTTGCCTACTCCAAAATTACTAAGTTTAAAATTCATTGCACGCTTTAATTGTATTGTAAAAAGAGGGCAAATATTGATCCACTAATGTCAGATTCTAATAATTACTTAAGGTTACCATAAAAACTAGGCCTACCTATACAGTAAAAACTTAGCTTCTCCCTGCCATCCCGACCATGCCACTGCTTCTCCCCACCCTCTCTGATCATGCTAAGCTTCTCTGCACCATCCCAGAGGCCCTGACCGTACTGCCGCTTCCCCATTGTCTCTGACCATGCCACACTTCTCTGCACCATCCCCAAGTCCCCAACCATGCTGCTGCTTCCCACTGTCTCTGACCATGCCACGCTTCTCTGCACCATCCCTGACCATGCCACGTTTCTCCCTGCCGTACTCTTCTGTGAGCTGCACTTCTTCTTTGAAGAGCCGCATGCGGCTTACAAGCCACAGTTTGGTCATGCCTGTTTTCTACAAACTGTAGGTGAAGAAAACAAAACAAAATTTGTATTTCATTTCAAAATTTTTGCTGATTCTTTTTTTTTCAAAAGAAAAATGGCTGTTTTGGATTCAAATCAAAACGACGACAGTTTGGTTTGCACCGCTACTCCTCTCTGAAAGAGGGTGCAGGAAAAGGAGAAAAAAAATGCATCATAATTCAAATCAAATTGAAACTTTTTTTTTTTAACTTCAAACTGAATCGAACTGATGGTTTTGTTCTGAATCGAGTCTAAGCAACAGTTTTTTCTTTGTCATTTTTGATGCTGTCCTGGCCTCACTACCATTGTTCCTTTACCTAGCTGGATCACAACTTACTTGGCTGTCTCTACACGGTCTTCAGCCACACATCCCGCTTCTGACGGCCTCATACCCACACAGCTGAGTCTGGGAAGACCCAGGTCAAACCACAGCAGTGCCAGGGAAAGCATCAAGTCATCTGTGCACAGGTAGAAAAACTAAAAATGAGAGAGAGAGAAACGAGGGTGATTGGCAGTTCTGTCCATTCTGTGGGACAGGCTATCCTATTCCCAGATCCTTGAGCTTCCCTGGAATTCAAAACCTTCCACAAAAGCTGTTCTTTTCTTAGACTATCCTTTCTTTCCTGAGCCAGTGCCTGCGTAGAGTTCGCTCCTGGGAAGATCCAACTTGGGGCCCCTTTGGGGCCAAACCAGCTTCAGACTTCTCCCCAACGAGTCTTCCTGTAGGAACCGATCCCTGGTTATAGGGGGATTGCCACTGTGGCCACTGCAGCTGGGTTGGGCAGGGCTGCATAGGGAAGGGGAGCAGAGCGCGGTCCATGCTATGTGTCTGACTCTCTTCATTTGTTGCAGTTTCAGCTGCCATTGGGGGGGCTTTGCCCGGCTAAGGAGAGGGCAGTGTGGAGTAAAGGTTCCATTTAATTCCCACTGGCTCTGGTGGGAATTGGATCAGCTCTCTGGATCCATATTAATCCCTCACTATTATGCCCATCAAAATCAGTTGCAGTAGTTTATGGACTTTTTTCTTCCAAGGCCAGTTGGGACCATTAAATCATTTAGTCTGACCACCTGCACGCCACAGGCCATTAAATGTCCCCCACGTGGAACTCAGTGACGCGAGATGGGCTAAAGCATTTCAGGCCCCTGGACACTAAGCTGTTGTGTGTCACTTGCAGAGAACACGAGAGACTAAAGTACTACCAATGCCCGAGGCCTCTGCAATGTCACGGAATTGATAGGTGGGACATGCCCAGATTATTTTCACTGGACAGTCATGCTGCAAAGAAAGAAGACCTCCCACCACCACCACCACAAGGTCCCTTCCGATCTGACCTGGGGAAAAATTCCTTCTTAACCTCAAATCTGGCAACAAATTTGAGCCACATTTTTGAGCATGAGACACTGATCCAACAGCTAAGAAAGATGATTCTCCAGACCACTCTGGTATGCTGGCTCCAGCCATGGCAAATCTCTGTTGCATCAGAGGAAAGCAAAAAAGGCCTTGGAATACATCTGTCCAATTGTACATCAGGAGGAAAAGATTCCTTCCTGACCTGTGACAGTGACTGGCTAAAGCCCTGAAGCATGAGACTTGATTATAGTCATTTGTTTTATTAGAGAGCTGTAAGAGCATTTTGAGGGCAATGAAGGGCCTCGTGCTTTCTCCATGGCCCAGGAAAGAAAGGGAGAAACAGAGGAAGTCATAGATTCACTGATTCCAAGGCAAGAGGAACTATCATGCCCATCCAGCCTAATCCCATGTGCGCACAGGCAGTACAATCGCTTTCAAATGCTGAATTAAAACATGTTCCACGATGCTATCTAATTAGTATTTTATGGGATCTTGGCTTGCTGTGCTGACCCTTAGCTGACTGCTTGGCCTGCACAATGCTCACCCTTTTAGTCTATGATTTCTGTGTAGTCATCCTTACAGATGAAAAAGTCAAAAGGATTACAAAGTAAAATACAAGTCTTCAGGCAGAGGTCTGCAGCCCTTTGCTGGCACTCCTTGGGCTATTAGTGTTATCTGATAGCCAAGACTTACTTCTTATTGTGAAACAGCAATTACCAACAGGCAGGTGGAAACGTTACTAACAGTACCCGCCAGCCACTGGAGAGCTGTGCCAAACCGGGCCACAGAGAACAAAAGCGAGCAGAACACAGGGAGTTGTTTTTCTTCCTGTACCCTGCCAACGTCCAGGTTTGCAGTGTGTCTGGCGTGGGTGAAGTCTGACTGACTGTCCTGGAAAGTTAATTCCTTGGGGGTTGTACGTGGCACTCCTGCACAGCTGCTGCCAGCATGGCATCTGTTCTGTGCAGTGGGTGTTCCAGGACATGGGCCCAGGGTCTTCTGCCAGCAAACCTATATCGAGAAACAACATATTAAAGGCAAAAATGAAAGAATCACACACCATGTTCCTTGCTCTGCTGAATGAAAAGCTCTGGGCACACAAATGCAGCAAGTGACACACCTATTGACCCCTCACCCTTTACAGTGCTGTTGGCTTGGTCTTAGGTATTAAATTTACCAGTGACCAAAACATTTCCATGGCAGGGCCCCACGAGAGCTGTCAGCTGGGCTGACACACCAGGCATTATGCTGTGAGCTGGTGTAGCGAAAGGGCCGGGTTCTGTAGCTTGAATTGTAACAGAACTATCCTCTGTAGGCTGGGCACGGGGGGGGCCTGTTGCACACACTCACTGGGGTGCCCTTGTAAAATGAAGTAATAGAAATGGGACGAAATGTATTAGTGGACAGTGCAAGATCATGCACTGAGGGACTAGTGGGCATTTTTGCTATGAGTTGGGGATGTATCTGTTGCAAGGGACAGAAGAGTAGAAGGACCTGGAGGTACTGGCTGATCACAGGATGAGTATGAGCCACCAGTGTGATGTGGCCATGAAAGGGATGCATCAGATGACATATTTTCAGAAAAGATGGGGAGACATTAGCACTGTTATACAACAAAAACGAGAAGAGTCCTGTGGCACCTTAAAGACTAACAAATTTTTTTGGGCACAAGGGTTCATGGGCTTCAACCCACTTCATCAGATGCATGAAGTGGCCCTAGGCCAGAGGGGGTGGGGCCTAGCCCCAGTTTGGGAAGGCTCCAGGCAGGGGCGTGGATCCCAAGGTGAGGGGGAGGCCCAGGTGCCCCAAGACCTCTAATCCTTCTCTGAGAGTAGGGCAGCATTCAGCATGGTCAGGGCGGCAGAAACTGGTCCACAAAGTGAAGCGCACACAGGTTCTCAGTTGCTTGAGGCACCGTTTTGCCCCACTGTCTCCCATCAAGTGAGTACTACACAAAGGGACTTCATTCCCACAGGTTTGACAAAGTGTGCAACGATGGTAGAACTGAGCCCTCCGCACGTGGGCAAACCAGTGAGATGCCAAACTCCCTCCTCAGCAAGGATGGTGAACCACAGCTGAGCCCCTGAGACTGCTGTCTGAGTGGCTGGTAAAACTCCCCTGTCACTGTTTCAAAGACAATATATGAGAACATGGTGACCAGCCAACATTCCTTGTCTCAATATAATCAATGCCCAAGGCTATGTTTCAGCTCGTGCTGAACATAACTGCACTGTTTACCTACGGTCACTGCTACAAGGTATTCAAGCTCATTGATTTGTAAATTGATGTACAGTGTGCTAAGGAAAACTATATTCTCTCCCGTTTTCTTTTTCAAAAAGTGGGCAGCGCTTCAGTTTGTATTGATTATTGGCCATGGTGAGTAACAGTCCAAGTTGCTGGAGAAGCGTCCAGCCAATAGTAAACAGATGCCAGCTTTCCAGTCTGACTTGCATGTTGTAATTGTTTTCAGAGCACTATGAGAGAGAGAGACCTCAATGGATAAGCATGCAAAATGTATTTTTAGCTGGCTAATAGGTGCATTTTTTGCAAACGGGATAAGAGATGAAATGCTGTACTAAAAGATGTCTCTGTGCAAGCCACTTCATGCAAACAGTTATACAAGTAATTATTAGAACAATAATAATAGTTTGGCATTTTCTTCATGCCTTGTATTTCAGGGTGTCGTGCGTGGTAGACAGTTTCAGTGGTGTGGTGAGTACTCTTGATGAATGCTCTTGTGGGCCAGCATCCTAGCAAAATTTTTAACTCCCTTTTCATAATGTTTTACAATGTATGTTCAGGGCATTAAGGCATTTTGTATAAACTAAATAATGCTACACCTGACCCAAGAATTCATCTATGGGTATAAAAACAAAGATGGATGTTTCTTAGATCTGTTAGATGTATGTAAAGGCATTGTTAACTATACACTGTGATTTCAGCTCACCGGCCTTCCAACAACTTCTGAAATAGCAATATCAAACACATACTTTAGGGTCTGAATCCTCACAAGACTTCCCAGGCACTCAACCCATGGTTTCTTCAGTCATAGTTTCACTTCATTGTAAGTAAATGAATGGTTTTCCTACATCGATGTTTATCATTTTGAGGCTGAGCCAAACAGTCCCATGAATTCATCCTCAGGTGATGTACTAGTGATGTCCAAAAATTGTGCACACCTTACTCTCTTGCGTCAGTGCATCAAAAGGGAAATAGATTTGTTTTCCATAACTAATTGATCTATTTTAATTAGCCAATTGATTAAAGAGCTTATAACAGGTAAGCTTTTAGCCACTATAAGTAATGTATGACTTTTTTGTGGTTGATTTGCTAAATCTATTCACACACATCAAACCTAAAGAGAGAGAATTCTTGTAGCCAAAAGCCAGAGTTTCCATTTTTAAGTTTATTAAGTCCCATTTGCATTTTGAAGGTCGTTTTCTACTCGTATATTAAAATGACTCAATTTTGTCAATATTTTGAGTGCGACAAACATACTGGATAAAGGTGGCACAAAAAAGATAATTGATTTGATCTTTCTTAAAGACATTATCCATCACAAAGGAAATGAAGTAGGCATGGGGAGAAGGGTAAAGTGCCATAATGGAGCAGAAAGCAGCTAAAAGATGGAAGCCAAAGAGTGACAAGATCTAGCCAAAATTTTGTCATGGTTTAATGGCCTGATGCCAGGTTCTGTGGTAGGACTGGGAGTGTTTAACAGTAATTTGACATCTTGAAGTAATAAGTTACCTGGAGATGAGTTCGAACTGTGAGCTGATGGTGCCTAGTTTGATGTCCAGGCAGAGTTTCTTTTGCTGTTAATTTATATTCACAAATCTTATTGTCCTCCAAGCCCCCCATCACTCAACTGGCTACTGTGTGCTAGGGAAAGGAAACCAGAGCTTGTGGGCAAATGAGGGCTCCATGGCCTAACACAACCACTGGCTGGCTCTTGAAAGAGAAGAGTCAATCAACCCAGCAGTTATACTGTAAGTAGGAAGAGCACTAGAAGAAAGTGTCCAAGAAGGAAGTCAAAGTGACTCCATTCATAAGTTTCAGTGGCATTTGATTATTTTCTCTGTGCAATATCTCTGAGACCGACTCTCTGCTGCGGGATCAGAGGGCCTAAGACACCTAGAAGTGATTAGCTAGGAGGTGCTTTGTTTGTCCCTAATGCAGACCTTTCCCCTAAAGGTGGCCGTGAGCGCCAGCTGCCCTGAAGAGAGGGGTCTGTATCTGTGGGAGGAGATTAGGAGGGGTGCAAATGCAGGCTTGGTTCTGCTGCTCCCCACCCGCATTTACCCAGTCTGTGGTGCACATCTCTTCCCCTGCAGCCCAGCACTGGCTTTGATGACGCAGCCTCATACCCCCTGGAGACAGGCTAGCCTTTCATGATGTGCAAAATGGAGGGTGCTGAGGGGCACCCTCCTATACTGCTCCCTGAGCAGGTGCAGGCTGAATGGTACCCCTCCACACTTACCTGCCACTCTAGTCCCACGTGTCTGACGCCATGGAGCCACCTCCCCTACCCTGGCCAAGGGGAGGGGACTTGATTGGCCCTACGCAAAGCATGGATGCCTCTAACTCTTCCTGTGTCTGCTCCGCACACATTGTGAAGGGTCAGCTGGCTGGTGCTGCCCTGCTGCACTGTCTCCCTCACCCCCCGGGCACTTACTCATGGCTCCAGCCTGGTCGGGGTGGCTTCATTCTCCCACAAACTGCCTTGAGGGGAGGTGCCGGGGCCCTGGCCTCACCTCACGCCTCTTCCTTGGTTTGCCAATGCCAGGGAGCAGGGCTCCTTGTCTTTGAAATGCTCAGGACCTGTGACTACCTGGAGCAGGAAAGTGGAAGCTTGGTCTCTATTACCTTTGCCGCTAGCGACTAGAAGAGTGAAACTCTTGCTACTCACAGGTGCTATGTTTCTAACTTCTCCAAGGCAGAACCCCAGGCTTCTGGGTTTGTCAACACTGGAAAGTCATATGTCAATAATTTCCAAAGGGCTAGCTGTGTTAGTCTAGTTCAGCCAAACAAAAAAGGAATCAGGCGGCACTTTTAAAGACTAACTGATTTATTTACTGCATGGGCTTTGGGATTTCTCTCATGAAAGCTCATGCAATAAATACATTTGTTAGTCTTTAAAAGTGCCGCTAGACTCCTTGTTTATATGTCAATGATGTATCTTTGGACCTGTTGAGCACTGCACTCCAACTGAACAGCAAGGAGAAAATATACTTCTGCTGGCATCTTTTCTGGAGATGTTAGTGAAAATGCCTGTTAAAACCCCCCTTTTTCTGTACCCTATGGCGTTTTGGGGCTCTCTTTACTGCAGCATGAACTACTTGTCTACATGGTTGTCTCTTACATAGTTGTTGAACTACTAGTTTTCTACATGTCAGTTACTCTTCTCAAATTGAACTAGTTCAAGTGAGAGTGGCTGCACTATACAACAACCGAAACACTCGAATTCCTGTGCCTGCACGGGTGCTGCACTGACTTATGTCTGGCGCTAAGGCTATGTCTACACTAAGTATGTTAGTTCAAATTGACTGAATTCGAACTAATCAACTCAAACATATAATGATTAGTTCAAATTCAGTCAATTTGAACTAACGTGGCCACACTAGGAAAACCAATTCTAACTAGCATGTCCATGGACAGGACTTGCTAGTTCGAACTGGAAGAGGGCACCATGGGAGGTGTGGAAACCCCTGAAGAAGGGCCATGTCACCACCCAATCCCCTGTCGGGCTCCAGCCCCCTCAGCCCAGCACAGGGAAAAGCACATCCTGCCCAGATCTAGGCACGGTGTCACTAGAGCTGGGCAGGGGATGCTTTCCCCCATATGGGGCTCAGAAGGCAGGAACCTGGCAGGGGATGTATTCCCCTGGCAGGGCTCCTTGGGGCCAGGGCACCCCCCCCCCACAGCGCTGCCAGGGTTTGGGAGGAGAAAGGATTCCCCAGCCCTGTGCCAACAGCACAGCCAAAGCAGGGGGAAGGGATTCCCCTGTCCTGCGCTGACAGCGTAGCAAGGCAGGGGCAGAAGGGATTCCCCCGGCCCCACACTGACAGTGCAGCTGGGACACGGGGAGAAGAGATTCCCCCTGCCTGGCTCCAGCAGTGCTGTCAGGGAGTGGGGAAGAGACCCTGGAGCCACGCTGCCTTGACTCAGGGGTCCCTTGCCCATGCCAGGGCAGTGCAGCTCCAGCCAGGCGCAGGGATTTTCTTCCCACGCACAATCTCTTCTCCCCATGTCCCAGCTGCGCTGTCAGTGTGGGACGGGGGAATCCCTTCTCCCCTGCCCCCGGTGCGCTGCTGGAGCTGGACATGGGGGTCCCTCCGCCAGCCCAGCTGGCTCTTTAGAGCTGGGCAGGGGGTCCCCACAACCCCACCTGAAGCCAGAGGACCAGAGCCCCATCGCTCCAGATCCACTGGGGTGCGTGCCTTTGGCGCTGCTTGCCCCAGGCACTGGAAGGCCAGTGCTTTCTTCCAGGATGCCATGCACCCTGGGAGGAAGGTCAAACCAAGTTAATTCGAACTAATCCTTAGTTCAGATTAACATGGTTTCATCGGTTTAGTTCGAACTCATAAATTCGAACTAACCCATAAGTCCAACTTAAGTGAGGTTTTATAAGTTTGACCTAGTAGTGTGGACATGCACTAATTTAGTTTGAATTGAGCCTCCTTAATTCAAACTAAATTGTAAGTGTAGACATACCCTAAGACTTCTGGGAGCAAATCCCAGGCTCTTAGCTGCACAGTGAGTTGAGTCACTCCATGAATTCTTTCCCAGTGAAGTGTGGCAAAACTTGTCTGTCTTTTCTGGGCAGTTGCAGGAAGGCACGGAAGGACTGAGTGGAGCTAGCCTGTATGTGCTTTTCAGAGTGATCATACCAGCAGCTGATGAGCTGTGGTCAGGTGAGTTTTATCCTAGACCCTTTCTTGAGCCACTCAACTTGAGTTAAAAGCGCTGTTGTACTTCCAATTACAGTTCTGGTGTTCAGGTGGGTCTTGATTTAGAGATAACATTCCAAATATAACACAAGTTAATTTTGCGGAGACAATGAGCCCTTCATTACCATGATGAAGGTGCCTTATAAAAGGCACAGCTAGTGGAGACTAGAGAGAGATGCAATGCTCCAGTCCAGTCTCATGCTGCTGGGAAAGATGGATCCACTTGGCGAAATAATTATTTTGGTATTCATTGAGTAAAACAGAGATTGTGACAAATCTGCTCCCCTTATTAGATCCAGATCAAGTCCTTTGTGGGAGAGCGATAACTCCTTGTTGTCTTATAACTGACTGATCTTAGCTGTCACCTCTCACATCTTGTTAGCAGCCTTATGCTTCAACAACACCAGCAGGTGGGCTGTTGGAACAGTCAACCCTTTTTTTCAGACTCCCTACCCTGTGGGATCCTTTTTCCTAGATGTTGATAATTGCTCCAGCAAAGCCAAAGCACATTCCTTAGCCTCCCATCCCCTGCTGCTCCAATGCCCTGTTGCGCTCCTCCAGAATGTCACAGGGAATTTCACTTTGAAATTGTTTAAATGCTACTGAGATTTTCCAATCTTTCCGCTGACTGGGCAAGTAGCTGAGTCCTTTTCCACTGTTTGTGCCAAATTGTGGGATATATCTACAACCAATAGCATCCAGCCTGCTCTAACTGTGCAGCTTAATTTCCTATGGCAACCAACGAAACACACAGAATCTGGGTTTGTTTTTCTAACACAGTGTGTTGCCCCTTGCCGCTCTGGTATGATGTTAGCACAGTTATAACAGCATCACTGGCACTGTGTGTTTGCTCACACACATCAGTCAGACTTTAACACATTCAGCCAGGTCCTAAACATTGAGCCATTCTTTAGACTCACTCTGGCCTATAAATATTGTGAGTAGGAGTTAAAGTAAATGGGACCGCACTGGAACACAGATCTGGGGCCCACAAATTTGAGGCGCCAGAGTTCCGGGGCCCCTAAAAATAGAAAAATCTGGTGGAAAGCATGTTCTGCCCTGCCATGGCTGCTGGCAGGTCCTGCACCCCACCATTGTTAACCACAATACTTATTGCGTTATGCAGTGTTTGCTAGTTTGTGACAATAATTGATATAGACATAAGTGCCATATAAAATTGTAAATATTTTTATGGAGCGATAACTGATGAAGGTGGTGCTGAGAAGTAGTTGCAAATGCCTACCTGGGCTGAGGCCCGCACATGCATGAAGGGCGTCCAGACAATACAGGAAGGGGGCCTGGAGATTAGGAGGGTTCTAGGGCCCATCAAATTACACTTTAACCACTGATTTCTGTGAG
This sequence comes from Podocnemis expansa, assembly GCA_007922195.1. Taxonomy (NCBI): domain Eukaryota; kingdom Metazoa; phylum Chordata; order Testudines; family Podocnemididae; genus Podocnemis; species Podocnemis expansa. The sequence goes on along the minus strand of ML682020.1, from coordinate 2,022,480 downwards.
CAATGATCTTTACCTGAAATAAAATAATACACATCCTTACAATACTTCTTTTTTGCAATCCACCAGGCTTTAACACCATATCAAATTAAACATCCTTGTTATAAATCCAGTAGTTGTTTTTTGTTCTCAGTCTCTTGGTCACCAATGCCTTGTGATTTTAGAAGTCTAGCTGGCTGGCTGCTCGCTCAATGCCTTTACTTTGATTGCTGTCCAGCTATAGGTTCACCAGCACTATTGCGGCTTCAGAATGACATCACCGCCTAGTCGTCATCTCTTATTTCATTCTGTTTTTTTTCCCAGCTTCCTTTTTGTGTTTCATTGTTTCTTTTGTCATTTTGCACTGGCCACATGGCTTGTCAGCACATGACAGGACAGCTCTGTGACCTTTACTCACATTGCATTTTTACTCATATCCTTCGACTTCTCAGTTTCAAAGCCAATACCCTCAGTGTGTGATAGGTCACTTAGGTCATGTGGTTCAGTTCCTGTTCCCTGGTTGGATGATACAACACTTATAAACAGGAACCGCTACCTGGGTTGGGAGGGTGAATCCCAGCTCAATTAGATGTACTCGCACTAATGTCTTGGCTAGCATATTTACAATACTAGTGTCGGTACAATAGCCTGTGCAGTGAAAGGTGCAGGCTAGTTGCCCCATGAACTTGGCAGGTACATAGGCAGGGTCACTAGTATGTGCCGCTGCTCGCTGCTGCCTGTGCTCAGGTGGCTACATGACTATTTGTGGACACTCACTAGCTGAGAGCTACTCCAAGTCTGTTTCTGTGAGCTGTGTTACTCTAGTCCAGCAAAACAAACAAGGAATCTCGTGGCACCTGTAAAGACTAACACATTTATTTATAAGTTCCCCATCTCCAAGCATTTGACAAAGTGGGATTTTCTTCCACGAAAGCTCAGTGAATAAATGATGCAATGAATAAATGTGTTAGCCTCTAAAAAAGTGTCACTGGACTACCTGTTTATTCTCTCAGCTGGAACTCACACCCTGGCTCCATGTGTAGATGTGACCTCACAGGGAGGATGGGGAGCACTCCATAAAGTAGGAGATAAGCAAGCTGAGGAAAGTGTAAAGCAACACCTTCGAGGTGCTCTTATGCACCTTGCTGCTGCTTGTGGATTCCCTGGCACCACATCTATGGCACCGTGACCATCTTGCACATCTCTGCTCTTTTTACAAGTGGTTCCACACACAGGTCATCCACTGACCCTGCTTTCCTTTCCTTAGCTTCTAGTCACACTACAGGTTTCTTGATAGTGACCAGGACAGGGTAGTCTGGTCTAGTGGTCAGATCAGTGGTGATCAGCGGCCAGGAATAGTGTCAAGGACTAGAGTCAGAAACCAGGCGGGAAAGAAGACAGAGCTTAGAGTCAGGACAGGAGTTGGGGTATGTCCCACCAGCTCCCCAGCCCCCTAGGCTCAGTGGCTGCTGCGGCGGGGAGCCCTGCGGCTCACCCTGCCTCCAGCTCGGGGGGGCTGCAGCCCCCAGCGGGGTAGCCACAGCCAAGGCGCCCCACCCCACACCCTGCGGGGGGGGCTGCAGTCCCCGGCGGGGTGGTCACAACCCGGGCGGCTCACGGCCACCCTGCCGGGGACTGCAGCCCCTCAAGCTGGTGGTGGGGTGAGCCACGGGGTGCTCACAGCTGCAGCTGCTGACCCCGGGGGCCTGGGGAGCCGGTGGGACCCAGCTCCCCGCGGCTGCAGCCGCTCAGCCCCCGGGGCACTGGGGAGCTGGGTTGGGACCAGCTCCCTGCGGCTGCAGCCCTGGCAGCGGCTAAAAGCCGGGGCCCCGACACCCCACCTCAGGGGTTGCCACCACTCCCGCCGGCGGGGAGAGCCGAGCACCCCTGCATCCCACCGCGGGGCTTCCCCTGCCCCTGGTGGGGGGAAAAGCTGGGCGCCCCGGGATCCCCACCACGGGGCTTCCCCCGACCCAGCAGCGGGGAGAGCCGGGTGCCCTGGCACCCTGCCACCGGGCACAGACCTGGGCGCGGGGTGAGCTGCCACTGCTGCGGCTACCCTGCACCCCTTGCAGCTCCCCCAATCTGGGCAGGGGAGCCTGGGGGTGCCGCAGGTCCCCACGCCGCTTGCCCTCTGGGCAAGCGGCACCCCCAGGCTCCTGGCAACCCGTCTCCCCCCCTCCAACCTGGTTGGTGGCAACATGGCCCGCAAGGGGCCATGTTGCCACACCTCCCAGGGTGCCCCTCTCCTGAAGCGAAATAGCAGGTCCACACAGAGGACCTGCTATTTCGCTTTCAGGGTCTCCCTTATTTCAAAGTAAATTTTTGTTAGTTCGAAATAAGTTGTTTCGAAATAAAGGTTTATTTCAAAATAAGTCATTTTGGAATGACTTATTTCAAAATAAAGCCTTGTGTGTAGACATAGGCTTGGAGCTGGAGCTGGGAGTGAGTCAATCTGGCAGCCTTGGGATACTAGGATGGCCTGTGAGACTTGGCCTTCCAGAATTAGTGAGGTGACATTTCATCTGTCCCCCTTGGCGGGCCTGAGGGAATGTCAGAGACCCACTGCAGGCCTGAGTTTTAGCCCCAAGGGGGGAATATCCTTGGTCTCCTAGGTCCTTACACACCTGTCTCCATGGACTGAGACGAATACAGATTCTACCAACAAGGATCTCCTGGCTTTGTGGCCATGTCCTCTCTGCACTGCCCAGTCACTTCCTCGCTGCTGTCAGGTGTGAGTGAGCACTCAGTATCTTCATGTGAAGATCACTCATTTCCTCATATTCCTGGCCTTCTCCTTCCCCGATTGCCTTGCTCCAAACATAGCATAGCATGATTGATTGGGCAAATGACCTGGGTTTTCTGATACCCTCCCAAATAGCTCCCCAGCCAGCTGTGTAAGCAAAAAGAGATGCTTGAGCAATGTAGGGAAAAGGAGTCAGCCAGGGCTAGATGGAATCCAGAGTCCAATTTAGCTGGGGTGTTTGCAAACATGTTTTCTCAGCGTTAACTTTTCAGTGCTCTCCACCAGAAAAGCCCATACCTGAGAATGCAGAAACCCTGTACTAGTTTGTGCTAGTACATCTATTTTAAACTGACTTGCACCTGCTGAATTCTGGACGCCAGGGGCATGATCACACGTGTTCCTTGTGCTGGGCTCGTGTCCCCACTAGTCACTGTTGGGTTGATGTTCAAAGCAATGCACCATGGGTAGTTAGCCCACAGTGCAAGTAGACACAGAGGCTTGTGGGAAGGTTGTCGCGCTCCCGTGATGCAACATGCTCCTTCCTCTCCCTCCTTGTCACAAATGTACATTTGTGTTAATTATCCAGCCCCACAACATCATTAATAGGAATTTCACCAATCAAATATCCAGAGGGGCTAGGGAATTTCACATAAGCCTCTGCCTGTGACCTTGATTTTACTTGTGGGACTGGAAATTTAGGGGAAACTTTTAAAGCCAGACACAGCAAGATAAATGCAAGTGCTGTTTCTCATTCCCAGCAAGCTCTCTCACTCCACCTACATGTTCTTTTCCCAGAGGTTAACAATGTACATCTTTGAAGTCAGGGAAATGGACATTTGTCACAGCTGCAGAGGGACATGCAGGAGTGTTGAATTATTAATATCAGTGGAATAGTGGATTCTTGGTACCTGCCAAAACAAAGCTTCAGAAGTCAGTTCCAGTAACATGACAGCTCCAGCAGGTTAGGCAACTTCAAACAAGGCCGCAGCCTGCAGCCTATGTTAATACTGAGTGCAGGAAAGCACTGGTTCAGACACAGGCTCCTTTGTTTACTGGATGTGATTTATAAATTGGGCAATATTTAGCAACAAATATTGATTCAGAAAGCACTAGCTCTTGCCACTTGGCCAGCCAGTTTGACTCAGCCTGTCAGGGTGCGAACAATGTATTGCAACACTTAAATAATTTGTCACTGAGGGCTTCTCCAAGCAAGAGAGGGAATTGGTTGGTAAGGTTGCCTTCAAACAAAGAGTGAGCTAAAAATTAGGGGCTTGAGTGAGGTTCTCCAAACTCAAACAGTGGGGACCTCAGGTGCCTTTCTGGAAATATTCCCACAGCTCCCTAAATCTCTGAGGAGCTCGGCAGAGCCCTGGAGCGCTAACATGTCCCTTGCACAGAGTGTGTAAAACAGCTGACCAGCTGTGGTGGCACTGGGTTTGCCTCTGGCCAGGGGTGCAGAGCCTGCCCCCAAATCCTGATGTTCCTCTGTGTGGGGAAAGTAAACCAGTTCCATCCAGGGGCCTCCACACCATACGCATACGGGAACCTCTGCTCATGGGACCGAAGCAAAAATCAATCCTGATGAAGTCTTCATGCTTCCCCATTCTAGGGCAATGAGTGCTTCGTCTTTCTCTACGTCCCTCAAATGGACCTCTGCTTACCTATGTTTGTTCATGGGACTGGGGGGGGGGGGGGCACTCTCAAAGCCTGTTCCTTGAACTAGCCTCCAAAGAGACAGAGATAATAAGATGAAACAAATCCTTTCTCACTGGGACTCAGTCTTACTGTCATGAGTCCCACGTGGGTGGGAGAGTGTGCATGGGCATGGCATCAAGCCACCTCACTGGCTGAGCCTTATTTTTCTTGACGAATGGTAATCACTCACTTTGGTGCGTTAATCTTGCTGTACTGTGTAACTGGCTACATTTTATAATCCTCAGCCACTGACAGATAGCTTTTCTACTCGGCCTTGTATGCAGGGAGGTGCTGGGCATCCAGAGACAGACCACGGACCGGACTTCCAGCCTGTGTAAAACACCGGAGCGCCTTTGTAGTTTGTAGACCAGAGCCTCAGCTGATGTAAATTAACAACTGAAGTCCATAGAACATCGTTAATTTACACCAAAGATCTGGCTGGCTTGGATTTTTGCTTCTATCTGGGTGAATTATTTTCTCTTTTTTTCCTTTAAAATTTGATAGGTGAATTTGGGATGACAACAGGGTGAATTCTTAATTTTTTGGGTCCACACCTGAACCAAACCAAACAAAAAAATTCATTTCAGGTAACCCTTGAAAGAATGGTTTCATTTTTTCAGTCACATGAACATCCCCGCAAAATATTTTTGGGGTCAAATTAAATGTTCAACAGAAAAATGAAAAAAAGTCATTTTAAAGAACATTTTACAATGGGGGGGGGGGCAGATGTTCATCACAAACTGCCAAAGCTGTCGTAATTCTTCGTTTAGAAAACTATTTCCTAACTGAAAGGAATGCTCTAATGGTTTGGTTGAAATACCTGTCACTGTTCAGTACCTCTGTTTGAAGTTGTCTTTCACAGGCTAGAATTCACATCTGTGCGGAGAACTAGCTCAAGAACAAAGCACCAATTCAATGTTAGTTCAGCCTACGCAACTAGACTTTTGCAGGGGCTTTCAGCTAGTTTTCTGCACAGGATGAATTTCCTGCTCAGTGAGGACTCACATTTTAATAATACACACGGACACTGACTCCACTGTCCTCCCAAACACACATAGTAAACTACTCTCGCTCACAGACAAAGGAGCAGGTTCTAAGCTGACTTCCCCTTTGTTTTGTTTAACTTGACAGCAAGTCGTGTTTCTTTTTTTTTTTTTTTTTGGCCCAGAAATGTTTATGAACTGCCGACAGTCTAGTTGGTCAGGAAGATTTGTTAATATGGATTTCTTCATGATTTCTGTAATTGTTCAGTCACATCCTCTTTCTGAATACCTAACAGCAAGGTGGCGTAATGCAACGAACTCATGATGTATACTGTTTCATCTTATTTATGGCTGACTTCAGAAGTCATGTTGGATTGCAGTACAAATGTTGGGCCCTAGTTTCACCTTGTCTAAACCGGCAGAGTGCCATTAATTTCTATAAAGCAGCACCAATTTACAACACCTGAAAACTGGACCCAATGCTCTAAAAGACAACACTTATAAACAGGTAATCAGTCCCTTTCTGTTTAAAGTGAAGCCACTCTAACAGATATGTGAACACATTTGTAGCCTTCCTTTTTAATGCATGCAAATAGTGAGTTATGTGCCTAACTAGCTAATTGGGCAGTTACATACACCTGCAATCACTGTAATTGTGTGCGTGCAATAGGTGCAGAAACTCACATGCATTTTTGCAGGCCAAGTATAAACACTCAGGCCTAACTAAACCAGCGGGTTTAAAACTGATTCATGATTCACAGCCCTTTGAGTTCAGTTTTTTTTAATCAAAAACTTCAGATAATTTCACAAGTTTTTCAATATCTACCTGGTTTTCTGCCAGCTTGAGCGTTCTGACCTGCTGCCCTGGTCACAGACACCTGGCAGACAGCACTCCGCACCCATGAAGGAGAGCGTAACTGCAGGTTGATGGCTGCTGCAGCAGCACTGAGGAGAAGAAGCGGGTGAGATGGGCAGGGAACCACTGACACTCCTGCGAGGACACTGGGCCCCTAAGTGCCGCCTTACAGCATACAGCCCCATCTGTTTCCTATGGTCCGTGCCCCCCCACTCCACTGCTGGGCACCCCCACTCTCGACAGGGCACTGCCCCCCATCTAGTCTCCTTGTGAAGGCTGGGCATCCCCTCTCTGGAGTGCCATGTATGTCCCTCTGTGAGTAGCTGGGTTCAAGAATGTGTCACTGCTTGTAGAGGTATCCCATGGCACCAGGAACTGTCTGCTTCAGCCCCCAGGCCAGGACTAGGACTTGCTGCTGGTGTGTCAGTGTCCCAGTGACCAGAGCCTGCTCTCTCCTGGAACCAGACCTGTCCCACCGCTGTGAGAGGACAGATGGTCATTTTAGGACAGGAGGCCTGTTGAAGAGCTGGTTTTTGGTTATTCTCCAGCGTCCATCAGGTGGTAGAAGCCCATGTTCTGGGTGCTGGAGGAAGTTTTTTCTGGGCCCACATGGAAGAAGAAACAGCACAAGAACCAATCTGAGCTTATGCTGCTCAGGCATTTAGGAATTCACATTAAAGCCTGTGACTGCAAATGAAATGTTCAAGTCACCTGTGGGAAACTGGTTTATGGGTTGGTTTTGTGACCAAGATTAGAGATCACAATTGCATAAATAAGAAAACTCTCATTTTTCTGTATTTGTTGCTGTTTTTCTGCCTTCCCATCCTCCAGTGGGGTTGCTATTTACCTGGGAAGCTGTGAAGTTAATGTATTTACACTGGTTTTTCCCACTTTTTAAAACATTTTTGCAATTAAACACTGATAAGTGCCTGAATTTTTTTTTTTAAAACAAATGGAAAATAATTAAGGGCTTAATATAAGTGAAGAGTGGAACAGGATCTTAGTGAACAAGACAAGATTGTGGTTGCAGGCCTTTGCATAAAGGGGCTGGTGACTATACTGACTGAGTCTGTTTGATTTTGGATATAAAACAATTGCTGCGTATCACGTAGAGGAGCTGCTGATTCAGCTCCACTTTTGGGGATGGGTCCATTTTACGCCTCAAAATAGTATATTTGGTATCTTATTTGAGCTAGGGTGTGTCTGATTGGGCAGGGTTAAGGTTTGGTGTGAGTTTACAGCACACTAGCCTTTCACATGCACACTAACTGGCCATGTGGATGCTGCTACTGCAGCCTAAAAGTTCAGTAGTGCAGGATGATCTACTCCACTTTGAAATGGGAGTCAATCAAAGTGTACTGCTAGGGAGTTAGCAGGGTCCATAGAGCCAGTTGATGTGTAGCAAGCTAGTGCACCAGCCAGTCATCAAAACAAATCCCTGCTTTAGGGTGTCTTTTGGTATAATGCAGATGCTGTAAGTGAAAGAGAAACTGCACACTCTTAGGGCACATCAGACTCCCACACATGCTGGTACACTGTGTGGCATGAAGAAGACCATCAGATACCTTAATCCACTAGAGGTGAGTACCAAAGGGTAGCCATGTCAGCTCAGTTCAGCAAAACAAACAAGGAGTCTTGTGGCATTTTTAGAGACTAACGAATTTATTGCGTGAGCTTTCCGTGTTTGTTGAGATGAGTAGATGTTCAATCTGCTGAAACTGTTTGAAGACAGCTGAACCTTTCTAAATTGTTTTTTAAAAAGACATTGGCAACAGCTAGCTAACCCTAATTCTCAATTGCTAATTTCTTTCTTTCTTGTCCATTTAATCTATCTTAATTCCCTTCTTCCTGCTCCTAGTTTATAGATTCTAAGGTCAGAAGGAGCTAATATGATCATCTAGTCTGACCTCCTGCACAATCCACGCCACAGAACCTCACCCACCCACTCCTGCAAAAACCGCCTAAGTCACTGATTAAGTCACTGAAGTCCCCAAATCATGGCCTTTGGCATATTTACTATTAATAGTCAAAGATCAGTCAACTGCCAAATTAGTTTTAATGTGCTGTAGTATCAAGGTACTGAGTATAGGATTAAAAGATTCATCCTGGCAGTAAGTATGGCCCATCTGTACTTCTACAGGGTTGTATTTCTCAGGACCATGCGCGATGCAGTATCTCAAGGCGATGAGAAGACACTAAGCCCGGTAAGTTGCTCTGTATGAATCTTCCCTTGGGCAATGCCTCTGCCAAATGGTAGGGCTTACACTGACTATCAAAAGAGACAGGACACACGTTCATTCCACTCTCCAGATGAAAGATGTTTCCCAGGGGAAGGCTTCTCTACCAGAAACACCCTATCCCCAGTACCAAGGGTTTTGCCTTGGATTCTGTCACTCCCCTGACTGGCACATTCTTAGACTAGACTCTGAATTTGACCCATCTTAAAATTGGTTTTCCCTTTGGAGGGAAAGGTTCTCCAGTGTCTAAACATCTGGATCTCTTTTTAAATCAGCTATCTCATCACCAATATCTCCAGGGATGTTATTTTACAGGTGTCAATATTTTGTGCTCTTCTGTTATCCCTGCTGGAGAATGACAAACACTGCTTTCCAGATTTAGGCTGACACTGATTGTGCTTATGGATCGGTCTGTTGGGAGTTCATGGCACCGCATTAATTTCAAGGTCCATCAGAAATATGGAGAGAGAAAGCAATATTTGCTTAGTGGAAGCAAGAAGGAATCAGTTGCCACAGAAAGGCTATTCACAAATCCCCATGATCTAACTGCAATAAGCCACTTGGCGATGGTTGATGTGCAGTGGAAATGACTGGATGAACATTTATCGTTGCTTTAAATCTTTTAGTCTTATGAAAATGAGGGTCTTTGAGGAGCTGGAGTGTTTCAAATGAGAAATATGTAAGTTCCCATTAGGGCATAGTATAATATGGTCATTTGGGGAATGAGCAATGCCACAGTCACCAGTTTTGGCAGGTCATGGGATCTCCCATTTTATATTTGACACAGCCCTCCATTCTTTCCAAACAGGAGTTTCTCACCATGTCCCTTTGACTCAGGGTAATCAACTCATCCTGAGCTTCTTGTCTTGTGGAATGTAACAAGTCCGCATACTTCAACCCTTTATTTGATCAGCCAGCCCTTTCTGTGTTCCAACACTGGTTCCAAAAGAAGTTAAAAAAAGGCCATGGAATGTAATGATCCTATACTGGTGGGGGTGATGGAGAAGCCCCTCTTGAATACCCAGCTTTGTACCAAGTTATGCCTATGAATGGGAGAATTCAGTGCCAGCTGTTTGTGGTGGCGTTAAGGAGGCTCAGGTTTGGGCATAAGTGGAATCCCAGTTTCTTGGCTAGTAACTTCTGGGGGACTTGGCTGGTCTGGGGAGGCTCTGTGAAGTCTTGGTGGTTGCAACAGACTGTGGGAGCTCCTGACCCCCTACATGTAGGTGGCTCCAAAAGAATTATCACCATACTTTACTCATTTCCTTAGAGGGAAATTCAGCCCTATGCAGAGGCCAGCACAAAGCATCACTTGAGGGCTTCCGTGGTTATGAGGCTTTATGCCCATGCCAGATTTAGCACATGGGTGAATTTCACCCTGATTTCTTAATCCCAGACTGAGTGCTTCGTCCTACTTGATGTCTTGACAAAGATGCAGGTGCTATCTTGAGATATGTGTCAACATCCACAGCCCAGTCACTCTCCTGTCCAGCCTTCACTGGGAGGCGCAAAGCACAGTGACATATCAGAATGGCTATGCTCAAGTCCTTGGTCTCCATGCTCAGGATGGGACAGCAGTACATGGAAGTGTGGTCGTGTCTGTGGGCCTCATGGAACGGATTTGGCTGGAGAACATGGTTATCTGGTGCATTGGGTTGGTAAAGTCTCACTGTGCATTGTAGACAGCAGGTCTGTCTTTTGGGAAAATTGAGAAGCCTAGGATAATTTTTTTCCAAAGCCACCTGCTCCGAGTTGAATGTTCCCAACTTCTGGATGCTGTTTCCATTGCTAGTCTGAAGTGCACATCCTGGGCAGAGGGCAATGAGCAATGAAATAGCTTCTCTAGGAGAATAAGCTGACTTCAATGGGTTTCAAACACATTCTTGAAGTCGAGCATGGGCTTAAGTGCTGTGTTGAATCAGGGCCTTAATGCAAAAAGACCCAGGTGGGCAATGGAGGGGTCTGAGCATGAGGTAGGAGGAGCCGGAGGAGTAGGAAGGGAAGAATATTTTAGCTGTGGGGAGTTGTCATTTGGAGAGGTGAGTACCAGGTAGGCTGGAGAGGAGAGGCAATATTTTAAAACCAGTGAGTGATGGCAATCACCTGAGCTGGTGGTCGGGCACAGGAAGGAGCAGTCGTTAGAGGGAGGAAAGAGGATGTGGTGAGACCTCTGAGGCTGTGTGTTGTTACTCCAGCACTTAGCTCCAGAGGCTACATTCCAGTCAACTCGGCCTGGGTTTTTCTGCTCCCCATGTTGAATCCCAGCTGCTGTGCAAAAGCCCATTTAAAAGCACAAAGTGTGGGGGGAGGACCCAGAGGCAGAACTGCCACCAAAGGGAATGGCCCTGACTCATGAGGGGTCTAGACAGGACAGTGAATCATTCAGTTGGGTAATAAAAGAATTTCAGATTCTGCCAGGCTGCTTTTTCTGACTCCTGTCCCTCAGTCATCGTACTGTGTGCTCTGTTAGGCACAGACTGATGTCCCACTTGCCCAGGTCAGGGACTCGCTGGACAAAGAATCTTGGTGGAAGGAAAGGCGATAGTTAATGGGAGAGAAGCACAAATAGTCTAGATTGGAGCTGATCCTCCCTGCTGCTTGCTGAGATTAGCCTTTGCAAGGCAGGGGGTGGCTGTACAAAAAAAAAAAGAAACAAACCTGTCCCATTGTACTTCAGCCCAGACAGGAATTGAAATGACATGAAGTGAGACTTTCCCATTTTAAATCCCACTTGTGAGCCACAAGCATCTGCTCTGCTCTCACTCATGCCTGCCCTGTGGTTTGGTGCCAGCATGAAACGCTACCTGAAAATGGGCTGATTGGAATGTGGGGGGAGGAAATGGAGGAGCTATTGGGAAACAAGGAAGAACAAACACAACCAGGTCATTGCTTCTGCTAACACAGCAAGCCCTGTCCTATAAAAAGGCTAGAGAAGCCAGGCGCCATCACACACTGAGAAGGCACAGTCTCTGAGTAAACACCCAGCAACACCCAGCTGCTGTCCTGGGACAGAAGGATGAAATTTGCTCTCCATGCTGCGCTGTCCTTTGGGATACTGGGTAAGTGGCTGCGGAGCAGCAGTTTTGAGGTGGGGGTTTCAATGCACACTCAGCAGCACAGGCACTAGCCAGGGACTGTGAGGATGTTCCATAAAGAAGCCAGTTTCATTGCAGTGCACAGTAAACTCCAACAATCACTAAACTGTGCAGGACGCAAGCCAAAGGGAAAACAGCTGCTGAAGTGCTAGACTACCGAGGGATGGCAATTTTAACCCTAATTATAGCAACTTTACTGCAGTTCTTCTCTTTGCTAAGAGCCTGATCCAAAGACCTTTGGAGTGGAAGGGAGTTTTTCCATTGATTTCAGGAGACTTTAGATCAGGCCCTAAAACTGTCCCGATGGGACAGGCTGCTTTTTCAGGTTTGCTCCTTACACACTTTCCTGCTGCAGGTATCTGCAGAAGTTCCCGCTAGTGGGGCATTGGTGTAGGAGGAGACTCACTGAAAATCTTCCCTGGAGAGCATACACATGTGTTTAGGGAGGCTTCTTAAAATAATATTTAGCAAAGAACCTTTAATGTGAAAGTTACAAAAAACAAAACGAAACAACACAAAAAAAACCTTGTAGGCTCCTGTCTTACTAACCTGCCCCATGTTCTTCTCTGGAGTTGGGGGGCCTTTGCAGCTCAGCTTTGGATCCCCTCCTTGTAAAACGACATGTGTCTTCAAACTGTCCTGAGGAAGCCCAGCCTGACCCGGTGTGGCTCTTCCCACAATATCCTGGATTGCTTGGGGTTGTTTCAAAGAGGCTTCTGCAATTGTCTGATGCTGCTAGTTACTGTAACCCCCTCTCTTCTAGCCCAGCCCTGCTTTGCAAGGCAAGGCCATGAGGGGCTCCCCTTTCTTCTGGTAGGCCCAGAAATGTCCACAAGTCTCCTTTCGCTAGCTGTGTTAGTACTTCACTCACTGGGGCCCCTGCTCTTCCAGGCTCCTGGTTTCCTTTGTGGAAAAGGCTGGCTACACTCGTGGCAAATTGATCTGTCTTTTTTCTCTCCTGCCTAGGCTCTTAGTTCAGGCAGGGTGAATCCCTGCTCGTTCCCATGCATTAGTGGGGGCACTGTGGACTATGAGTGAAATCCTGCTTCTGTTGATGTCATTGGGCGTTTTGCCAGTGGCTTCAGTGGGGCCAAGGAATTCACTCTTTCTTCTTAAAAGCAATTTGCCTCTTGGCCCAATAACGACTATTGGAGCTGATGCCATCTTGCACCCTTGTTCACAGCCTCTGCAGAGATGGCATTATGGGCTGGACCCAAGACCCCTTAAAGGCAATGGAAAGATTTCCACTGACCTCAAGGGATTATGGCTCAAGCCCTAAGCAAATAGACTTCGGAAGGCGTTTTCCCCCAGGGTAGGTTGACAATGCTCTGGGGGTTTTATGCCTTCCTCTGTAGCATGGGGCATGATTCCATTGCTGGTGGATTCTCTTTAACCCATGATTTGAGGACTTCAATAATTCAGTCATTGGTTAGTGGTTTATTACAGGAGGGGGTGGGTGAGGGTCTGTGGCCTGCACTGTGCAGGAGGTCAGACTAGATGCTCCTATTGATCTTTCCTGACCTTTGAGTTTGAGTCCATGAAACTTGGAAAGCCTCTAGCACTGTAATAGATGTCGTCCCTCCAGCTCTGGGAAAAGGCTTTCAGGTGGGGTGCGGAAGCTTCCACAGTTGCTCACCTTTACCTTTCCTGCACGTAAAAACCCAAAACCAGTTTACATTTCCACTTAGTTCAATGACTTCAAACCGCAAGCACATAAAGCAGATCCATCTTTTACATTAAAGACTGTCAGCTGCTCAGACACTGTGATGACAGGACCATATAAGTACCATAGATAGATATCGCGCACACACACCCGTGGCATACAAAAGGAACATGAAGAATTTATTCCAGGATAGCTTTGCCATGCCAGCACACACCTTCAGTTTCATCAGCAGAAGCAAGAAATGCAGGAGTAATGAAGTACTGAAGAACTACTCATCATTTGATTTCTTTCACATGTTAGACTACAGTCCAGTTTGGAGAAGGCATTTTTAGTCCCAACTCTTCTTCTCTTTTACTCTGCATTTTGTACAGGGTTTCCCACACCCCTGAACTAGTCACCCAGCATGCCAGCTTCCTAGCATAGCAGCTTACTGGTACCCCTGTTGGACATCTGCACTTCTAAGATCCAGCTCAGTTAATCCTCCTGACTTTTCAAAGTCATTAAGGCAAAGGGTATTTTTAGTAGGGCTCCAATCTGCCCTGCATTTAGGGCTAGAGTAGGGGTCTGCAACCTGTGGCTCTGGAGCTGTGTGTGGCTCTTTGGCTGCCTACTTGCAGCTCACCCCTCCCTGCCAATGGGCGCTTTCTGGGCAACCCACACCAGGCTCTGGGCTCCCCACCACCACTGAGAGACCCTGTGCAGGGCCCTGCTCCTGGTTCTGGACTCCTCCCCACCACTGAGGGACCCTGCAGGGGACCCGCTCCTGGTTTCAGGCCCTTTCCCACTAGGGGATCTTGTGGCAGACACCCTGGCCCAGCTCCCCCCACAAGGAGGCTACACCCAGTGTGGCTCTTAAAACTCTTTGTTATAGAAGGAATTTTTTTAAATGGCTCTTCTTATCTTTTTGGTTACCAACCCTGCAGCATTTCCCAACGGGACAGGAACTGCCCCTGGGGCACAGTTTTGAAGTTCAAGAGGGTGGTAAAAGCTAAGGGGGTGGTAGGGGGCATCAGAATTCATGCTCAATGTTAAAATTTTTCGAAGGGGGGGGCGGTAGAAAAACAGTTGCACTGGAAAGGGTCGCTGCTGAAAAAAAGGTTGGTAACCACTGGGCTAGGGTGTCTCAGTGCCTAAAGCATCAGATAAGCACCTAGGCACATTTGCAGTTGGAGTGTGATTTCGATGAGAGTTGGGCCCCTATGCCTTTGAAAAGCCTATTTGGTGTGTCTCTGATTCTTAGGTGCCTAAATACCCTTCAAAATCAGTTCATTAGTCCTTGATCATGAAGCAGTTAAGCAGATAGAAATGCAGGCATGGAAGCACCCAGTAAGCATTTGAGTGGCTCCACTGAAGTCCACAGGACTACTTAAGGCCCTGATTCAGAGCATTATTAAAAAAACTTGCCTAACTTTAAGCACATGAAAACAAACAAGGCATCCTGTGGCCCTTTTAAAGACTAACAAATGTATTTATCCTTGTTTGTTTTGCTGAACTAGACTAACATGACTCCCCCTCTGAAACTGTTAAGCACATCAGTGTCCCATCAAAGCCAGTGTTAGTATTTATGTGCTTAAAGACAAGCACTTGCTTAAGCCCCTTGCTGACTCAGGAGCCGTGTGCATAACACTGACCATATGCATAAGTGGCTGGGAGATCAGCGCCATGGTCATTGTGTGGGATGAGTGAAATAGAAGAGGCTGGGGAGATGGACAGATGTTTGCAGCCTATTCCCTGTCCCTGTTTCCTGTTAGAGACTATGGTTTTAACCAGGGATTAAAGTATAATTTGGTGGGCCCTGGAACCCTCCTAATGAGGCAGGACCGCTTTCTACATGGGTGGGCTCCCCTCCCAAATAGGTGGACCCTTCCACCTGCATGTCCAGGCCCCTTTCTCGCACATCTGGGCTCCCTTTAAGCACCTCAGCTACTACCCCCAAAATCCATTCCCCATCCCCCAAAATCCACCTCCTGCCCCCAATACGCACCACCAAAATCCACCACCTGCTCCCAATTCCCATCCCCAGCTCAGGCGCCCCCAATACTACCCTCCCCCCCCAGCGCAAGCCAGGCTGCCCCTGTACTCACGGGCAGTGCGCTGGGCCAGGAAACTCTGCAGCCTGCAGGATGCGCTTAGAGGCTTCTTCCTCCAAGCGTAACCTGCCCGTGCACAGGGGAGCCTGGCCCCCCCTACCCTTGCCTGCCAGAACACATGGCAAAAAGCCATTCCAGGGCCCACTATTTTTAGGGGCCCAGCATTAGGCCCCTAAAAATAGAAAACGAACTGGAATGCTGCATTCTGGGTCCTGCTGTTTTTCAATGGTGGGCCCTGGAATGCAGCGTTCTGGCAGCATTTTCTATTTTTAGGGGGCCTGGAACACTGAGCTCCTAAAAATAGTGGGCCCTGGAATGGTGTTCTGAGCCATTCCGGCTTACTTTAACCCCTGGTTTTATCAGTGCAGTTGTATGATATGTCTTAATAACATAGAGAGAATATATCATATGTTGTCGTTGTGCAGTGCCTCAAATGCTCCAGCCAGAGGTGGGAGGGAGGGGTTTGCATTTTAAATATAGTACTATAAAAAAACTAGAGGCAGAGTTTTCTTTTTTAACTCATCAGTAAAGGGAGATATTTGAAACCAGAAGCACAGAAGAGGTTCACAATTAGAAACAAGCAAAGGTTTCAAGAGAGGAGAGCTTGGCAAAGACTGATAAGTAAAATGAAAAATAAAAGCAGGCTGTGACTAGTATAAAGACATATTATGCAACAATTTGGACCAGGAAAGTTGTGCACCATTGTTGGTCTCTGGAACTGCATAATCTCATTACTGTTGCCTTGCTGTCTTTCCCATCTATTGTTTGTGACATCCCATTAGGGCTTCTTGTCTCAAATGAAGTCATCTCCTGCCATGTGCATCTAGTATATCTGGGGTCCCAGGCCCAGCTGGAACCTGTGGTCACAACTGTTAGATAACTCGCACCATTCACAACATTGCAGCAGATCCATGCTCTGGCTTCACAGGAGAAGAGCATCTGTTCTGCCCTCCATTCTGCTAATGAGTATTTAATTTTTATCTCTTTGTACCAAGCTATGGAAAGAAATGGTGCAACAAAGAAAACACAAGTGTTTTGAAAACAAACAAGGAGTTCTGTGGCACTTTTAAAGGCTAACAAATTTATTTATCGCATAAGCTTTCATCCCACTTTGGTCACTTAAACACTTATACTTACACGCATGTAAGACTTACATTTCCCTGCATTTATTTTCCTCCCATTCTGTAAGTCCCCCATCTTCAAAGCATCTGATGAAGAGGGATTTTCTCCCACGAAAGCTCTAGCAATAAATAAATCTATTAGTCTTTAAAAGTGTCACCAAACTCTTTTGTTTTGCTGAACTCGACTATCATGGGTGCACCTTTGGAACTTGTCGACAAGTGTTTTCAGACACTGAGAAAGCTTAGATTTGAGCTGTTCAATAGCCTTACATGCGGCATAATGCAAACTTTTCTGAAGTTAGAGTCCATTGATGTCATTGAGGTTTGGATCAGGCCCTTTTATATCCCAGCCAGCTTGCAGCCTCTTTCAACCAGACTTTTGCTCAAGGCAACTTAAACAAATGTCTCAGCAAAGTGGAAATGCTGTGCATCATTCCAGGCCCTGCACTTGGACCCCTGCCTTCAGATATGCTGAGGATGTAGAACACAATCCTGCATGTAAAAGGTTTTGCTTTTGCCAGTACTTGCCAATAATAAATTTTTACTGATATAGAAACACTCAGTTCATTTCTGTATCTACAACCTGTCTTCCTTGTCCAATGGCATGAAAATTTTTCCAGGCACATGAGATCAGAATGAAACACTCCACAAAGCAGATTTGTATTTAGTGATGATTCCTGTGGACAGGCAGAGTTAATGTTTTGTGGGGATATGGGCTAGTTGGCATGAGAGTGATTGTGTCAGGACAGCATGGCAGAGTTTTAGGGTGGTGGAAATGTTGGCCAGATTCTGGCCCACCATCCAGAGGCTGACACCCATGGCAACAGGACAGGTGACATAGCTGGCCACTAGGGGAGTCCCCTGACATGAGAAGATGCTCCAAGCTAGACCAAGGGCATGGCCAGAGTATATAGGTAACTGGGGTGTTTCTGAGCTCCAGCAACCCCTGGATGCAGGAACAGCCTTTTGGCCTGCTCCACCTTACACCAAGGACAGGACCCTGATACCCCCAGGATCAGCAGGGGACAAAAGAGGTATCAAGCTACCTTTGTCTCACCCCTAAGTCCAGACCTACACTGGGAGCAGTTTGGCCAGGAGGCCAATGACAGTGGAGCTACCCTCCTGTGCCCCTGTGACAGTCTGCATAGGAGGACCTGCCCTTCTTTGCATCTCTTAAGCAGTGTCCCCAGGACCTCAGTGGTGTAACATGTCTCCTGCAGAGTGAAGGGAAAGTGGAAGAGTAACTTCCAGGCAAAGAAATGGGTGCAGATTTGGAGGGCTCTCTGACGCCGAGGATGAGCCCAGAATCTGTGTCTGCTCAGGATCTGAAGCTTACCTTGCTCGCCCTGCATTCAGTTTGTGGGCCATAAATTTGGAGTGACTCCACGAAGTCAAGTTCCAAAGGGGCAGCCGTGTTAGTATAGTCCAGCAAAAAAAGCAAAGAGTCCTGTGGAACTTAAAGACTAACAGATTTATTTATCGCATGAGCTTTTGTGGGCAAAAATCCCACTTTGTCAGACTTTTCATTGGAGAAAATCCCACTTTGCTCCAAAGGGTCTGATGAAGTGGGATTTTTCTCCCCTGAAAGCTCATGCAATAAATAAATCTGTTAGTCTTTAAGTGCCAAAGGACTACCTGCTTTTTTTTTCCCCCATGAGGTCAGTTACTCTGGAATTACAAAGGGACAGCAGAAGTAGAATGTGCCCCTAGTTCTTCCTCTTCCTTGAAAGGGGAATGACCATCTCCCAAGAGCACAAACGCTGGGATTTTTCCTGCATTTGGGCTGGGAAAAGGAGGTACAGTAGAAATATCTTGGTGATTGATTTGATTCTCAGGCAGACAATGAGTGGGAACTGGAATACAAAAATGTCACACCTGAAATGCTTTGGGCCAAATCCATCTGTTCAGGAAGTCCACTAAGGTCACTGTGGTTACAGCAGGGTGAACTGAGCCCTCTGTACCTGCTTGAGTAACAAACTAGTATACTGAGTTTCCAATTCCCTGGAGTTGTGCCACTGGGGATGGACAGGGAAAGTGAGAGTTGTGGGCCTCATGAGTGACCTAAGTCTGTAGACAGGGTGGCCTGTTCTTTCATCTCAGTCGAAGAGTTATGGAACAATCTGTTAGTCCTTTTTTACTCTCTCCACAGTGCTCTGTCTTGCTGATACCCCAGCCCAAGTTACCATCCGCTGGTGCACAATATCCGATCCAGAGCAGACGAAATGCCAGGAACTGAAGACGAACGGTCAATTTGCTTCATTAAGCTGTGTGAAGAAAACAACTTACTTTGACTGCATAAAAGCTATTGCAGTAAGTTGCCAGCAACATAGCAGGCCTGGGGCTGTGAGAACAACTTGCCTGATCAGACTCCATTGTCTAGTCTGGGATAAAGGCTACACTATCCTGTTTCTATCACTGATTTCCTCCCTCATTACTTGGCTCCATTACAGCACAGGCCCAGTCAGGAAAGATCCAAAAGAGGGGTTCTGTTAATTAATACTCAGTGTTTTTTGGCCCTTCTGATGCGGGCTCCCACAATTTGATTTAATGCTTTTGTGTTTCAGGATAGTGAGGCAGATGCCATTAGTTTGGATGGTGGCCACATTTTCGAGGCAGGCCTTGCGCCGTATAATCTGAAACCTGTTGTGGCTGAGGTCTATGGCACCGATAAAGGTAAGTTTGTGTGGAGGCCATAATTGTTAACCATAAATGGGTGATACTTCAACCACAACAGCATGTTTATGATGCTGTGCTACTCAGGCAAACTGGGAAGGCACAAACCCTGGACTAACTCAGAGAATCTGTACTTCTTCAAAGCTGGCCACAGACTAAGGGCTGGGGGCTCAGCTGGCAGGCATGAGGATTGATCCGCAGTCAGTGACCTCATTTACATGTGCTGAATCTCTGGCCCAAAGTGTCCTGGTGGAAAGCAGCAATGACCTGTATGCCTGCTGCCTGCCTCATTTTCTTACTTCTCCAGTTGATCACACTCTCTTGTGGAGCCATAAGCCTTAGTTCTATCATTTCATTCACCCCTGATCTCCTATCCTTCCTTACAACCAGACCAGGCCTTTCCTAATCCTCTTGATTTTTTTATTGGTTTGAGGGGCGTTTTTTTTCACTTCCATGAACCTTCTGGTTCTTTTCTCATTCCTTGCCAGTGGCCAATGGCTTTCTAGAGTAATTTTACCTTCAGACTTTGGGGCCTGCCTAGAGGAACCGGTTACATGTTATTACAGGTGACATGCTCATTTTCAGATCTCATCACCTGCCACACTCAAAACAACAATAATCTCTGATGTACTTGACTGTGTGCGGGAAGCATGCTGTGAAAAGCAGCTATTCCCTGGCACCTCTCCCCTTGACTGCTCACGCAGAGCTGAACTTGTATGCTGCAGCCTGGGAGGGGATAGAGGCGGCTACAGGAGGTGGTGGTGGGTATTCTATCCCAGGGCAACTTTTCCTTTCATAACACTTCTATATCATTTTCATTGGGCAGTTGAAATTTGGCCCCCCTGTGGAGGAGGGGCAGACCTGTCTACAGCGCCGATTCTTCCTCCGACTTCCCTACCACCACATGCGGTGGGATTCCAAGGCCAATAATGTCTTTCACAACACAAACGGAGCAAGTCCAGGGAGCTACTATTGCTGTTTCCTTGGTAGACATTTGGGTGTTGCAATGGCAGGGGAAGGCTAATGCAATAGTGTTTTTGAAGACTTTTGTAAGGTTAATTCTGCTCGGTAACTAACTGCTCCTGACAAAAGACAGTAGGCAGACTAAGCTGAGCAAATTCAAAGGCCTTCTGCTGTCAGGGGTCCTGTACAAAACTGAAAATCAAGTGGCTAATCCAGTAATGTCAGGCCCAAACTCTGAGTCAGCCGGTTGTTAGATGCTGCGTTAATAGAGGATCACAGAATCAGAGAAGATATGGTTTGGAAGACACCTCAGCAGGTATCTAGTCCCTCTTCTATCACTGCTCAAAGCAGGACCAATCCCAACTAAATCATCCCAGCCGAGGCTTTTTCAAGCTGGGAGGCTTAAAAACCTCCAAGGATGGAGATTCTACCACCTTCCTAGGTAACCCATTCCAGTGCTTTATCACCCTCCGAGTGAAGAAATTTGTCCTAATATCCAACCTAGACCTCCTCCACTGCAGCTTGAGACTATTGCTCCTTGTTCTGCCGTCTGCCCCCACTGAGAGCAGCATATCTCCATCCTCCCTGGTAGCCCCCCTCACTTTTCTCTTCTGCAGACAAAATAAGACCAGTTCCCTCAGCCTCTCCGCTGGTTAAAGAATAGCAGCACAGTGAAGTTTCCAGTGTTGCTGTAGCTGTGATGAACCCAGGACATTAGACATGTGGGGGAACTAACTTTTGTTGATGAGAGAGACAAACCTTTGAGCTACGCACAGCTCTTCTTCAGGCCTGTGCCTCTTGGAAGCATGTCCTTTACCTCAGCAGAAGTTGGTCCAATAAAAGATATTGCCTCATGCAGAGCCAGCTTGACCCATAAGCGAATAAGGCATTGGCTTGGGGTCTCACTGCTTTAGGGGTGGCCATGGTACCATGCAGGGGTGGGGCAGACCAACTTAGAAGCCGGACCCACGGTCTTGCCCCTCCCCAAGCCAGCTGGAGCAGGCCAGCCCATGGGTGGGCTCTGCTTTCTCACACTGCCTCCAGACTGGCCCTCCCTGCCCTTAGGGAGGAACAGCTGGCCCACTCCACCCCTGGGCTCAGGGCCGTAACTAGTGTGGGGCAAAGCCCCAGGTGCAGAATTTTAGACGGCACGGAAACATTGGGCATCCTCTAAAATTCACCCTATGACCATGTCCCCAGGCATTGCTTCCTGGGCAGCTTTGTCTGTGGGGCCACCATCTTTGGTCTGAACACACTGCGGTACTTCTGGGACCAGAGTGGCCCCATGTCAGCAGGGGAGGTGCCCCACTGAGGGACTCAGCCAGCGAGTTGGGGGACTCCCGGCAGTGGCAGGGGCCATATCCTGCTCCCCACCAATGGCTGTGGCTGGATCAGGCTCCGGGCTGGATTGGGCCTGGCGGGGTGCACCTGTGGCTGCTTGCCCCGGCGCCAACTTGTCTAGTTCCGGCTCTGCCTGGGCTGGCTGTTCTTGGAGGGCCACAGAGCCTTGATGGTCCTGGCCTCACCCACCTTGTCTCTCTAGCAAGGTGAGGATCAGTTGTTTCTTGGGGTGCCGGGCTGACTTGAGCAAACAGGTGGAGGACTGGAGGAACAAGCACAATTAAGTAGGAAAGAAACAGAAAGATAAACGTTAACGTTGCTGCTGTCAGAGTTGTTGGGCCTCAGTGGAAGCCGTGAAACAAATCCATTTTCTTTGAACGAAGTCTACAGCTCAGTCTGTGTCCTCAGTCTGTGTTTTTTCTTCTCTACAGCTATGTCTACACATGGGGCTGGGGGGCAGGCTCAGTTAAATTGACTTAAGGGTATCTCTACAGTGGGAGAGTTACCCTGGCCTCGGGCCCAGATGTCGCCCCCACCCCCCCAACCTGCCCCAGGGGCCTGATCTGGCTCCTGTGGCAGGCAGCTTGGGTTCAAATTGGAGCTGGATCAGGCTTGGCACCACCTGCCAGCGGCAGCAGGTGCCAGCTCTAAGCCCCCCGCTGCCTGTGGCAAGCGGCTTGGGGCTAGATCAAGCCCTCTGCTGCCTGATGGTGGTGGCAGCAGTCGGCTTCCAGCCCCTTGCCATGCCCCAACCCTTTCTTCCCTGTAGAGTTGACAACATTTAAGTCAACTTTCAGGGCAAGCGTTATTAAGTCAAGTTAAGCAAGTGCTTAAGTCACGTAATAAATTCTAAATTTGGCCAGGGAGTTTCTTAGGTAAATGTAAGGCAAGTTAAGCAAACCTAAGGCTCCAGTGTAGACATTACTGATGACACTTGAAGGAATACTGTAGTACCCCTCCAGTCCTGTCTCTGTCAGCTCCTGTTTCCCCATATCCCACCCAACCTCCCAGCCGTCTCTTTGTATTGAAATACAAGTCTCTGTTC
The DNA here is from genome assembly GCA_007922195.1 of Podocnemis expansa. Lineage (NCBI taxonomy): Eukaryota > Metazoa > Chordata > Testudines > Podocnemididae > Podocnemis > Podocnemis expansa. The sequence continues at coordinate 1,999,996 of ML682020.1, read as the reverse complement.
AGAAAGTCAGACTGTTTTGATACTGAGTTGAGAGGTCAGGTTGAAGGCAACATTTCAGAGTAATTTTCATCATTATGGTTGAGAATTCTAAGTACCAAAGTCAGGAAATTCAAAGTAGTGGGTTTCTGCTGCCTTGAACGCTCAATTCCTTTGTGTAGGTATAATATGTACCATACAGGCAATAGAGAAAACTTTAACAGACCCAGTGTAGTGTCCACTCCTGCAAACTGTACTTACATAAGTCATCTCTACTCATGTGAGGAGCTGTATTGCCAGCAAAAAGACTTATCACATAAGAGCTATTAACAGTAGCACACACAGGTGTTGAATAAATGTTAAGACATGCAATTATCAAATATTAACAAGGAGTCCTGTGGCACTTTTGAGACTTAACAAATTTATTTATTGCATGAGCTTTTGTGGGGGAAAAAGTCCCACTTCGTCAGACACTGGAAGCTTGAAGTATCGGACAAAGTGTCTTGAAGCTTCGAGCGTCTGAAGATGTGGGATTTTCTCCCATGAAAGCTCATGTGATAAAGAAATTTGTTAGCATTTAAAACTCCACAAAGCTTGTTTGTTGTTTTGCTGAACAAGAAAGACACGTCTACTGCTTTGAACCTTAGCAAATGCTACTAATCATAATAAGTAGGAAATTTATCTATATGTCCATTAGGACCAGATTGATACTGCCATGCCAAACTGCTTGTACAAAACAGGAAAAAAGGGTCAAATGTCTTGCACATTATAATGGCGTTGAAAATGTTGTATTTTATTTCCTGTGTCCAGGGTTTGTGTGACATGTAAGAAAACAGCAGTGTGAACTTGCAAGGACAGCAATCACCTTTTGTTTCTGTTTGTTTGTACCTTTGCGCTAATGCTTGCTTGGTTTTTCTCCTCTCACCTTTACAGACTCAGTCAGCAGTTACTACGCTGTGGCTGTGGTGAAGAAAGGCACTGGCTTCACCATAAATGATCTAAAAGGGAAGAAATCGTGCCACACAGGGTGGGGCAGGTCTGCCGGCTGGGTTATTCCCATTGGGACACTCTTGTTCAAGGGACTAATAGAATGGGACAAAGCCACTTCACTAGGCCATGGTAAGCTGGGAAATAGCTAGTTGAGTTGGGGGTGCTAAAAGGAAGCTGTGGTATGGAGACTTGTGATTGATCAGTGTGAGGATGAAGGTTGTGGGTTGGCTGAGGAACCTGAGGGGACATCAGCAAAGTGAACCATTCACCTTTCCTCCATTTCTCCTCTTCTTCCTCCTGCATCAGTAAGGGCATTTCCAGGAAAGCAATGTCTTCCTTGCTTTGGAATCTATCACCTTATGCTCATGCATGCCCCAGAACCTCTGTTGTGCAACAGTTAAAATCCATGCCAAGTGTAATACCCAAGGAAGAGGAATCTTAAGGCCCCTCTACTTTTCCACACATAAACATGCCATACCACTGCTGTTTACAGCCAATCACAGGTCAGAACCTTAACTCTGCTCTTTTGCAGATGCCAGCCATCCAGTATCCCCTTTACCAAACTACCCCTTCCCAAAGTATCAGATTATAGATAATCTTCCCTTGCAAACATCCCCTGTCCCCCACACTACCTCCTCCAAACATGCTAGGTTTCAAAGGGGCAGCCATGTTAGTCTAGTAAAGCAAAAAAAGCAAGGAGTCTTTTGGCACTTAAAGACTAACAGATTTATTTATCACATGACCTTTCGTGAGAGAAAATCCCACTTTGACAAACACTTTGAAGAGGGGGAACTTACAGAATGAGATGAAAATAAATGCAGGGGAGTGTAAGATATGGGATCAGGTCATGCTTTGATTTGCTGTTGCAGTATGACCTGATCCCATGTCTTACACTCCCCTGCATTTATTTTCCTCCCATTCTTTAAGTTCCCCCTCTTCAGAACACCTGATGAAGTGGGATTTTCTCCCACGAAAGCTCATGCGATAAATAAATCTGTTAGTCTTTAAGTGCCACAAACACACTAGGTCACTATAGTAAGCTCCCCCAGCCAGGAGTCGGCAGTTTGGTAAATAGCAAGTTTGCTAATAATTATTGAACATATTTTTTCATAGCTGTGGCCCAGTTTTTCTCTGCCAGCTGCGTCCCTGGTGCCCCTACAGATGAACCAAAACTGTGCCGCTTATGCCCAGGGACAGGTTCTGCGAAATGTTCACGGACTGGGGCTTATTCAGGCTATTCCGGAGCCTTTACGTGAGTGAAAGCCATTTTTATCTGGGTAACTATCCATCCACCCACCCACCCAGATTTTAACTGCATCAAGGGATAGATATACAGTAACTGGGTCTCCTGACATGCGTATACTTGTAGAGTGATTGGCACCTAGTTGTGTAATTGGTTTCTGTTGAGCAATGGAAGAAGCATCCTTACCATAGGCCTATGATGACGCCAAGCCCCTACAAGCAGTTAGTGCAGTGTTACACAGAGGTGTATCCTCATGCCTGAGCAGGTGTGTCATGGAATTTTTGAAAAACTACTCTGAGTTCTGGATTGGCTTATAAATATTCATGGTGACTTCATTTGAAGACTATAATGGTGGTGGTGCCTCTGAATAATTAAAGGTATCAAGGTGTGCCAGGACAGAGAAAAGGATGGGAACCACTGAGTTAGTGAGTGACCAGAAATTGAGCTATAAAATACACCTGGCCATACAGAATGTTATCACTGGTTTACTCCTGATGTTTTTCATTATCAAATTCTTCTTTGCCATTGTATTTTTTCCCCCAGCCCATGTGGCTCTTTAGGAAAATAACCTGTCAGCTATCTGAGGCTTGCTTCAAAGGTAGTCCTCTGAAATGCAGAGGGATGATATGAGATTAGCAATGAACACAGTATTTCAGTGACCTGATTTTTCTTTTGCTTTCCTTTCCCCCTACAGGTGTCTGAAAAATGGAGATGGAGAAATAGCTTTCGTCAAACACACAACTGTTCTAGGTAGGCATGAAGGCTCAATGCATTTCCCCACTTTCTTTCACTAGATTCTCTCCTTGAAGTCTGCCTGTATTGCACCTGCCTTCATTTCTCTCCTGGTCTGTGCCAAGTCTCTTTTCTCTTTGTCTCTGGAAGGAACATGCTTTCTATGCTGTGCACCTGACTGTTGGATAATTGCCAGAGAGAGATTAGTTTTCACCTTTCAGTATAATTCTAATGGCTCTTTCTTGTGACTGGACATGGCTACTGCTGCAGGGACCAGTTTGTATGTTGCTTCTTTGATGTGCTCAGGGAAATCATGCAGGCACATGGTTCTCTGAAAGATTAAATTTGGGAAGGGGCTCCACCTCCATCAACACTGTGACATCAACCTTCTAATATGACCTCACCATGAGATAAAGAGTGGGCTTGCAGTAAAGCACTGGGCAGGAACTCTGAAGACCTGGATTCTGTTTTTTTTTTTACTTTGCCTCTGACTCCCTGTCTAACCTTGGGCAAGTCACTTCATACCACATCCCCAAAGTGTCTCAGATGACTTTCTCCTCCTTTCACTGTTTGTGCAGAATTGCACAAATAGATCTGATGCCTAAGGCCCCTGACACCAGAAGTGGGGGGAACCTGGCAGCAGATCGCAAGGAGGGTCCTGCCCTGAACTCCAGGAAAGGGGCAGGGTTTATGACATACCTTTCTTGTTGGTCTCTGCCACCGGCTAGCTTAGGACACATGTCTTGTTGTCATCTTCTCCCATTAGCTAGCTTAGTTGGCTCCCTGCTCAGCATGTTGGTTTTGTGAATGCTCCCATTCTTAGGTGCACATTTCTCCACAGGCACTATACAGGGAGCTTAGAAAAGGCTGTCTGGCATAGTGGATTTCTAAGTCTTTTTGTGGACCCTGGCCTTCTTTTCTCTCAGCCTCAGTTCTCCATCTGTGAAACTGGGATAATATTTCTTTTGTCTGCCTCGTCTCTTTCAATTATAAATTCTTCAGGAAGGAATGACCTCTTATTATGTGTTTGTAAAGCATCTCACACGCTGAGGCCTGGATCTTGGTGGCGGCGTTTAGGCACTATAGCAAAATAAACAAACATCAGTCCAATGGCCACGTTACCATATGAGCAGCGAGAATGTGTCTCACTGTCAGATGCACATTGCTTTCCTCTCACCCAGCATCTTTCTTTCATGCAGCCCAGAGCAATCCCACCTCTCCTAACAGAGCCATAACAAGCAATTCTGGCACCTGGGACACGTTCCGATCAGAATGCTGCTCAGAGTGAGCAGCGCAGAACACGCTATTTAATGGAGTGGTTCCACTGAGCCACTTCAGGGTGCCCAGGGCAAAGCCCTGTTAGCCCTGCTGTAATTATGGCCATCTCCTAACACTGACTCAGTAGTGCCTTGTAGGAAGGGAGGAATACATCTCACAGAAGCTGTCACTCTTCCGTGCCTCATTCAGGGGGAAAAATCAAGGACCTGGGTGTTCCTGAAATGAGCATTTAAATATTAGTGTGGCTGTAACCTGTGGCTTTCCACTTCTCCCAGAAAATGACGCGAGTGGGAAAGACCAGTATGAGCTGCTGTGCACGGATGGCACCCGGAAGTCTGTGGATGACTATAAGGACTGCCACTGGGCCAGGGTTGCTGCTCATGCTGTTGTGGCTCGAAAAGTTGACGGCAAGGCTGACGAGATCTGGAACTTCCTCACTCAGGCAGAGGTATTGGTTTCCTTACCCTTCTCCCTGTTCCAGCCCCTCTTTTATGTTTCCTCTTTCCCCCTCCACTATCCCTTCTTTTTGGCTCTCTCCACTTTGTCAAACCTCTGCCTCCCACTCTTGGTGTTCACCTAATTATTTCTTCCCGGTGACAGGCGAAGTATGGCAAGAACACACAAGAAAACTTCAAACTCTTCAGCTCACCATATGGGAAGGATCTGCTTTTTAAGGATTCCACTTCCACTTTTTCCCGTATCCCTGAGGGGATGGATTCCCAGCTCTACTTGGGCTACCAGTACTGGGGTGCTATTCAGAGTCTCAGGTTGGGTAAGCAAGATTGGGCGCTATAGCAGGTGGTCATGAAATGTTCGGGCAGGGAAGGGTCTGCTGCTTGGTGTGGGAGAGGGAGGGGGCAGGGAGGATCCTTAGAGTTGCCCATTTCTCTTCCCTCTATTCTCAGCTGCCCAGCAAGGGGGATCCAAAGCACAGTCCTTGGTCTCCCTGTAGGAGAGAAGTTGCCCAGTGATAGGGGAAGGGCTACTCCCCTCCAGCTCCAACACTGCTATGTAACACATGCCGCACTGAGTACTGGGATACCCACCCTCCAGTGAAGGGTCAGTGCCCTAGTGACCAGCCCGGCTGTTGGACTCAGGGGTCTCCTGTATCCTGGGAATACCTGCTGCCCTTTGGCTTGGCTTTGTCCCTGTCATGTCTCTCACCCTACTGGAGTCCGATCCCCTGCATTACGGAGGGTCCCTCACCAAGGGTCTGCTGTAAGTGACATGAGCCCTCGCCAGGTCTGGGCACCTGCCCCACAGCTGGGAGAGCCATTCTGATTGTTGCATCCTCAGTTCCAGATTGTGGGTTACCAGCCATGAGAGGCTGATGATCCCCACAACCTGCTGCTGAACGAGGGACAAAGCAAAAATCAGTCACAGAAAACGTGGAGAGTCAAAGAGCAAATCTGTATAGGGGATGGGTGCAATTTCCCCACATTTAGTGGCTTTTCAGAATTATTTGCCAAATGTTTGCTGTCAATCATTTCTGCTCCATAGCTCCTTCATAGGCAGCTCATGGAGGACATCTTATAGGAAAATATTGCACCATTTTGACTGGATACCTGGGTCACATGGGCTAAAATCTACAAAGAAACTTAAGCAACACCAAAGGAAAAATGGTTTCAGGCTCAGTTTGGGTAAAGTTAGTCTCCAAAAATTTCATTCCATTTTTATTTCCTTTTTTATGGGGGTCAGGGAGGGACTTCAAAAATGCTAACTGTTTCGACCCGCATCTGCAAAGATTTTGTCCACCCAAAATCATATTTTTCAGAGAATAAACTATTCAGCCAAGAAACCTGACTCAGCCGAAATCCCAGTCTGGCTGGGCTGGGCATGTGAGGCTGGGGCTGTGCTGAGTGGAGCACTGGTCTCTCAGATAGTAATGCCCAGGACTGTCAGTGCTAAATGACCCAGTGGCTATGAAGCCTGGTCCAAATCAGCGTACCTAAAGTGAAACCAAAGTGAAGCAAAGGCAAGTGGTGGTATCCCCATCTTTTGATGTCTTCAGACCAAGACTGGATGCCTTCTTCGGAGAGGCTTTAGTCCATCATGCAGTACTGGTCCCAGTACAGGGGTAACTGGGGGAAATTCTCTGGCCTGGATGACAGCCAGTCAGATTAATAATCCTTTCTGGCCTTAAACTCTATGCCCCAAAGTTGATTTTGAAGCATACTAATCCAGTGCGACTGAGCTTTGTGATCTCCCTTTCCTGCACAGCCTGCCCTCCACTGATCCAGCACTGCTCATGCAACAGGACCATTGTGAGTGAAGCCGCAGGGAGTATGCATGTGCAGTGACTGGTGAAAGCAGCCCCACTCTCCCTGGAATGAGCCAATAAGTCCCAGGCTTTAACTCAGCTTTTGAGTTCTTCCTTCTCTGCTATTTCCCTAGATTATATCAGACCCGACACAAAAAAGGTGAAGTGGTGCACAGTGAGTAAGGACGAGAAGGCCAAGTGTGACGAATGGAGTGCGGTGAGTGGAGGCAAGGTGGACTGTGCCCTAGGAGAAACTACAGAAGAATGTATTATCAAGATAATGGTACGAACTTTTCCTTTTCCTACTGCTCTCTCCATGCACCTGCCAGCAGGGAGGAGCCATCCCCTCTTTCTGTCTTTGAGCAGAACTTGTTGGGAATGCTTTAGTGAAACAAGTTTTCATTAGTAAAAACTGATTCATTAAAACTGAAACTTGTTGTGGGAAAGGGTCAGTTCTGATGACTTTCTTAACTTGATTTTTATTTTTTACGCTTGCATATTAGGGAAATGTTTCATTTTGATGTTTTCTAAATTCTCATTTTCCAAGTCAAAGTTACTCTTTATTTTATAATTTAAGCTAATTAAACAACCCATCTCTTTGACGTCAATGTCAAAAATGACAGCGATTTTTTTTTTTTTTTTAATCTCATTGCTGAGCAAGGGAGGCTGCATGAGAAGTAGCTTCACTTCATGTTTACTGAGTTGCTTTCATTGCAGAAAGGTGAAGCGGATGCCATGAGCTTGGATGGGGGTCATGTCTACACGGCGGGCAAATGTGGCTTGGTGCCAGTCATGGGAGAATACTATGAGGGTGAGTACCATGCAAGCTGCTCTTTTACACTCTCCTTTCCCCATATCAAAAGCCCGGATTTTATTTGGATTAGTGAAAAGTCAGAGGCCCTGGTTCTGGCCGTAATAAACTTGATCCAGGAAATGGGGGTGGGGGGCAAAGGGGCTTTAAATCACTGCATCCCCTAGATGCTGCAGGCAGATTCAAACTGGAGCAGTTCTGGGCATAAACCGGAGTAGCTTATTAAGAGTGGAAGGAGGGTACTCTAGCCACACCCTTACCTCTTCTGGTGTCCCTCTGTCCCCTCAAAAATCTCCCCAATGGGAGCTGTACAGTGTGTATGTCTGGGGGGGGGGGGCGGGGAGATAGGGCTATTCCATTGGCTCTGTCCTCAGAGAACAGCCACCCTATCATAGGGGTATTCCCAGGTGGCCAGTTCTAGGTAGCAGAGAGCACCTTCCTACCAGCAATCCAGGTGTTGATGTCCAATTTCGAACCCACAAAAAGGCTGTTTTCACCTCTCTTTAACAACTCTTAGTTATTCACAGAATTCCTCACAATCATTAAGTCATTGTCTTCTACTCTCCAGCTCATCTCTGTCTATGGAGTCGAATTGCTCCAGAAGGGCTTTGTTCAGCCAATGCATTAGATGTTAGATCAGTAACTCCTGTTCCCTTCTATTAAGGCTTCTTTAGAAAGTAATTTGGCACCTGCCCCATAGATAAATCATTGCTGTGCCAGAATCTTTACAAATCTGCACAACATTAGGGAAATCTGATATGAACAGTAACTGTATGCTTCCTTTTGAAGTGCTTTTGTTCTGAAATCTCCTCCTCTTTCCTATTTCAGATGACATCCAGCAATGCGAGAAGGCAGGACAACCAGGAGGTAATTACTGGTAATGGAGGGGCAGGAAATAAAATCCTGGCCTCAAGTACACTGAAAAAATTACCTGGTCAGGAGACATAAAACTAAGGACTAAGAATGAATAGTCAGTGTTCACCACAAAGATTGCTATGGGGATCACTTGTGTCCAGTGTATTCAGAAACGATCTGGGGCGCAGATCCTGCAGTAAAGGGGAAAGTTTGCTAATGGCCCTCAGTTACTTAGATTAAAGAGCACAGAAGGAACAACATAAGGACCCACCCAAATTAGTCAATTTGACAACATGATCTCTGATATGATACAGCAGAAAAACAGGGTCAAGGTAGCAAAGGGAACAAGTTAAACTATGAAAGGATGTAAAGAAATGGGGTCAGAAAGAGATTTACCCCTTGATACAATGGTGCCCAAATGGCCAGGTGGATTATGGCGGATTATTGTTGTCTTCCTGTGAAAGATCTTATAGTAGCCTCGGTCAAGGATGGTAGCAGACCAGATGATGTGTTTTAGGATGGCAATTCCTGTGGTTACATGAACATTTTTGGAAATCCCTGTTCAGAGTATATTATGCATCTTCCCCTGTATTGTCTGATCCATAGGGGGTTTTGAGCCTCCACGGGGTGAATCTGTTAGCTCAAGTGGCAGAACTTTAGACTTTCAGTGCTGCAGGTATTGGGTTCAAACTTTGCTGTTGGCCCAAGGAAGGGCAAATGAAGGGGAAATCCTTAGAAGAGCTTCATGTAAAGAAAGGAACCCAAGTTCTCCTGTGATATCTAGAAGGTCTGACTTCATGTTCTTCAACATAAACCCCTAGTTATCGCTGTGAATTGCTACTAGATCATTGATCAAATCATGTCACTGATACAGATGGCAGTACTGTCTGCTGCCTGTTCACCGACCCCCCTGCATGACATGGATTTCCCAGTCTGAGACTCTTTCCTAGTGGACAAATGTGCCCACTGATGCACTGCCCAATGGACCAGACCCAACGCCCACTGAAGTCAGTAAGGCTATGTCTACCCTAGGAAAAGTTAGTTCGAATTAGTTAATTGGAGCTAATAAGTTCGAGTTTAGTTCAAACTAAACTCAAACTTATTAGTTTGAATTAACAAAGTGGACTAATTCGACTTTACCTTAAGTTGAATTAGTCCACTTTGTTAATTCGAACTAACTGCCCTTAATATGAATTTATTAAATTCGAACTAAGGGTTAATCCTAGTCTATGCCATCCTTAGTTCAAACTAAGGATCGAACTAAAAGCTTAGTTTGAACTAACCCACATGTCTTCCTAATTTGAACTAAGTTTTCATTAGTTTGAATTAAGGAATTCCTTAATTTGAAATAATGAAAGCTTAGTTCGAATTAAGGAGGCTGAATTCGAACTAACTTGCAAGTGTAAACATACCTTAAGAGTGTTCTCATTGGCTTCCAAGGTGACTGGATCAGGCCTCAGCTGATGCTGCGTGGTAGGTGTGTTGCAGAGCTGAAGTTCCCCACAGGGCCTGGCAGGGAAGCCTGCACCGCCCCAGCCTATGTGGTACCTGTTCTATAGATAGGAAGGGATGTTAGAACCAGAGCTGCCAGAACTACAGACACATGATGTTGGCTTTTAAGGAATATGTCAACATTTCCTCTGATTTATTTTGGAACATGGGCCACTCATCCTTAAGGGAGGGAGAGACAAAAGACTTTGAACCTGGAAAGGGAGGGGAGCCCATACTTTGATACTAATGTGTGGGGTCTCCTCACCATAGAACACATCATGACCAACTCCTGCACCCTCCTCCACATGGGAGCATGTGGTCTGAAAGACTTCAGAAATAGCAATGTGGGGATCCAAGATATCAGAATACGTCTGTTCCCATGTATCGCCAAATCATGCTCCACTGGAGCTTCATTGTTAGCAGCGTTGCAGATGGGGTGGCCAGTTGGATTTGAAACTACAAGGATACACTATTTGATCCCAATGCACAGTGTGGAAGAGTGGCAGAGAGACATAGATTGTTTTTGTGGAATACCAGTATGCCAACACATTGACTAGAGTGTACCACAGGGACAGAAGCCCTGGCCTACAGTGCTGGAAAGAAAACAAGTTTTAGTAGAAATATTTCCCCTGGGACAAAGGCTGGTCTTGTTGTCAAGAGTCAGAACTGGAAAGCAAGATGCATATGCTAGGTCCCTGGCCTTGACGTAGATTTTCTGGGTGAATGCAGACAAATTGTTTGACCCTCTACATCAGTTTCCTTACCTGTGGAGAGAAAAATAATGGGGATAATACTACCAGAGGGGTGTTGTAGGGCTAAATGCATTGCACTTGCAAAACCCTCTGTATCCTTGGTTAGAAGGTGCTGTCAGAGGGCCCAGCATTCTTGTTATTCCCATTGGTAGATCTTCCCTGTTGGAGGGGAAGGATGTGAATAATTCTGGAACCTTCAAGTCAATTCAGGTTGAGTTTTGACTCTCCTGCTTCGCTTCCTTTCCTCTCTGCTCTGTGACAGGAACATATTATGCCGTGGCTGTGGTGAAGAAATCCAACCCCAGTATTACATGGAAGACCCTGCGTGGTAAGAAGTCCTGTCATACAGGTGTTGGGAGAACTGCTGGCTGGAATGTCCCCATGGGCTTGATTCACAGTGAAACCGGGAGCTGCAAATTTGGTGAGTTGACCCATGTACCCACTTCTCACAGTGACTATTCGTGTCCATGTCCACAGTACAGATACATGGGAGGCCAATTCTAGAGAGAAAGAGCCTCAACCCATAGCTCTCATCTAGCCTCTGAGTTTCTAGTGACCAACAGAAGCTGGCAGGGTGATAGCAAGTGGAAAATGCTACTTCATTCCAGTGAGCCCTGTTTCCCTGAGATGGACTGAGTGTTTCTTACAGATATGGCATTTCAGTCTATTTAGTTAGCAGACTTTATTGAACATGAAACAAGAAATGGTCATTTGAATAGATAATGAGACCATCACCAATTCTAACAGAAAGGATGAAAAAGACAAAGGCTTGGGCAGAAATGTGCCTTGCAGGCTGTCTGTAGCCGCCTGCGGAAGGATTTCTTGTGCTTTCTTCTAGGATAGCTGGTATCAGCTATCAGAGCCGTAATGCTCTGTTTCAGTGCCCCTTGCAATTAGTGGTGCTTGGGGCTGGCAGCAAAAAACACGCCCTTTAATGGAGCAGCTCAATGGAGCCACTCCGGCGCACCTGGGGCAAAGCCCCATTCACCCCACTGTAGTTATGGCCCTGCCAGCTATGGTTAGAGATAGGCTGGTGGACTAGAGCTCTGATCTGTACCAGTGTGGGATGTTCTGTCTTCCTTTTGTGACGAGTGTTAGATCAAACACTGAACCATCTTGATAGTGGTCCCATGTCACAATTTTTACCTTATGCAGCCTCTGCCATTTCTGAGGGTGAAGGTATTACTTAGATTGTAAACTCTTTGGATCCAAGACTTTTCTTCTGTAGCTGTATAACATCTACCTTAGTGGGGTCCTCCCGGTCCCTGACAGCAACACAAATAATACCTATCTACACTTCCACATTACTCCTCATTCCTTTGAGTCTCATGCTGAAAACCTGGCACCTGTGATTTGCTGCCCACAGCAAAGACATGCCAGTTTCTTACTGTGAGTTTCACTTTCTGTCACTGCTCTGTGTGTAAGTGAAGCCCAAGAACTGATGGGCTCTAAAAAGGGTGATGCAGCCTTTCATCTAAGGAAATGCCTCCTCGGCCTTTTAAGGAGATTTTAGATTTCTTTTCAAGTAACTTAAAATTACTTCAAGCCTAGAAACATTGAGTCGTATGAGGATTCTCACTAAGGGATAGAGAAAAACAGAAGTAAGAAGGGGAATATACATGAGGTGTTCTGTATTCCTCCTGACAGATACATTCTTCAGTGAAGGCTGCGCTCCTGGATCTCCAATTAACTCAAAACTCTGCAGCTTGTGTGTGGGCTCAGGCAGTGGCCTCCCACCAGACTACAGATGCATCGCCAACAGCAATGAAAGATATTATGGATACAGTGGGGCCTTCCGGTAGGTGACCGAAATATAATGCTTCATGCTTCTGGCATAAGGATGGAGTGAGAGGCATGTATCTGCTGCTAGCAACCCCTGAGACCCCCACCTCTTCCCCCTCACTCTCATTTCCTCCTCCTTCCTGGCCCTACCTGGAGACACCATCTTTCTGCTCACAGCACCCTGCAAAACACACAAAGCAGTACTGCTCCTTTAGGAGCAGGAGGAGCGATAGCAGATGGGGACTAGAACTTCAGACTTTCCACAGAGTGGAACCACTAAAATTTCCCCTTTAACTGAAAGGGCGAACAGGAAAGCATCTTTCTCCAGTTCCCTTTTATGATTACAAAGGAGGTCAAATCCAGCTCCAGGGGCCATCTCCTTGGCATCCTCCAACAGCCCAGGACTAAGTATATTGTATTGCACACAAATCCTGCCAGGCAATAAATTGTGTTTTGCTCCCACCTAGTCATAAAGAAATGGTAAAAGCCCTTTAAGGTTCATAGTAATTTTGGTGTAAAGTTCCACCTTTCACAGGTTATCACTATTAAAATGTACAGTCAGGATCCTCATGGATGGAAACAATTGGGATTCTGAGAGTGGCAAATCTTGCAACAACAAAATAAGTAATAATAATAGTAATCAATAGCACACACATTTCTTATTCATTGAACAAAGCTTTTATTGTCTGTTCAGTTTAAAAGCACCAGTGGTGAAATGCAGACCAGAGTCTGTGCATTGCTAACACTAAAAGGTCATGTTTTATTTTTTTCTATACATTCTTTGTCAGTTCTAACACAGCTAGACATGTTTACAGAGTCAGGTCACAAAACAGCAGCAGATCTGAAGGGAAGGCAATGATTTACAAAGACCCGTAACTCCTGCTTGTCTTCTCTCTCTTCTGTAGGTGTCTGGTTGAGACGGGGGATGTGGCCTTTGTCAAGCACACAATTGTCGATGAGAACACCAATGGTACGGGATTGTTTCACCTTGACGTTATACTCCGTCAGCCGCTTGTCTTAATGCTCATACAATCTATGGTGCAGCCAGACTGGCTGTAAAGGACAAAGTCCTAGGTCTGCCAGGAAGCTCAGAAAACAGAAAGGGTTCTGGGGAAGGGGAGGACTTCATCATGCTTGTGGGAGTACCCTGCTCTGACTAAGCTGCTGCTGAAGCATGTGGATTTGGTGTCATTGCTTCTCTCCTCCTTGCCATCACCGTGCTCTATGGGTTTGAACCAAAGCCAGAAGAAATCAGTGGGAGCTTTTCCACTGCCTTCAGAGGTCTTAGATGGAGTCCCAGGAGACGGCAAAGTCTTGTTAGGTACTCAGGGATATGATGTGCAGACTTGTGTGGGCATACAGACTAGCACTAGCTTCATACTGCAGAGCTTGGTTGCTGCAGTCTGTGACCCATGTCCTGCTCACCTTACACTGGGATTGGGAGCAGTTGGCATGCCCACCCTGCCCAGATAAAGCCTGCCGTTCTGTCAGAGGTCAGCGTTACTCTTTCCTGGGGTTTGACTTTGCTGGTAACTTACACAAGTCACAGAATGGAAACCCCAGCCAGGCTTCTTTCCAGACTTGGCTGGTCCTCAGGCTTCCTGCAGCGCCAGGCTGTCTCCATCCATAGTTCTCTGACCATTGGATCAGCCTCCTGCTCTTCCTTCCTGGTGGAATTAACAGGCCACAGCTGCCCCAGTCAGCCTGACTCCCCCTCAACAGCTTCATGCAGGGTTCTCACTCCTCCGCTGTCTGCCATGGAGTCTGTCACCCACTGTATGCATGGCTGAGTTCAATACCCACTTCCAAAAGCCCTTGGCTAAGAGCATCAGAGCAGTCTAGGGGATTTAGACACATCTTCTAGCAGAATGAATGTTCCTAGAAGATGTGTCACTAAATCCTCCAGATCACAGTGATGCTCTCAGCTACTCCATCTGCTCCCTGCTGAGCTCCAGTTAATACATCTCTTGGACGTGTGCGTGCATGTGCGTGGACACACACACACACACACACACACACACACACACAATTCCAAACAACACCCCACAAGGGCAATCACACTCAGCTCAAGAGCCTTAAGCACCTTCTCTTTCCAGGACGCAACAAGGCTGACTGGGCGAAAGATCTGAAAAGCAACCAATTCGAGTTGCTGTGCCGGGATGGAAGTCGGGCCCGCCCTGATAACTACAAGGATTGCAATCTGGCTGTAGTTCCCGCCCATGCTGTGGTCACACGTAAAGACAAAGCAACTGATGTCCGTGAAATGCTGAAACGCCAACAGGTCAGTATTGTATTGGAGCAGAAATATACTCTTCTTGTTTTTATATTGTCTCTCTTAGCATTTAGAGTAAGCCAATCACAGGTCACACGTAAGTGATACAAGCCAGTGTTAGCCCATTAGAAACCCTTATCAGCAAGTCCGACTTCCTGTTCAAATCCAGACCTAGTTGGCTGAATCCGTGTTTGGATTCTGGAGAGTGGACTACTGCGTTACTACAAATGAAATAAAAGAGGGGCAATTAATTACACTGAATGTTTTCATCCAATCAGATCAACTATCTAAAAAGCTTTAAGCCTGATCTGAAGTCCACTGAAGTTAATAGAACAACTCCCATTGACATCAGTAGACAACAGTACCAGTCATTTTTCATAAATCAGACATTTTATGGCCTGACAGGCCATGGAGAACTTTCAGTCAGCTACAGCTTGTTTCCATATCCTATCTCATCTACTAGAAATTGGAACTTGGGAGACTAGAGAATCTGGTTCTCTGAGTGAGAAAAAATGAGTGTTTTGAGATTTCTCACTATTTCTAGAGGACCAAAGCTGATTAAGATCAATCATCCACTGAGACATGCTGCTTCATATTGCAGTCACCACTCTCGGTTTTAAGATTTTCTACTTTGGCCTTCACGATAGCACCTGAGCATTTGCCAGGTAAATCTGCATGGTGAGTCCCATGCTTGTCTTTGTGGATTCTTTTGCTCTCCTCTCCTCCCTGTAGAAGGAAGCTCTTTTAGGGTGCTGCAAATATGATCTGTGTTTTCACGAGGCTGAGTTTTTGTTTTTATCTGTTTACTTCCACTTACGTATTCACCCTTGTGGGTTTTTTTAGCGCTTATTTGGAAGCACTGGATCTCAGAAAGAAGTCTTTGAGATGTTTCAGTCTGAAACCAAGGACCTTTTGTTTAAAGACTCCACCAAGTGCCTGATTCAACTTGCTGAAGGAATAACCTATGAGCAGTTCCTGGGAAAAGACTACTTTGATTCTGTCTCTAGTCTCAGTCAGTGCTCACCATCAGGTAACTGTAAAATAACCCAGATCAGAAATGGATGAACTGCATCTCTCTGCTTCATAGACATGAAGGCCATGTGGATTTGGGGCTCAACGGAGTTATGTTTGTCACTGCTCAGTCCATTTTCCCAAGTAAAAAGAGGGCAATAACTAATGAAGATACCAATATTTTTGTTTCTTTAAGAAATGCTATAAGTGAATTGAAACATTCTGGGTGCTATCACCAGAAACCTAGGTCTTTCACTGATCTCTAGTACAGGTGAAGTATGAGAAATGGTGATGCAACCACCTTCTCATGCCCATGTGTTCACTTCTTTCTGTAGAAACTAGGTCTTAGCATAAGAGACGAGTAGTTCATTTTGCATGTCCATTGAGTTCTTGGCTATCCTCTCGGACTGCTCCGTAAAATACATCAGAGGGCTAAATAGCAGGGAGTGAGGGGAATTATTTAACTTCAGCTCTAATGTGGACACAAGGACTAATGGATATAAACTGGCTACCAGGATGGTAGACTTGAAATTAGAGGCAGGTTTCTATCAGAGGAGTGAAGGTTTGGAACAGCCTCCCAAGGGGAGCTGTGGGGGAGGGGGTGGCAAAAAATCTAACTTGATAAATTCATGTAGGGGATGATATAATGGGACAGCCTAGTCTGGCAATTGACTGGTCTTTGGCTCCTGGTGGCAGATAAGCCAACAAGGTGATTGATGGGATGAGGTCTGAGTTATTACAGAGAATTCTTTCTAGGGCGTCTGAGTCTTGCCCATATGCTCAGGATTTAACTGATCGCCATATTGCGGTCAGGAAGGAATTTTCCCCTAAGGCAGATTGGCAAATACTCTGGGGTTTTTTCACCCTCCTCTGTAGCATGGGGAATGACTTGATTGCTGGTGGATTTGCTATACCTTCAAGTCTTTAAATCATGATTTGAGGACTTCAGTAACTTAATCATTGGTTAGACGTTTATTGCAGGAGGAGGTAGGTGAGTTTCTGTGGCCTGCATTGTGCAGTAGGTCAGTAGATGATCACATTGGTCCTTTCTGACCTTGGAGTCTGAGACTGCCAACAAGAAGGCAAATTAGAGCCAATTATGGAGGTGGCTGTTTTGATGTGGATTCATGTGTCCTAAGAATCTAGCTTGAGATCACCAGTTCATTTCATACAGTCCACCATACACTCATTGAATGGTAGCAACTCTTGGCCACTACTGACCTGGCTCAGATTTGAACCAGTGCCCTAGAATCCACTTACAAGTCCTTTGAGCCCATGAGCATCTAGTCCAAAGGACACTAATATTATGAAAATGTTTATTCTCCAGCTGGACCTGTTTTCCAGAGAGTTGGAAATAAAATATGCTGCTGTTAGCTCTCTAGCCAGCACTGCTGCCCCACTCCCTATGGTGCTTCCTGTCTGGAGAACACACAGCTCTCCCTGCCATTGTTCCATTCCAAACAGTGAAATGTTGTCAGGATGGGGAGAGTGATTTGTGGCACTTTGTGCATGTAAACCTATGGTGTGTTTTCCACATGGCAACATTGTTACTGCAGTGCTGTCTGTGCTGGTAGGATGTGAGATGTGTTTTTATTTTCTGTTTGAACAAGCTGCTGTAATATCTGAACCTGCCTGTTCTTTTCCCCTTATAGAACTCCTCCAGGTCTGCACCTTCAATGACTTGAACTGATCAGCTTAACAGGCGCGCCGCACAGCGGGAGGAAAAACCTGGAAGCTTCATTCCTTGTAGCATTGTCAGCACTGAACTCTAGCCAGCTGGGGTCCCGCTGTCGCTGTCTCTTTCTCTTCCTTTAACTCAGCATTGAAGAGGTGTCTAACCTGTTCTCATGACATTGAAAACTTCCTGCAGTCATCAGCACAAGAAATAAATGAGCTCAGAGTCTAACAATGGCTTGTTGTGATTTAGTTGGAAATACTCCTTGGTGTTTGCAGCCGCAGCTCTTAAGGCTATGTCCACACTTACATGTGAATTCGAATTGATTTGCATCAATTTGAATTCAAATAAGTGCATGGACATGTCCGCCTTCCTCAATTCGAACTGAGGCACTCCTCAGTTTGAATTGAGGAAAGCAGAGTTCGAATTGGTCAAACCTGCTTTTCCATTGAAGTCAGGGTCAATTCAAAGTGAGGAATTCGAATTGACATAATGTGGCCACATCAATTCAAATTCACTGTTAGTTTGAATTAGCCACAGCATGATTTTTTCCCTATACAATAGCGCCCCTGACTGAATTCAAACTAGCAAGTCCTGTTCATGGACATGCCAGTTCGAATTGGATTTTCTAGTGTGGCCATGTCAATTTGAATTGACTGAATTCGAATTAGATTCAAATTGGTCAATTCAAATTCAGTAATTTGAATTGAAATGCTCAGTGTAGACATAGCCTTTCAGAATACTATCAAACATACAGAGCAGTGCAGCATGGCCTCAGAAATAGACAGACTTATTTTTCAGGGTGTATGGTATGCCTATCATCTTTCTTGGGAAGCGTTTACAATACATCTGTCTAAGTGCTATGATAGTACAAATAAAAATAACACATACCCAGAATAATCCAAACCAGTAGAGCTTGTCTGGCTGCATAGCTTACCTACCAAGTGGAATCAGTCAGAAGCATTCAGTTTCTACCATGGCTAGAGGACCAGCATTTTTGATGTGATCGGTTGGCAGTTGTCAGCAACAACTAAACACAAGTAACTGCATGTGGCATCTAGATTGTGTGCATCTTCAGAAGGGAAATTGTATGAAAGAAGCTAAATTTTTTGAAGTATTCATACACAAATTCTCACTGAGTACACATGGCCTGGACCAGCCTGTCACAGCTCCTGTCAAGCGCCTCTCTTGACCACCCCAGAATTCTGTGTCAGGGCGTCTAGCTACTGAATCTTTGGATGTTTGCACCCTCCAGAGTAGGAACAGCTTCCAACTGCCCCACTCTAGGTGCCTAGGCACACTATGGGGGTGCTGATCCTCTATCGTGTGCTTTTTATCTTCAGGCAGTGTGTTTATGCCATAGTTTGTGTCAGGTGAGTCAGGTCCCACCTGTCTGGAAGTCGTTTGCTTCAGGGTCTTGTGCCTAGCACTTAAGAATGTGTGTGGTTTTGTAGAACTAGTCCTGTTCTTGCCAGCTTCATGTATTGGATAGTAAACCTGCAAGCAGGCATCTGCTTTGTTAAAAGTGCAGGGCTTGACTTTGTTTCAGGAGCTATGTCTCATGTCTTGGGTTCTCCCTTTCTACTACACCCATCAGGGCCTTCCAAGGTCCTTTTGTTGCAGTGAACGGCCAGGGTTCTTCTCGATGAAGCCTCCTCACCAAACTCGCCTCTGATTTTGGTCAATTCACCCTCTTGCACTTGTCTCTGTGTCTCCCTCACTCTTCCCCCATTGTAAGTCCTTTAAAAACACCTGCTTTGTCACTTCTGTTTCTTAGGCTGGTTGGGGAATTTTTCCATTCCTTCTCCACTCTGTAGGCACAGTACTGTCAGCCTCAAGAGATCAAAAATTATATCAGACCCTCTCCTGAAGTCACAACACTGGGCTCACATCATGACATTTCTTTCAAAATATGACATTGAGTTTGGTCTATCTTGATGTTTGAACTTCCTCCACCCAGTCCCAGGGTGTGGGTGACACTAAGTGCTGCCCCTGCTGCTACAGATTTTGGGTGAGGGGATGCTGGCCCTGCTCTAGACTCTCTTGCTCCATGTGTGCCCAGCAATTAACTGTGCCCACAACCTCCAAATCAATCCTGTCCTCCAAGTCCTCAGAGGAAGTGTGTGTACGTGTAGAAGAGAGTGACTGTGAGGGCCCGGGTTCTTCCTGCTCCGTCCTCCTTCTTGCTCTCCTCAGCTCCTGAAGTGGAGAAGAGCTCTTCTTGCAGCAGCTCTGATTGGTTGTTCTGATCAGAGCCATAATGCAGCGTTTTGCTGCCTGGGACATGTTCCGCTTTGGAATGCGCCCCTTCCCATTAGCGGCGCTCAGAGCCGGTGCCGCAAAGCCGCCCCTTTAATAGTGCGGCTCTATTGAGCCACTTCAGACCACCCAGGACTGTGACCCATCAGCCCCAATGTAGTTACGGCCCTGGTTCTGATGCATGGACAAGTGGGGCAGACACCAATCAGAGGACTAAGGTTTGCAGGGGGGCTGTGGCCTCTCAGTGCCAGATGGGCCACAGTCCCAACACAATCTGGTTCACTTGTCAAAAAGTTGCATGAGATGATAACATTCCAGACAAGTAGGAGGAAGTAAAGGGTACAAAAAATCATTTTTTAAATACATTAGAAATAGGAGAAAGCCCAAGGGCAGCGTAGGTCCATTTCTCAACAAAGAGGGAAAAACAATAACAGGACATGTTGAAATGGCAAAGGAACTAAATGATTTCTTCATTTTGGTCTTCACTGAGGTTGGTGGTGACTGGATGCCTGACGTAGAGGAGGGCAGGAAAAATGGTACAGGATCAGAAACTAAAATAGGGAAAAGAACAAGTTAAAAATTACCTAGACAAGTTAGATGTCTTCAGGTCACCAGGGCCTGATGATACACACCCTAGAATACTCAAGGAGCTGGTGCAGGAGAAAGCTGAGCCAATGGCTATTATCTTTGAAAAATCCTGGAAGACTGGAGAGGTCCCAGAGGACTGGAAAAGAGGAAATACACTGCCCATCTATAAAAAGGGAAATAAGGACAACCCAGGACATTATAGACCAGTCAGCTTAACTTCTGCACCAGGAAAAATAATGGAGCAAATAATTAAGGAATCCCTTAGCAAGCATCTAGAAGAGAATGTGGTGCTAAGTGATAGTCAGCATGGATTTGTCAAGAGCAAATCATGTCAAACCAACCGGATAGCTTTCTAGGATGGGGTTACAAGCTTTGGGGATAGAGGGAAGCGGTATATGTGGTGTATCTAGACTTTAGTAAGGCTTCCAGTATGGTCTCACATCCTTCTTATTAAAAAACTTGGGAAGGTACAGTCTGGATGGAGCTACTATAAGATGGGTGAAAATTGGTTTGAAAACTGCTCCCAGAGAGCAGCTATCAATGGTTCACAGTCATACTAGAATGGCATGACAAGTGAGGTATAGCAGGGATCAGTTCTGGGTCTGGTTCTGTTCAGTATTTTCATCAATTATTTAGATGATGGCATAGAAAGTACACTCATAAATTTGCTGATGGTACCAATCGGGGAGGGATTGCAACTACAGTGCTTTGGAGAATAGGATCACAATTCAAAATGATTTGGACAAAACTGATGAAATAGTCTGAGGTAAACAGAATGAAATTCAATAAAGACGTGTAAAGTGCTCCACTTTGGAAAGAGCAATCCATTCATAGGTACAAAATGGGCAGTGACAAGAGGAGTACTGTGGAAAGGGATCTGGGTGTCATATGAGTCAACAGTGTAATGCAGTTGCAAAAAAAGCAAACACCTTTCTGGGATGCATTAACAGGACTATTGTAAGTAAGACATGAGAAGTAATTCTCCCACTCTACTCTGCCCTGATTAGGCCTCAGTTGGAGTATTGTGCCCAGTTCTCTGTGCCTCATTTCAGCAAAGATGTGGACAAACTGGAGAGAGACTAGAGAAGACCGACACGAATGATTAGTGGTTTGGAACACTTGACTAATCAGGGAAGACTGAAAGAGCTGGGTTTGTTTAGTCTAGAAGAGAGGAAATTGAGAAGGAACACACTAACTGTTTTCAAGTATCTAAGAGGTTGTCACGAAAAGGAGGGACAAAAACTGTTCTCCTTAGCTGCTAATTACAGGAGTAGAAGAAATGGGCTTAATGACGGGAGTAACTATGACTCGCTGAAGTGTTCTACTTTTGGTGAGTCGGGCCACTAGTGTGAAGATCACCACTGAAAAGGCACATGATATGTGCCCCCCCCCATTCTGGAAATCTCTCTTTTCCCCAATTAATGTTCTTTTAACCCCTTGAGGCATCCATCAGCCCAATATCTCTGTAAAAGATGCACTGCTCAAACTCAAATCAAAAGGTAAGTGCTAAAAACAGCTTTATTAAACAACAACATTTAACATCAACATCAGCAACAATGAGAGACCAAAACTGAAAAGATGCACACCCTCCCTCCAGGGCCCCCAATCAAATATTCATGATTGTTCTTCACCCTGAGGGGTGTTGGTCTCTTGACTCCTGTGCCGAAGGTCCTCTGCATCTTCTTCAGGATCTAGGTCCTGGCATCCTCCTGACTTGGACCATCTGCTTCTGGGTCGCTGGTGACCAGGTCCTGTAACGTACAGTCTCTTCACCCCAAAACAAAGTCCCAGAGTCCAAGCCTACCAGGGATCTGAACTGGCACTGAGACACAGTCCTTCCTCCAAGATCCCGAGGCTCTCCACTGATCTTCAGGGTCTACCGAAGCCCTAATCCACAAAGATCTTCAGGCTCTGCCAAAGACCTAAATTCACAGAGATCCCACAAAGGTCTCTCTTTGGGAGCTCCCAGGCAGAGTGCAACTCGAGCTACTATTGGATTTGATGACAGAGTCCAATAGCCTCCTGTCCAACACTCTCCGAGCTCCCCAATCTCCAGAACCCCTGCAGATGCCCACGACGTCTCTGCTTCCAAGCGTACTCCCAAAGACGTTTCCAGAAAACTGCGCCTTCCTGAAGTCCAAACTACAACAGCCAATCAGTGCTTACAATTCTCCCACCACAGAGCACGATCCAGTAACTGTCAGTCAAAGTCCATGGGGGTTCACGTGGCACCTTCTAGAAGACTGTGCACGGCACGCAAGTCACTGCGCCCGGCCCCCAAACTGCTGCACACAGCACACAGTCTCTAGGCAGACTTCAGTGTAACAGTCCGCAAGCAGCCCATGGCTGTTGCTCAATACTATAAACAATTACATAACCATAACAATTACAAACACTTCTCGTTCTGGGGAGAAGGAATCACAAACTTGAACATGCCATTATAACATACATAAATTTCTCTTAACAATAAAATTCCCCTTACACCCCCAGACTGGGAAGGGGAGGTGTGGTGTCCCTCCTGAAGGTGGTCGGATCCTTGTGGGCTCTAAGCTGTCTTTGACCTATGATGCACCTGCTGCTAGATGGCGCAGGTCCTCCAACGCCTGCTGCCGTGTGACACGGCTTGTTGCTGATAGCCGTCAGCTTGTCTACGATGCTGGCCAGACAGAAGACAAGGCCTGTGTGTCGCCTTATGACGTGACTCTGCTGTTCGCGCCCAGATGGCTTTAGTTACTGGGGCAGTAATCCTCAGCTTCCCCGCGGTGCTCGCTGGACAA
This sequence comes from Podocnemis expansa, assembly GCA_007922195.1. Classification (NCBI taxonomy): domain Eukaryota; kingdom Metazoa; phylum Chordata; order Testudines; family Podocnemididae; genus Podocnemis; species Podocnemis expansa. The sequence goes on along the minus strand of ML682020.1, from coordinate 1,977,244 downwards.
CTCCTATATGGAGTCAACCAGTGAGGTTCTGCTGTCCCCTCCCACGGCTTCTGTGGCTTGCATCCTCTTGGGGGGAACCTCTTGCGCAGGCTCTGCTAGCTGGCAACCTGCAGAGAGGCCCACACAGCATGCTGTGTGGGGACCCCAGAGGTTTAGGCTGAAGGTATGTCCAGGGAAGTGTCAGACGGGCCACCCATGTCCTGGGCTCAGGGCACAAATAACCCGCTTGAGAGTGCTGAACCTCCATCTTGGTATGCCAGCCAGGTGGTAGTCTGAATTCGGTGAAAAACAAAATGATGGAGGCATCCATGTATGCCCAGCTTAGCCCTTCGAGAAGGGCCATAAATAACTGTACTCAACATTATTGCTCGCCCATTGTGTTTAGAATTTCTGAGCGTTCTCTGCCAAGACCTACGCCAACAGATGCCATTCCAGAGGGATTCTGAATGGTAAGAAATTTCCTTACTTTGCCACGAGGGCCTATCCTCGCGTGATGACCTTTCCACCCTGTGCCTTGACCAAGCTGTCTTCCCATCCCTTTTCAAGGGATTCTCGTGATGATTAGAATATCGTGCTCAAAGTCACTCACAACAGCAACTTAAATGAGTAGGATGAGCCACCCGGCTCTGACCACTGAGACCCAAATAACTCGAAAAAGAAACCCACAAGGGTTTGTAAAACAGTAAGAGAGGTTTAGTTTGGACATTAGGAAAAAATTCCTAACTGTCAGGGTGATTAACCACTGGAATAAGTTGCCTAGGCAGGTTGTGGAATCTCCATCACTGGAAGTGTTTAAAAGCAGGTTAGACAAGCACCTGTCAGGGAAGGTTTAAGAGGGTATTTATTCCTGCCAAGAGTGCAGGGGACTGGACTTGATGACCTCTCATGGTCCCTGCCAGTTTCTATGATTCTATGAAGTCTCTTCTCCTGCCTCCAGCCAGCAGGTTTAGCACGTCTACTGGCCAGTCAGCAGAGAGCCATTAACATGAAGGGTCATACCAACCTAGTGTGACCTGAGTTGGGTGGAACAGACCTAAAATACAAAATTTAAGTTCTAGTCCCAGGTTGAATGACTACAGAACAGCATTTGTCCTGGATTCCTTGTCACACCATTCTGTGTCCACCCACTCATGGCTCAGGGGCAGTGCCAGCTGCTTCCTGTTGCCTGGGGGGAGCCGGGAATGGAGCTCCCTCACTCAACTCTGTATCTGGCTTGTCAAGGAAACTGGTAATGTGTTAAGGTAGACTTCCAACTATTGGGTATATAACCAGATGTCACCACATGGACAAACCATCTCTTTGAGTTGTGGCATCTCAGTCGCTTGACTAGGAACAGAAGTAGGTTTGTTTTCTCTCACTCTCCATGAACATATTTATTAAGAAAACTGTTGGCTTGAATACAGTGAGAACAGGAGTTGGTGACTGCAGAGTATCCCTCTGCTTTGCTAATTTACACGTCAGCTGTGCTTAATGACAGTAACATATCTGAGTGCACTGAGTTTTTATTGTAACAGGAGCAAGCCTAATGTGTTAAAAAGCAGCATCAAATGTAACGTCAAATGGATTATTTATATCCAAAACCTGACCACATATCTAGCATCTTAGTAAGGGCCTTGCTGAAAATATAGTACATATTCAAGTAAGTAGAAGCGATATTGATGTATACACGAGGGGGGACACACATCATGCTGCCGAGCAGTCTTAATGCTGTCGTTTCCTAACTTTAGAGTACTTGATTTTCTAACCCAATAACATCCCCTTAATGCCATTTTTTTGTATGGCATGTAATAGATAGAATTCAAGGATGTAGCAGCAGGCTGATGGCTGATTAAAGATGAATGTCTTCCTTGTTCCCATGTTGCTCCACACAACTGCCCGTTAAGCTGAAGAATTCATTCACGTCACACTGGTGATCAGTGAACTGGTATCTTGTCAGACCTTTGGGAAGCAGTCCTTTATGCTCTGGAACTACTGAAATTATGAGCGATGAATCCTGACCACGTGGTGGCAACGCTGGCTGTCTGATGCAGGAGCACAATGGAGCGAGTCCTGTCAGCAGCCCTGATGCAAAAAGAAGAGTTGCTGTTAAAAGTTTTATAGACTGTTTGGCAGAAATTGTCTGGAAATTCGCCTATATTTAGCAAATGCACCTGTGGAGCTGAGCTCATGCAGCCTCGAGGCCTGGCTCCTCCTGCCTTATAGGGCTACTGTATCTTAACTTACCAACAGAGGACCCTGCTAGGAGCAGGGGAGGACAGTTTCCACTGTCCCTTCTCTCTGATTTGAATGCCTAACATTAATAAAGGTCCAGCATGATGGCCTCGGAAACCAGATTTAAATGCCCCCTTTCGCAGCCAGTGCCCAGCTCTGCAGACAGCATGGACCCAGCCATGATGCAGATGAGTGTGCCAGAGCATATCATGGACACTCATCCCTGTTTCAGCAGCACTCAGCCTGCACAGAGCACAAGGACAGCCAAGGTGGCAAGTGGGAACTGAACCCCACATGAAGTGGGCTAGTGACCCCCTGTGCACAGCCTGGAGGCAGGAGAAGCAGGCGCCTGCCATGGCCAGCTGCCAACATGGGCCCTGGGAAGAAGGCCTCTCTCCAGGGTTGGGGGGGTGGAGGGATTTAAACTGGGCCAGGCCAGATTCACCCCTCAGTAGTGTTACCAGATGTCTGGTAAAAGGAGGACATGTCCTCCTTTATGTGCTCTGTCCTCTAGGCATTTTAAAAATAGGTCCTTTTGTCTGGCTTTTTACTGGTCAGGAACAGAATGTTAAAAACCCTCTAACAGCCAAGTTACGGAGTGGAGGATCTTTCCCCATAGGCTGGAGATTGGAGCTGGTCACATGCACACAGCGCCCGATCGTATCTCAGCACAAAACAGGCCTTTTCACTAAGAACTCAGGTATCCTCTGACTCTGGAAGCTACTTTTATGTAGCTGGCTGGATAGCTCAGTTGGGAGGGTGGGCTCCTTTTTAACCTTGGGATTGTAGGCTCAAGGCCTGTAAAAGGCACTTTTATTTTTGGCTCTTGCTCCCTACAAAATGGTTAAATTGGGGGGGGGGGGGATAGGGATACTAATAAAATGAAAGAAAATAAAGTTTACCATAAATAAAATTACTATCAGGGACCAATTAAATAAAACCACTCAAGGGGCAGGTTTGAACGGGACAGAAATGATTTAGGACTTTTTTTTTTTAACTGTAAAAATGGGCGTCTGTGGAAAATGAAAAATGAGACGTGAGTTAACTGGTTTGGTTTTTTTCTTTAATTTTTTAAGGTACTTTTCAAGTTTATATTTGAAAATTTAGTTTTTTAACCTTAGTCTCATGTACGTTAGCGAAAGAGTCATGAAAAGCTTTCATGCAATGAAACAACCCAGTTTTCAGTGAAAGAAAACATTGTGGTAATTGTCTTTATTTTAAAATAATTTAAAAACACATTCTAGGTTGCAGTTGAAATGCTGCATTCATTAACCATTATCAGTTTTCCATGACACCATAGGGTATGTGAATATGCCATTTTCTCCACCTCCTAACTCCCCCTTTCCCTGCTTTGGTATCTGGGATCCCCACCCCTCAGGGACTGCCAGGGCTCGGGGCACCGCCTCTCAGCCTGGCGACTACAGGAAACTACAACTCCCATGAGGCGCTGCGGGGAAGGGCCGCGGGGACCAGGGCTCCCGACAGCCCTTGCGGCGGGACGTGACGCCATTCCGGAGCGCCGCGCGGCGACGGGCGCCACGTGGCGGCGGGGGCGGCGAGCGGTCGGGGCGGAATGGCGGCGGCGGCGGCGGGCGAGGGGCGGAGCGGGCTGCGGCCCTACCTGGACTCGCTGCGGCAGGAGCTGCAGGCGCCGGGCCCCACCGTGCTGTCCGTGCTGCTGGCGCTGCTGGCCGTGGGCCTGAGCCTGCGTGAGTGAGCCCCGGCCCCGCGCCTCTCTGCCTCAGCTACCCCGCCCCGCATTGCCCCCTTGGGCACGGCCTGACACCACCGCAGCCAGCCGCCTCCCCTTTAACCCCCCCCCCCAGCTCTCTGCTGCCCCGGCCTGTGCCTCGCAGCCCCCCCACGCCTCCAGCCTGCCCCTGGCACTCCGCTGACCCCCATCCCAGCCAGCCTCGCCGCCTCAGGGGACAGTCCCCACCGCTAGCCCAAACCCCAGCCCCTTCCACTCACTGCTGTCTGAAGGGATTGTGCTTTGTGCCAGAAGCTGCATCATTCCTGGGGTACCCCATACCAAAGCCTGGAAAGGAGGACAGTGGAGGACACATGAAGAAAATGTAGTATTGATGGAATATTTTTTGGTTTTTAGGGGGCCCTGGGACACTTTCCCCTAAAAATAAGATATTTTGTGGCATTCCAGGATACTTTAACCTCTATAAGTAAAGAGCCTGGCAAAATCCTGTATTTTAAAATGCCTGCCAGACAGAGAATGTGAAGGTAAAAAGGAGGACATGTCCTCCTTTTGTCTGACATCTGGTAACCCTAATCATTCCTCCACCACCTTCCCTGGGCATCTCATTTAATCGCTTTCCCCTCCATGGAGCTGACTTTGGTTAATTATCAGTCACTGTAAGGACTGGTGGTTAGTCAGGGTAGAGCTGCCATGTCTTCTGGGAAGGGGAAGAGTTGGGCTAGTGCCTCATAGTTAAATGGTGGCTGGATAAAATGTCACTTGGGAGCCTGGAGCTGATCCACTCTGAAAAATTCTGTTGGTTAGGTTAGTTGGGCATGAAAAACAAATCCCTCACTGACTCAGATATGGGGACGTAACCCAGTGTTTCCCAACCAGGGTGCCCTTGGGCCTGAGATGTGCCACAGAATTTTTTTGAAAAACGAAAAGAGCTCTGGATTGGTCCATGAATATTCATGAGTTCATTTGGAGACTATATGGCGGTGTTGTCTCAAATTAATTAAAGGTAGCAGGGTGTGCCACAGCAGAGAACATGGTGGGAACCACTGACATAACCTACTGGAAAAATAGCCAGAGTGCTCTGGCACCTTAAAGACTAACAAATTTCTTCAGGCATAAGGTTTCGTGGGCTGCAGCCACTTCATCAGAGGCATCTGATAAAGTGGATTGCAGCCCAAGAGAAGCTCATGCCTGAAGAAATTTGTTAGTCTGTAAGGTGCCACAGATCTCTTGGTTTTGCTGTGTGCAGGCTAATGTGGCTACCCTTCTGGAACTTACAGCCTCCTGTGTAGCTGCAGCTATGTTGTGGGAGGATGCTATGCCACCTTCCCTGATGCTCAGACTAGACGAGAAAGGGTGAGATGTTTGAGGCCTGGTCTACACTGCCATATGGCATCAACAGGAAATATGCAAGCTGTGCACTGTAGAATGTGTTTCTGCCGTCGACTTACGCTTCCTTACCATGGTGTCTTCATTGGGCTGTGATGAAGGGAAATTCAGTGTATCCTTACTCTTTGGGGGGAGGGGGCAAGGTGGGGGGACGTGTGTCTGTGTGTGCAGGGGTGGAGTTACTGCATTGAACAGAGAGCACTTTTGGAATTGATTGAGCAGGTCTCCATGGCTACTCAGTGGATCCTGCTGCGCTGATCCATGGAGCCCAGCATAGCCGTCTGAGTGTAGACAAACCCTGAGCTGTATCTAGATTAGTGCTTGTGCTGATGATGAAGTACAGATCAAGAGTTTGTTACTTGACCATATGCTGTGAATGGTATCCTATAACTTCTTCTCTGTCCACAGTGGTTTGGAAGCTTATCCAGGGCAGGAAGGGCAGCCGAAGGGCGGTGCTTCTGATGGGCCTTTGTGACTCAGGAAAAACATTATTGTTCGTCAGAGTAAGTAAGGTCCCAGGTGTTTTATAGTGCTGCTGCTGTTCAGATTGGTTATTGTGACTTACAGCTGAGTGCCTCGTGCTCATGTCTTCAAATGGCTGTGTGGGTGCATTTGTTTAAGGGGAGAGCTCTCTTTAAATTAAGACTTGCAAGTTCAGTAGATTCTGCTTAATAGCATCCTGGATGCTGTTAACTTCTGGTTAATGGTAATATTTTGCTGGAAATCAAGTCCTGTCCCATTGACTTTAATGTTAATGGGATTTATTGTCGATAAGAACAGTTTTTGAGGAGGAAGACCCCAACTGCAGGTAAGTTTTGCACAGTGGGAGCCAGAGGAAGAAGTGTTGGGATGGGCCTTCTCTGCCTGTAGCCCAGCAAGCCTGCCTGTGCCTAGGCCTAGGGTGTGCCCAGGAGGTCCTGTGAGCAGGATGCAAGTACGGAGGGGGGCTGTAAGCAGATGCCAGAGCCCTATGGTATCTCTCCCTGGCTGCGCCCAGGAAGGATGTCCTGAATGTGTTGTGCAGCTCCATGGACCCCCCCCCCCCTCACTGCCCCGGCTCTGAAATCTGCTTTTCTTTTACTGGCACCTGCTTGATAATGGTAACTTTTTATGGGCAACTGGAGGGTTGCTAATAAGCGAAATCTACTGCAGTTTTATTCTCTTGTATTTGCAAAACATTCCTTGAAATATGAAGATTAGAAAAATCTAAAACATTTTTTCTAATTTGCACATATTTATACTGTTTTGGAAAAAAAACCTGGAAATTTTGGTGATTTTGTCGCACTTCCCCAATCAGTTTGATTAAGAAGTGGGACAGATATTGAACATACTTTATTCTTTTTAAAAAGGTCTCAAAGTTGAGTTCATGTCTTTATATATTCTTATATTTTCATTACTGTGTTCTAATATTGTTCCATCCCTGATTTTAGAAAGTGGACTGATTAAACAACTTCTTTGTACATAAGTCAAAATTAATTGTAGCCAGAGATGCCGTTTTTTGTTTTCTTGGGCTGTCTTCAGTGACCCTATTTTATTTCCAGAAAAGCTGCCAAGATGCATTACAAAGAATATTTACTGCTTTCTTGAGAGGAAACTGCCAACAGCACCATAGCAGCTAGTTATTCAGGGCTGTGATTAAATATTAATAGCAGCTTTGAATTAGGGTCCGTCTTTCAGACCTTCATTCAAAGGGATGGGAGTGTTCCTTAGAAATGGAACCAGGCAGTGTTAATTGTTTCCTATCACTCCAGGAACCTCACAATTGGTTTAATATTCCCTAAAACAGACAGTTCCATCATTTTGCTGAACCCTTATTTCACTGAGTAGAAAACTATTTTCTTTGGAGCCTAGAAATAGTTTTGACTTTCCTCTGTCTTCTTTTATATTTTATAGCTGTTAACAGGCAATTACCGAAACACCCAGACCTCCCTAACTGACAGCTCAGTGGTTTACAGAGTCAATAATGACAAGGTAAGCAGGCAAGGGTTTGGATTTTGGGACTGTGACAAGCTCGGTTGTGAGTTGGTGGCCTTAGAGTTTGTAGCTGATTACAGTCATGTTCTTACACCAGAAGCTCTGTCTCTGTGTAGTAGGGCTGAAACTAGCTTCCCATTGTAAGTCTGAATTGGTGTCTTTGCTTCCCAGCACTGCCAAAACTGAAACTAGTCTGCCAAAAACTTCACTTGATTGATCTTAGCCTGATGTAAATTCTTTCTAGAGAGGCTAGGACAGATCCAAGATGGAAGGGTAGATGGGGGTGGAGTATCAGAAGCCCAAGTGTGTTTCATTCCATGTAGGGTTTTTTTTGGCTCATGTTTTCAAAATGGCTTGACATAGAAACTACAGATTTGTTCCAGTCTTTTGAGGGGTTGTTTGTGGGGCATTCAGAGCGGTGTTTGTAAATTAAGTAAAGTATGCATGGTGCTGATGGGCAGGGAGTTATGAGAATGGAACCACGTGAGAAAAGAGTGCTATTCCAGAAGAATTCACAAAGATCTATGGCAAAATCCTTTAACCTGGTATTCACAGGACACTCAAAGCTTAGAAGTTTTACTTCGGCCCATACTGCTAATGTTTGTAAACTTGTAATCATATTTTTCCTGTTCTGAGAAACACATCTTTCCCCATTGTGTGAAAGGTCTACACAAACTGTAGGGGATACAGGGGAACTGGCCATATGTTGAGTGCTGTCAGATGCACAAACCAACCAAATAAGAAAAGAACAAGTTTTTTCTTCTGAACTCAGTTTTAGAAGTATTTAGTGATGCTTACAACAGTAGTAGGGGAAACTTTTTGGAAAATGTGAATTTGTTTAAGTTGATGAAGTCTCTGTGATTGAGCAGGCATGACATGAACATTTGGAAGAAATGTCTTCAAAGTATAGTTCAGTTTTTCAGTTTTGCTTTATTTTTTACCAGCTGTAAATCCAAAGTTAAGGTTTCACTTAAATCAAGAACCTGGAAATGGGGAGGCGCATACTAACTCAAAACATTTAAAGTTTGGTCTTGTATTACCTTTGATCCTGCAAACAAGGAAAAGCTCATGCAGCCTTATTCTTAAATTTTGTCTAAAAACAAGAACATCTAGTACATTCTATTTATTATAATCATATTATGACTAGAGGCAATCCACGGAAAAAGATGTTTTCTATTTTGAATTAAAAAAAAACATTATGGAGGTGATAATTACTTGTTGTTCTCATCTAATGAAGTCCCCATGCCTCCAAATATGAGTGTCCTTAGATAGATTGGCTATGCAACTAAATATATAAATCCCCAGATACAAATGTCCTAGACCCCATGGTGGATTGATTTTTAAATCAGCAAGCAGGAAACCTTGGTTTAGATCATTGATTTTAATCTGGCTTTGCATTTGCTCTCCTCAGTCATTTTTCTAAATTGATTCTTGCTGCTTGGTGACCAATTAAAACATATTGGTTGGGAAGCAAATAGTGGCTTTATGCTAAGTTTGGTAGGGATTGCTAACCAGGAGATACACTGTATCTGTGCTCATTAATTTTAGCCATTAAAGCTTAACATACAGTAATAAGTGTTTTTAAGTGGGCTGTAACTTTAGGCTTTGAGTTTTTGTCGACAGAGTTTGCTTTTAAATTCTAATACATTGCCCAGGTATTTCCAGAAAGAGTTGTGTTAAGTCTACCAGTTTTAATCTTCCGGCTCATTGGCAGTTCTTTGAGCACTTGCTGGTGATCTGTGGAGAGCTGGCTAGTTACACAGTGCTGTTTCTCGTCCTTATTTCTAGCTGCTAAATTGCGTGAAGGTAACAAAAAGTATATTTAATACTTTCTTAACTTTATTTGGAGTAGTAAACAGTTGGTCAGTTACAACAGGAATGATATGCGAATTCAAACATTAGAGGTGGTGATCCAAGCAATTTCAAGTGTGAGGAGAAGTAGCCACAAGACAACCTGTATCAAAATGCAGCTCACCCTGTAAGAGGAAAGGTTAGGACAAGTCCCCAGGTCTCGCCCTAACTTAGTTTCTTGACTGGGAATTCTTAAATCTGAGAATAAACAAGGAGTCCCTTGACACTTAAAGACTGACAAATTTATTTATTGCATGAGCTTTGACGACTTGTCTATTTTACTAAACTAGACTAACATGGTTGCCCTTTTGGAACTTAAATAGGAGAAATCCCTTGGATGAGATGTGTGTAAAGGCTCACACAATTGTTAGGAGGGTTCAACCTTCTAACTCACTTTTTAATATATTAACAGTTGATACTGTAATTTAGTTGATTTGATTCATGCCTGGTGAATGCCCTGAATACACATAGGCTTTGTGCCTAATAACCCAAGAGCAGCAAACTGTCACAGTGCAGCTCATGCCTAGCAGTGAGTTTGAAAGTAGGAGTGCAGGGAAATGTAATGAGTTGGCTCATTCAAAAATATGTTCAAAATACGCCATGCCAAGCATTTTCCTTTAAAATCAGCTGTTTTTCCCCATCATCCCATTCGTCTTCCATTTGGAATGCAGAGAAGGGGTTCTTGTGGAATATAGCTCATGATTGAAATGATCTGTTTTTCCATTAATTGAAGGCATGTTTCTGGCTATATGTACTGTGGCAATGGATGCCACCTGAAACAACAAAACCACTGATAGGTGTTTTCCTCAGATGTCCTCTTTGACTGACCTCTGGCTAGCACATCGTGGGGAAGAGCCCAGGAATCATTCTTCCTGTATTTTGCCCATGTCTCCTGTTGCTCTTGTCTGTGTGCATCTTGAGACAGGAGAGCTTGCTAAAGTCTGCAGCTGCCTGCCAGTTTGGAATAGATCTCTCCCTTCTGCTCTGTCACTCAAACTGGTGTGTAAAAATTGAGGGATGGTCCTAATGAGGATGGCCAGATGTCTGCATTTTAGAGGGGCAATTCTGATGTTCAGGCTTTGTCTTGGATCAGTGCTTGTTACCATCAAGTCCTGCCCTGATTTTTCAAACTAGCTGGCTGATCACCCTGTTTCTGGTAGAGTCAGCAACAACGCACATGCATCCTTAAGAGATGAGAGTTGTCCGTTGTGTAGCATGTTCGCCGACTGCCCCAACATGGACCTCACACTCTGCCCCTCCTGATGTGCTGGAGACTCTTCAGGCATTGCTTAGTAGGTCATGACATTCTTTTGGGAACTATAAAAGTCCCTTTGCTTCTCAGAAAATTGTGGGTTGGTATAGCAGCTACACTGCTGAGAGAGTTCACTGTTTGTATGTAAAGCCTCTTCATTTAGTTGCTTGCTAACTGTTGTACAGGGAGGATCTGTGTGCAGCCCTCCCAGCCCAGGATTTTGTATTACTTCATGGCTGCTCACTCACCATTAATGAGGCATTTTTGATGTCTGTGCTTGTCATGTGAGATCCTGCCATTGCCTGAACGAGGGAGAAGAGATGTCTAACAGTGAAGCTCGTTTGATTGTCTGGTTCAGTGATCTTCAAACTTAGGGTTGGGGCCAAGTACTGGGTCTCAGACCCTCAAGCGCTTGGTCACAGCACCCCCTCCTGCCACTGCCTAAAGAATGGAATACATCGCTCAAAGATGTAATTGTTGGGTTGTGGACATAAATGACTTTTTTCAACTGGGTCCTGAGAAACAAAGTTTGAAAACCATTAGTCTAGTTCACAGTGCTGACCTAAGGACAGCAGGGAGGGACAGGAAGTAAGTGCTCCTTTCAAACACTGTCTCATTATCACTGCTCTCATAACTACTTGGTTATACATCACAACACAAAATATGATAATGCTTGCAAAGTGTGTTGGGAAAGGTTAAACTAACCTTGGCAGCATGGCCTGTGAGGGGTGCTGTTGTGATGTAGCCTGGGGGCTCATACAGTTATATGTAGAAGCTATTTACAGTAAATAGGTGGGAAATTTTGTACACATGTTGCCGGAGAAATGATGAGGCCAAAAGGAAAGGATTCAGGAACTGTAGAATAGTCTTGTTTCCTCTGTAGGCTCTGGCTATGTGTAGAATATGAACCACGGTGTGTCGTCTTGTTGACCTGTTTAATTATTCAGACCTGCATGATCATGCATGTTGGTAGATTTAAATGTTGATGGAACTCTCTCTTGCTTCTGGTCCACTCGCAGGGTTCCAGTGTGACCTTGATTGACCTCCCAGGCCATGAAAGCTTGCGGCTTCAGTTCTTAGAGAAGTTCAAAGCTGCTGCTAGGTAAGTGGTTAAAGAATGGAGGCAAGGACTGCACCCGTCTTTAAAAAGAGAAAAGCCAAATTATGAGATTAAGGCTGGGATGGCGAATGACTTGGGACTGATTGAAGCAAATCTGGAGTCCCCATACAACAGTTGTGTTGTGTGCTGTGTTATGAGGCCAAACAGCTAACGCACAACCTTCATTTCTCCCACCTTTCTACTCCCCCCAGCTGCTCTGCTGCTAGCTGGGCGGGAAAGAGGGAAGAAGGCAATAGGAAGTATGCGTGGAACTTGTGTGTACATTTCTTGAGAGAGTTTGGGGCACTGCAGAAGGAGGCTTTCAGTCAACTCTTTCTGCAGGCAGCAGCTGCCGCTTCCTACCACAGTCAGCAAAGATCACACTGACGCCTCAGTAAGGCAACACAGCCCATGCTGGCTGGGGCAGGGGTTCAGAGCTGAATTTGAGCAGAAGGTCACCTCTGGTGCTGAATCAACAAGTTGCTGGTGCAGTACCTAGATTTTTCTTAACTCCACAGGGGTAGTTGTGTTAGTATAATTCAGCAAAACAAACAAAGAGTCCTGTGGCGCTTTAGAGTAACAAATTTATTTATCACAGGAGCTTTCATGGGAGAAAATCCCACTTCATCAGGCATCCAGTGAAAGCTCGTGCAATAAATACATTTGTTAGTCTTCAAAAGTGCCACAAGACCCCTTGCTAGATTTTTCTTCTCTCTCTCCCCATCTGGTACCATTTATGACAACCCTTGTGCAGCTTACATAGTGGTAGCCACAATGGCATAGCTGCCAGTCTGCATTATTCAGACAGAGCACACTGGTAACATTTAGCAGAAATTACATTAATAACACTTTATTCAGTTATTTGCAGTTACGGTTGCGTCACGGTCATTTTTAGTAAAAGTAACAGGCAGGCCATGGGCAGTATGCAAAGATTGACCAAACCATCACCTATTTTAGACCTACGCAAAATAACCATGACACAGTGGGGCTGATGAGGGATGGGAGCTTATGCCCTGCTGCAAGAGAGGAGTACAGAGGGATGGGGTCCAGGAGGTTCATATCTCTTGTGTCTCACCACCACCCAGGTCACCTGCCTCCTGTCCCACTCATGACAGCTCAGAGCTGCAGGTAGTCCCCTGCTGCGTGCAGCACCCTGGAGCTCAGGGGCAGGTGTCTGGTGCATGCGGGACCTCAGGTGTAGTGGGAAGAGGTCAAGGGACCCTCAGGCTGTTCTGCACCCCTTTATTGCCCCAATCATGCTGTCCATTTGCAGCACCCATCCATGGGTGACAACAGAATTGCACTCACTTCTGCCCATGTGTTTGACTTTTTTCCAGCTTGCTGGGGAAGATAGATTGGTCAGTTAATGCACTAGTCTTTCACTTGGTCCTGGGTTCAACTGGGTGCAGTCAGGAGTGAAAACACATTTCATAAACTTATTTCAGGGCGTGCTAGCATAGGGGGCAGCTTCTGCTGGGACGGGGACTGGATATGATGATCAGGAAGTATTATGAGGGACTCTTGAGAGTTACAGGAGGTGAACTTACTTGGCTCATCCCCCCCATCTCTGACATGAGGACTTTCTGACAAGAGCACCCCAGTACAGCAAGGGTTGGTCAGGATCCAGTCCCATGTGGGCCCCATGTGAAAGTGGCCTTAGTGCTGTAGGTCAGGATTAGGGCTGGGTGAAACTTTTCCACTGAAAAATTTCTGGCAAAAAATTCAGATTGAAGAGCATCTGCAGTGTGTTGGGTCTGTGTCTAATGCACTGAATTGTTTGAGCAGGTGAGGTGGGGGGAGACCTTTAAGAAAAATCTAAACAAAATGCTGTGCTTGGGCAAATGAAATATTTTGAGGTTTTTTCCAGTTTGATAATTTCTTTTCTGTTGAAAATCTCAGGCATGAAATAATCCAGGTGAATGAATAATCAGCTTATTCCAGCTGAAATGATTTCTTTCTGGACTTGCCAGTGAATGAAAAAGGTCTGTGGATCACCCAGGTCTTGTCAGGACTTAAGTGAATTGGCAGAGCAGCAGGGTGTGCTGGCCTGTTCCTCCTTCAGGAGCACTCTGACTCCAGAATAAAAGTGCAGTGTAGTGTTCAAGTGACATGTTGGGAAGGAGGATTGGAGCATGGGTTATGTGGCAATTATTGCCTGCCAGCCTCATGGCTTTGTGGTGGTTGCTCCCTTTTTTGCAGAGCAATCATTTTTGTCGTGGACAGTGCAGCATTCCAGCGGGAGGTGAAGGATGTTGCCGAGTTTCTGTACCAGGTCCTGGTTGACTGCACAGTGCTGAGAAATGCTCCGCCATTGCTGATAGCCTGCAACAAGCAAGGTACTGCTGGTTGATTTGGAAACAGCTTGTGTGTGTGCTGGGATGGGGTGGGGGGTGGATGTTCAGTAGGCTGAGGCTTACTGAGTTACCTCACAGAGTATGGTGTCTGCTGGTCTTTTCTCTGCTTGGCTGATGGGGTGTTGGGTGGGCAAGAAAGTTAGGTGACCCATCAAAGGGTGCCTGGCCTTTTAATTGTGACACTCACCCAGTGCTTCTGGATTGGTTACGTGCAGCCCAGCTGGGCTAAGGGAAGGTACCTGGGCCTTACAAAGGGGGAGACAGTGGCAAATGGGTTGGCAGGTGCCTGCAGATAGCACAGGGTGTAAGAAGGCTCTTGTAGGGCCCTGAGTTAGAAGAGAAGTCCTGTAAAAAAGGTCAGACATCCAGCAAGAGGTGCTGGGAGAGCTGGACAGAGACCATCTGGGAGGAGAGGCTGGGCAAAGGCTGTGGAAGTCTGAGTTCTGAAAGACCTCTGGGTTCTGAAAGACGTCTGTGGAGGAATCTAGGAGGGGAATGTTTTGAGTATCTGGCCTTTGTGGACTTTTTAAAGAGTGAATGGGAAACTGAGGCAGGCCTCTGCAGAGCCCTGCTTGGCCAGCAGAGGTGCTATATGGCTGACATCCTCTTTGATGGGCCCCCATACACAGTTGAAAATGTGGTGTGTCCTGTGGAGTCTCTCTGAAGTCTGGAGTGCACCAAAGTAGGGCGGGAAACTAATTTGAGAGTCAGAGAGCTCTGGGCAAGAATGCCCCCACCAGCCTTATGTCTCCAAATGGTAGTAGGTGCTGCTGTCCCTCGATGATCCCAGCTGCCAGAGAGTTACTCGGAGGGAGGCAGCTTATCAGTGAATCATTGACATAGGGAAGATAATTTTTCAGAAGTGAACAGAGTGCAAACGTAGGCAGAGCTGTCTACCTGAATCTTCAGATAGCATAAAATGGGAGCCCTGAGAGCAGTGTGGTGTGCCCCAGTGTACTCTGGAGCTTTGACTCTGAAATGGAGAAGCAATGTGAGGCATAATAAATACTGACATTCAAAGTTATGTCTCCAATAGACCAACATCTGTGGCACACTGGGAACTTGGGCAATGTGAAGTCAATGTAATGTAATGCCAAAATCACACCATGGAGACCGTCTTGGATGTGATGATCAGTTTTAGATGTAATTCATACAAACACTTCCACTTTTTTTAATTTACCCAAGGTAGCTGCTGAATTCTTAGGACTTGTCTACGCTGGGGGTGGGATTGTAATTTGATTTTAGGCTGTCAAATTACAGAAGGTGAAGGCACATGATCACAGCAAATTGTTCATTCGGGTCTCATGTCCCCATTGCTCACATTCCTGCCTGAAATGCACAGCACTGTTGGCAATAGGCGCAGGGGCTTGTGGGGAGGCAGTCATCCTTGGCCCATTCCCTGCCTCTCTTCTCTAAAGAAAATAAAGCAGGAAAAGCTTTCCTTGCTGTTTCTCTGCCACAGGCACAACGGACGGGCATAGTGCTTCATGCAGAGAGGAATTAATGAAAACTTCCCAGGTCTGTAGGCAGGGAGAAGCTATGGTAAAGAAGAGAGGAAGGAACAGAAAAGGTGTTCTCTGCTACAAGGACCTAAATTCAGATTGTAGAGTTCAAACTCAGTGCTATGCCCTTTGCAGGGGGTGGGTGTTAGCAGGTTTAATTACCACTCCCTTTTTTTTTTTTTTTTTTTTTTTTCAAATTTACTCCTCTGACAGTGGAGAGACAGGCTGCAGAAGGTTGAGGGAAGCAGCATTATCTCAGATTTCTGTCTCAGTGTAGACCAGGGTTTATCTGCCACAGTGGGCTGCTGCGGAAAGTAGGGGGCTTGCTGTTGAATGTAACCACAGCCTGCCATAATTCACATGAGTGCCTGGCTAAAATACAGGGTGGTAATATTACAGTGCTGGTGTCATGTAACTGAGTGTTCGTCCCCACACAGAACCCACTTTTCCACATTCCTGAAAGAAAATGATGACATCTGAAGTGTAATTTTTAAAACCACTTGTTTTCCCTAGATGTCACCATGGCAAAGTCGGCCAAGCTCATTCAGCAGCAACTGGAGAAAGAACTGTAAGTGTGGGATGGCTTGTGTTAAACATCTCAGTGCCCCCCCCCCTCTGTTTTACCCTCAATGATCTCCTCTGATGTCAACCAAAGCTCCACTGTTGTGCACATGTGGTATTTCGCAGCTAAAAACAGAGTGATATGTGATCTGGTGAAATCGCTGCAGCACTTGTAGGTCAGGGTTCCTAGGGTGTCTGCTGCTACGCAAAGTGGGTGTGTGCAGATGCTGCCAGTCTTCCAGGGAGGGAGTGTTGGACCTAACAGGCATGGCAGGAGCAGTGATGGAGCTCTCATGTGCTCCAGGGGTTAAGTGTTCACACACGTAAAAGGTGATGTGGCTCCTGTCATTTAAGCTGTTCTGTTCTATACATCATGTTTACGAGACTAATAAGTGGGAGGAAAGAGAAGAGCCACATTCAGATAACAATTTAATGAGTTATCACCAGCTCAGTAGCCTTTCCTGGGAGAGTCAAAGTGGCATCTGGTTCCTTGCAGAATTGAAAATCAGATTCTATTAGACAAAGACCCTCTTGCTTCCTGTAAGCATAGCCTCAAGGAGTCTGCTCTGGCCAGACTGTTAAGTTGTTGGTTGTTTCACAATTGGCGTTGTGGACCAGGGGCATGAAAAAGCATGCTGCATTAACCATCTCTTGAGATTGCTCACCAGTGCCTGTGCTTTTTGCACCTCTCCTGCCCCCGACAGTTTCCACTCATGGTGGTTTCATCGATTCAAAAGCCAGAAGTGACCGTTGTGATTATCTAGTCTGACCTCTTGCATAACACGAGGCAGAGAACTTCCCCAAAATGATTCCTAGAATGTCCAGAGATGGAGAATTCAAAGAGAATTTGTGGTGTTGCAGTCTTGAATCACTTGTCACCGAGAATCCTCAGTGAAGGAGAGTAACATTTCTCATAAATCACGTCAAGGCAGGATGATGCCCCACCAAAATTATTCTTTGCATTCACTTCCACACTCTATCCTGTAGATGGTGGCAGTGGTATTGAAATGGGACACATTCCAGCCTGGAAGCCTTCTATAAGCAGAATACATGTGCACCCTGCCAGAGTGTGCAGAGAGCAAGAGTCGGCGTGATGGTTTTCTGCAGTTCTAAAGTTAGGTGTGTCCTGAGGCTGGCTTTCTGCAGAGAACTCAATGGCTCTTGTATCTTCAGTGAGCTGGGCCTCACTGATCCCCAGTTGCCTCAAAACACTACACACGGGCTCTTCTCTGCACAGCAGGCTGTGTTCAGCCAAGCCTAACCAACGAAGCATCTGCTTTGTTATCTGTAAAGCGAAGTTCTCTTCTATGTCCTCTACATAGGTGTGTTCAAAGCTGGAGCTAATGAAAGCAGCTAGCGTTAGCAGAGACGCAGGCTGGGATAGGTTGCTCATGCATTAGGAGGGCTAAGGATTTTTAACAATCATATAATGAAATGACTCAACAGTCCTGTCCCACTAGATGCCCAAAGGCCTGAATTACTGTTTGTATCAGATTCCTGCATGAGCCTGACAGTCTAAACATCCCCAGGCTCAGCTCTGGGCTCTTCTTCAGGCTTTCAGAGTATCTGATATCAGCTTTCTGCTGTTTCCTCCCACTTGTGCCGCTTTCTGTTAACTCTAGCTCAGGGGTGTCAAACATGTGGCCCACAAACCTCTTCCTTCTGGCCCATGACTGCATTCTGTGGGACCTGCTCTCTCCCTAACAGAGAAAGAGTGTGGTATTGCAGAGTGCGGTCTTGCATACACAGCACTCCAAAATGTTGCAAGAAGACAAAGGATCAGAGGCTGACAAAGGAGTGTTTTCCTCCACGCCAGGGCAGTTGAGGGAGACTGGATTGCAGCAAAGGAGCAGAAACAGAGCATTGGAAATCTCAGCATCAAAGGTGGGGGTGGGGGAGAGAAGTGTACTTTTGCCCTTTCTCCTCTTTCAAGAAGTCTGGTCTGGGGGTGAGGGGCTGTCTGTCTGCATTGATCCCTGGCACCCTCAAACCTGATCCTTCTGAGGCACACTTGTTCAGTCAATACATAAATAGATTTTTTTGGGCTGGCTAGCATCCCAGCTTCCTGATGTCTCCAGGCGAGGGAGCTGCTTTCCCACTCAAGATATGTTTCGGTGTATGTCAGGTCAGTTTTCATCCTGTATTTTGAGCACCAGGATGGGATTATCCTGTCCATACATTTTTGGTCTGTCCTGTATTAGCCAGGACTTCTGGTGCACTTGCATTCCTGTCCAGCCTGACTCTCTTCAGATGGGGTTCTCAATTTTAATTGCTCTTGGTTAATTTTCCAGGCCATGCAGGTTGTTCAGAGGGAGTGTGCTTGGAATGTTTTGCTTTCCATGCAAATTGTTACGTGGTTTCTGAAGTTTTGCCTCACTTTGGAAATTAGCAGAAGCATCTTCCAGTGGTTACAGCCTAGGGTCAGGGGAGATGCAGCTTTGTCCATTCACCCTTGCCACTGATGTACTGTGTGATCTTGGGGAAGTCACTTACCCTTTCTGCTTCAGTTCCCCCTGTGAAATGTGGAACTCAGTGGGTGGCGAGTGCTGTGTAAGGGTTAAATGTTCTCTACCAACACATTTGGTTCTCAGCAGTGGAAGAGTAATGTGGCAACAGTCAAGCTGAGGATTAATCAACTCTGTTACTCTGAATTTTCTTCAGCTTTGGAAGTGTGCAGGTGCTGCCTCAGAGACTATGCCACAGTGTCTCGTGAAATCTTGGCTAGCTGCTCCAAGATTCCCTTTTTCTGGTTTAAGCCGCACACCTGGACTCCACCATGGGTCAAAGTGCTTCTATGCCCACAGCATGGCAAGAGAGAGTCTCTGCTCCCAAGAGGCGGTGCGAACACAGAGGGTCAGAGGAATGAGGGATTCTCAGCTCTTTGTAACATGTGGGGAGCTGTGGCAGGAGATGATTAAGTGATTGGCCCAAGGTTATGGAGGCAGATTCAGGCAGAGCCTGGAGTAAGCCACTCCAGCCCTTAGCATGTCCCTTTTTCACAGTATTGCTATGGTAACTTTTCAGAGAATCCCTGAACTCTTGTATGTCAAGCTGCCTGGCCTTGGCGCTCTGCAAGGAGGGATTGATGGCTGTTGTGGCCACGCGCTGCCCTGGTCTTGTATCTTTTTTGCATTTCTCTGTGTCTGTCCTTCCCCTTTCACCATCTTCTGGTGGCAGACAATTTTAGTGTGTTTGCCACTGGAATTAGATCTGCTGCTTTCTGCAGAAGCTTCTACACTCCTTGTTTGCATTAGATTAGCATATTTCTGCTGAGGAATCATTGGATCACTGAATAACTGAATCTGCTCATCCACATCTGAATAAGGGCAGGGTAATTCCACTTCCCTAATTATCCCCTGGTAGCTTGTTTAGTATTAGGCTCTGCTCTCAGCAGGCTAATTGCATCAGTGGCTATCAAGATTTGTGCTGCGTGGGGATGCTAAGTGGGGATGTTTAAAGTGATATCACTTCTCATATCTGAAGGCTGGGGCAGTGTAGAAAGGAAATCATGGCCTTTGAGGATGAGATGCTTTAGAAGATGTTGCCTGTTTGTGGAATCAGAATGGAGGCTGGATCTAAACAGCCTGGCTCTGCCATCACTGCTGTCTGCATGCAGAAGGCGGGGTTGTCTGTGGCTCCCAAGCACACTGGTGTCAGCAGGTGTCGAGCTTTGGTCAAGGCTGCTGAGTTCAGTAATAATTGTATAGATCTTTGTTTCCTCTGCTGGGTTGCAGTGTGAGTGGGCAGGGAAATAGAAGGAGCCATGCTGAAAGCCTGATGCTGTCTGAGCTGCTCTATGGGCACATAAATTATTAACCCCCACCTTTCCCCCGTACTTTGCCCAGGGCTCCTAAATGTGAAATCACATCAGGTCTTTTCTTTCACTTCTTCGCTCTCCATGTGCTGTAGGAGAACCCCAGTGGATGGGGGAAGAGTTTAAATTCAGCTTCAGATTTTGAATCTCATGGTCTCAAATGAAGAGTGTCAAACTCTTTCTGCAGTTTTGACTTCGGATTTGCTAATTACAATAAGAAGCCAGGCTTAGGGGGCAGGGGGAAAGCCTCTGAGCACTGACTGGGCCCTTGGAGGAAGAAGTGTTAAACTCTCAGCCCATGGGCCAGATCCGGCCTGTGGAACTGCTTCATGGACTGTGCCTGCAAGCTGTCTGCAGCAGCAAACCCCAGAGACAGGCTCTGGGCACAGCAGGGCGTGCTTCTGATTCACATGATCCGAGTCAGAGCACAGGGGAACAAAGGAAGCACTCCAGCCAGTCCCAGCTCAGCTCTGCTGTGGTCTGCCAAACAGACAGAGTCTCAGGGAAGGCTAGGCTGGCTCCAGAGAGCCCCTGCATGGCCCCCCCACCTCACCTGTTCAGTCAGTCAGCATGCTAATTTGATTGGCAGCACATTGCACAAATCAAAAATAAAAAAGGCTGGGGCCTATGTGGGGACAAGCCAGTTAAAGACCAGCAGGGACCAAGCCAACCAAAGGCCAGCATTCTGAATGGCTGACAGTGAGTGTGCCTGGAGGGGGAGAGGCAGGAGCCCAGTCTGGCTGCCTGTGACTGTGATTTTTTTGCCTGTCATCAGGAGGTGGGAGAAGGGCAGGGAGCCAGCAGTCAGAAGGGGGACCCGTAGAGCAGAGGAAAGGGAAGGTGTCGGAGAGGCGGTGGGGTTGGGGAAGGGTAAGGGACACCATGCCACTGTGAACGTGGAGGGGGAAAGGGTTGGGGAACCAGTGCGGCCACATGGCCCACAACAGGTGTCCTGCCTTCCCCTGTGGCCCCCCACAGTGAATGAGTTTGATACTCCTGCCACAAGGTATCTGTAATCCAAGGGTTAGCAACCTTTGCCAGCCCCCATGCCAGCCCTGCCCATGGCACTCTCAGTGGGTGCCGGGCAGGGCAAAAAGTGGGCACGGGCAAGCCTCCAGTTCAAGGCCGTGTCCATGGCCAGCTCCCACACCCACCAGCAGGTGGCCTCCAAGTCCTAGCTGGGACTGTCATCCCTGCCAGCGGGCAGCCTTCGTGTCCTGGCCAGGGCCAGCTCCCACCCCTGCCAGCAGTTGGCTTCTGGCTCCGGGGTTGGAGCCAGAAGTGCACTGGCCACCTGCCGCTCTCCCCTCCAGCCCTACCCAGTAGGGGGTGGGGTTAGCAGGGGTCAGGAGCCTCGGGCTGCAGTTTCTTTGTCCCTGCTGGCCATGCTTCCCAGGAGGGAAGCCCTGCCAGCAGGGACCTTGAACCATGGCACATGGCTGTTACCAGCTATGCAGCACTGGGGGAGCGGGGCCAGTGGGGACCCTGAGTAGAGCCAAGTGCTGCTCAGGCTTGGCCCCCGTGCCATTTTTGGCATGGGTGCCGGGGCTTGCTGACTGTCTGTGCTAATTCTTCCTAACTACCATAGGGTAATTCCTTGATTGCTGTTGAGATAATATGGATTTTGAAGGAACTTTGTTCAAAGCATAGCTAGATAGCTGTTAGGCCAGTGTTTCTGACCCAGTAGGCCACAGTACACAGATATGCCATTAGGCCTGAATAGGTGTGCCATGGAGTTTTTTTGGAAGACTTCTGGATTGGCTCATGATTATTCATGAGTTCATTTGGAGACTGTCTGGTGGTGTGCTTCAAAATTATTAAAGGTATCAAGGTGTGCTGCAGCAGAGAAGAGATTGGGAACCACTGTGTTAGGCACATATTGTTTCAGAGCAAACCCTATTGGATGACCTTTGCTTTCCACCCCTTTGAGACACATCACCCCTGCACTGCTCGTTGGTTCCATGCCCCATTGTAATCAATAAACACGCCTCCTATACCTCCCCCTTTGATATTAGAACACCCCAGCCTGTTAAAATGCCACCACCTTATTTTTCTGGTAAGGTTTTATTACAAACATCTCTGGGGCTCTCTAGCTAGATTGCAATGTGTAGAAGTACTGTGTGCTGTAGGGATGAGATACTACATGACCCAGAACATACATAGAAGGTCCTTAAGGATCACATATCAGAGTCATGGTGAGAAATTAATTTCCCCATCTTGGGTGCTTGCTTTAAAAGGAACTGTGATATTCATGCAGTGTGAGACTGGCAAAGGGAATCAGTCTTCTTCCCCCTACGCCACCCCCGAGGAGATGGAGAAAACCTCCTGACATTGATCCCCCATGAAGTATCCATGCTGCTTTGGAGGGCTCCCCTCTTCCAGTCAAAGGACGAGCTGTTCTTTAGGCCTTGGCACCTCTCAGCTGGACACCAGCATTTCATTGCATTCACTGAACAGCCAATTACACCAGATCTTCTGGTCTCTGCCAGCCTAGGCTGTCCTGTTTCACCAGAGCATCTTAAGAGCTCCATGTCCCCTTTTCAAGCCCCCATAAACCTCCAGTGCCTTGATGAAACTGTTTTCTGTTGTATGAACATCTTAACAGGTGGCCAGAACAGCTCGCTGCAAGGCAAACTCTTTCTTGGACTGCCTGGTCCTTTCAGCTTCCTGCATTAACCCTGTGTATGCACATGTGTGGAAGTTACATGGAGATTTTCTTGCTCACACAATCTGGCATCCCAGAACTAACACATCATGTTCCAAGCTGCAGCGATGGGGTAGGAAGGCTTATCAGAATCCAGTTGTCCAGTTCCATGGGGACCTGCGTGTTGCATGCAAAATGCTAAGTCTCCCTCTCGTTTATAACGTTTTCTGCTTTCTCTTTGCAAACCAGCAACACCCTACGAGTGAGCCGCTCAGCTGCCCCAAGCACCTTGGACAGCTCGACCTCCAGTGGGACCTCTCAGCTCGGGAAGAAGGGCAAGGAGTTTGACTTCTCGCAGCTGCCCATGAAGGTGGAATTTGTGGAGTGCAGTGCCAGGGGCAGCAAGGCAGAGGAGGGCAGCGCCGACATTGAGGACTTGGAGAAGTGGCTGGCCAGGATCGCCTGAAAGTGGGTGGGGGGTGAGGGCAGAAACTAAAGGGGAAACAAATGATAATGGCATTTGGTGTCTGATAGGGAGGTCCTAATCAAAGGGTGGGGCCCAAAACGTAATCATGATGTGGAAGGAACTTCTACAAACATGTTTACTGCTGGGATTTCAGCAAACCACCTAGCACACCCACAGCAAATGCAGCCTTTCTCATTCCTGTCCCCGTCTGCAAAGCTGGTGCTAGTGCTTCATCTGCAGAGGGTTAGAACAGGGTTGCATTTTGGAGAAGTAGCCTCTCATCCCCCACAGCCTCCAGAGGTGGGGGAGCTACATTTGAATAATAATTCCTTGAAGATTGGAGTATGTGCCACCTCTTCTGCTTTTCCTTGGCATCTCAGCCTGATGCCTTTGATTGTTACCAAACTGTTCATGGCATCTGAATCCTTCTATTTCTGTCCTGTTTTGGAATCAGGCACAGTGGCTTAGTGATCTTTCTGCTGCCATAAGTAAAATATCCAGTTGCATATGCTGCTGGGAAATCTTCACTTGCTGTGGAATGTATGAAAAGCTCCTTTCGTGGGGTGTTGCTGCCCGACACCCACTAAAGCATGTGTATGGGTGTCACTCAGTTTTCAGACGTATAGTAGGGTTGGATGACGATGAGCACTTCTCAAGAGCTGATCAGTTCCAAGTAGGTGCCTTCCATGGGTGCAGAACCCTGGGAAGATCTGCCCTGTACAGTAAAAGGGACTGATGATCATTGTGTAAACGCAGGTGATCATTCTGTTTGGCTCTGGTCTCGTCTTTTGCGCAGATTTTCCACAGCCCACACAGTACTGAGGAAATTCAGGCATTCCTGAAGGTGACTTCTGGGCAGTCTTCCACAGTTGTTTTTTGTTTGTTTGTTTGTTTGTTTTTTTTTTTTAATGTGAGCTTCATGCACAGAACAGTATTTGGCTGGACAGCCAGTCCCTCTTTGTTCTACAGCCCAAGTTCTTTGCAGACAGGCCCCACTTTCTGCTCCTTTTTATGTTAAACCAGGACAGTACCTTGCTAGTGCCCAGACTGAGCTGTGGATCCATCTGTGCACCTTTATCATCAGTAGTACTAGCACCGTGCTGAGGCAGCAGAAACCAAAGCAGTCTGAAGTGAACCTAGCTAGATGGCGTGTCTCAGCTTTGGCCACCTCACTCACATGATGATGCCCTAATCCCAGGATGAAATCCTAGCTCCTCAGATGTCAGTGAGAGCTTTCCCATTGACTTGGAATTCATCCTTGATCTTTCACTGGGACAGGGTCTAGAACTACCTCTGAGCTCAGCAGATTGATCCAAATAATGCCATTCCGGTGCGTCTTTCGTCTTTTTTTTTCTCCCCGTCTTTGGGTTAGGCCTTCCTGGAAACACACGAGTGGCTTACTTGGTTCAGTGGGCTAGGAGGAGGTTTGAAGGATGGAACCGTTCCCACAGACGTGCTGCCTGCACCTCAGACTCAGCAATGTCAGAGCGGAGTTTGGTGTCAGAAAGATCATGGAATGAATAGCGTTGTCACTTCCGTTGGCTGAGTCCATAGCAAGAGAGGTAGAGGTTGACTCGAAAGACTGATACAGTCATTGATTGTCACAGAAGATGGGAATAGCACAGGTTAGCTACACACACAGTCCTGTGAAGGTCAGTTTATTGTCATAAACAATATCAAGCCTTCCAGGTTAAATGTTTCTAATGAAGGGCCTTGACGACCAGTGGAAAGCATCTGACGCTTCCTAGTTCTTTTTACACGTCTCCTTTAATGTGTGAAGCCCAGGGATCTTTTTGCATTCTTAGATGTGGCTTGTGTGTTAAATGTTTTATGCTTAATATTGCAAAGGAAAAATAATATAACAATCTGCTTCTTCCTGCAGACTTAATGAGCCCTTTAGGGGTCTAGCCCAGTGTCTTTTGGAGTCAGTGGGAATCTGACTTCAGTGTACATTGGATCAGGATCTAAGAGCTCTTTCTGAAGGTGGAAAGAATAAACTGCCCTTGGATGAGATTCTGCAAACAAATATGCAGGTTGTTAGCAGCAAAAGCTGGGGGAGGGGAAGGCAAGCTTGTTTGTTGCAATGCTGCTGTGTCTTAATGGGCTGGCTGATGAGATAAGTCCTCTTGGTGACCTTCTCCAATGGTTTTCTCCACTCCCAGTGGAGGCTTTGGCTGGGAGCATTGCCTGCCCAGCATAGAGTCTCCAGCAGACTTTGCTATTGGCTCTACTGCAGTGAATTCTTTGTAATGTTGGCCAGTCCATCCTGCCTCTGTTTGCTTAACTGGAACCTTCAATAGAAAGAGGGGCCCACTGACTAGAGACCAGTGGCTTCTGCTTTTGTCTGCTGGATATTGCCTCTGCACTCTGCCTGCTGAAGAGATATGGAAATACAGTTGCAGGAGCTTTTGGGTTATCTCTTCCCAAGCATTTCTCTTGGTCTAGAGGGTGAGCTGCAGGTGATGGATTGTCTCTGCTTGGCTATGTGGATAAGAATTCAGCCATTGAACTTGGCTGATGGTGAACCTCCCTCCTGTGCTTTCAACTGGCTGTTCTCTGAGCCTCCTCTTGCCACGTCAAGCAGTACACCTCGATGTATCTTCTATTGAAGTTCACATGCTGTAGCCAAGCATTCTCCTCTCTGACGCTGTACATTCCCCTCTCCTTAGTGCCAATGGAGAGCAGATCTACTTGTGCTACTTCTGTAAATTGTGTGTGTTTGCAACTAGCATCTTTGCTTTAGGAGAGGTGAATGTCGGAGCTGGAATTTGCACACTAAAATTGCTGAACATCAAGCATGTTGGACTAGATGAATTTTCTTTTAAAGCTGTCACCAACTTTGTTCCCTGCAGCAGCAGTGGGGAGAATTAAATGTACTGCTAACACTCTGTGTTTGGAGGAATGAGAGGGCATCATGGAGAATTGTCTCTCTCTTCCTTGTTTGCTTGCGTTTTTTAGCTGAAACAGCCCCCTGCAGTTCCCTCTTTGAGTTGGGAATGCTAAGACGGTTCGCTTTTCAACACCTGTGTGGGAGACTAGGCCTTCCCAGGCTGCTCTGCTTTAAAATGGTCCCTCGGAGTGGAGGAAAGCCAGGATGGGCCCTCTGGTCACAAACCCAGAGGCTCACTATCCATATGATTTTTTGCATTAAGTATGTTACACATTTCAATTTCAAAGCATCAACTTTGCAGTAGCAGAACGTTGCTGGTGCTCTGAGTTTGAATTGAACCAGGATCCCAGTGAGTGTGTTTGTTTCTGTAATGTTGAATTAAGGAATGAAAGACTTTCCCTTCTCCTCCTGCCCCCCTCCCCCCCCCCGGTGTCTGTAGGTGCTGAGGACATAGGAGCCTGCCTTTGCTTTTAAATTATTGATAGCTGTGCTTACTTAAATAAATAAGTTTGGCTAAATGTTGTGAGGCCTCTTTTTATGTTGGAAGTAGCCTTCTGGTGCTGTCCTTCCTTGGGCTGTCTGTCTTACCAGTGATTCTCCATACCCACCTGCTGAGTTAATCCCTGCAGAATAGGGCAGCTTTGTAGCAGGGCTCTAAACAACACTTAGGATGAGGGTCATTTTTCTGAATGTTTGTCACAGTGGAAAGATTTACTACACTCACTACAAATTTCCTACCCAGCTAGCGTAGCTACCTTCAACTGTCTCCCTTAATGTGAGGCTCTAAATGAATAGTAGGGGCCAGGTTCTGGTGATTTACACTAGCTAGGCGCTCCCTTGACTTCAGTGGAGTTAAGGTCATTGATACCGGTTAAGGAGATGGCCTTGCATGTTGCTTTGTTTGTTTAAAGACTTAATATTCTTCCTCACCTGCATAACCATTCCCTCCCTGTGGAAAGGGTGTGTTCATAGAATCCTAGACAAGTAGGGTTGGAAGGGACCTCAGGAGGTCATCTGGTCAGACCTGCTGCTCAAAGCAGGACGCACCCCAGCAAGACTTCCCTTGTCCCTCTGATCTGTTTATTTGCCAGAGGGTTGGGGGTTATTTTTCACAGTGAAAAGTGAGATAAAGCTAGCAGGAAGGGCTTGGACCGGACACATGAGTTCATCATGCTTTCTGAGCGCACTCCTTCCTAGCTGCGTTTTGCAGCTCTGCTCCTTTTCCTGTGCTTTGTATTATTGCTGTGCACAAGATGTGGTTCTTATCTCTGGACGTGAGCTGCCAACAATTTTTAAGCATGCTTCGTAGGTGGTTTTAAAAAAAAAACAAAACCTCCCTTGAATGGAAATCTCTCTCTCTCAAAATGAGCTGAAGGAGAGCCACATGGCACTTAATTTCAATGACAAACCTTTTTTTTCTTTTTTAAATGGTGGCTTGGGAAGCATTCATTCCCAGCCTCAGTGTGCACTGCACTGTCATTAGTAATGAAATGCCCCAAACTGAGCAGGCTGCTTTCAGGGAAATAGTTGGGTGCAGGAATCCAGTGCTTGACTCCTGTTTGGCAGTTGGTCTGGCTGGGTCGGTAAAGGTGGGTGTTCTGGCTCATGGCAGCTAAACCGGTGCAAACCTGGCTTCTGCGGATTGAGCTCAATTCAGTGAGAAAGTGCTGTAAGCTCAATCACTGAGGCTTGCTTCAAATTCCACGTGTGTCCATTCAAGGGCTTCCACTACTTAGCTGGGATTTTTAAACTGATTTCAGCCACACCACTTGAGCTTCCATATAGACACAGCCCTCTGTCTCTTGGCCCTAGGGGTTGGGACCACGTCTGTTAGCTGTGACTGCTGTAGTGCACCCCAGGCACCATTAATGTATTCCATCCAGCGAGCGGAGCCAGCACAGGGCTGGGGGAGGTCTTCTGTTGCCGTTCACTTTCCGTCTGCCTTGCAGAGCGATGCCTGAGTCACCCCTTAGCCCACTGCCCTCTGTTGGCCCATGTGCCCATTGGTGTGTGGGCTGCTCTCTGGCCACCAGCAGGAGGCACTTGGGACATGCTGCTACAGAAAAGATGTAGAAAAGAGAAGCCCGGCATGCCTCTTCCCAGCCCCAGTCTCCCTTCGGCTGCCTTCCAGTCAGTGTGCTTAGTGCACGTCTAAGGCCGACCTTACTTTCCTCTGCTCTTCCGTTCCCAAGAGTGTGACCAAACCTACTGAACCTGCGAGATGCATGCGATGATCTTAAGATGTTTGAGAGCTGGAATGCACCTGCCATGCCTCAGGGCCTCAGCCGTCTGGTGGAGCTCAGAGCTCTTGCCCCCATGTGATGTGCCAACAGGGGCTTGGGGCTCCTGCTGTGGGGGGGGTGCACCCGCTGAAGCCCTGAGCCCCACAGGTGCCTCCTATAGGGCAGAAGCCCCCACACTGCAGGGCTGTAGTCTGCAGGTAAACTCTGTAGGGCAGAAGCCCCTAGACTCCCCACCTCACCGGGGAAGCCAGAACTCTCCATTTCACGTCTAGTAAGTGGAGATGGGGGTGGGGGCATTGTGTGTGAGTGGCACTTAAAAAAAAAAAAAAAAAGCAGCAGTTTGGTCCCCCCAAGTCTGAGGCTCCATTACAGCTGGGACTGTGGCAGACAGCTCCCATGGCTGCTGGTTGGCCTCTTCTTTCTCCTTCATGGTTCAGCCCTTTGAGCAGGGAGGAGGAGCTGGTTGGAGAACTCCTGAAAGACCCAGCTGCCAGGTGGGAGTGTAACATCACTACCTCTTCCCTGGCAGCGGGTGTGGGGGAGCGTCTTCTCTGGCTTGCCAGGATGAAACGTCAGGGTGTATCCCTAATGAGTCACTCATCCTAGGCAATCAGCAGGGCTACAGCCTCAGCCCTGCAGTTCCAAAAAAACATGCCTTTGTCATATAAGCTGGAGGAGTACTCTGCCTGCTGTCAGCAGTAGTAGTTTATTAGCCCCTCAGTGGAGAGGAATGCTGCAACCTCAGTGGGAGGGTTTCCCCTGCTGCTTGCTCAGAGCGGGGAAGTGCTGTGAGAGGCAAGGAAAGCCCGGTGCCCTGACAAGCCATCAGATGAGACTGAGTAAGGAGGCTGCAGTTTGGCATTTTTCCAGTGCAGTTGTCCTCTTAATGCTTCCCTGGGCCCCACACAGCAAGTGGAGGTAAAAGGGCACTAGCTGCCCTTGCTTTGTCCTCTTCTGGCTGGCTGGAAAGAGGTGGGATGGAGAGGGATTTTAAATCCTGACTGCGTTTAGATGAACAAGAGGAGCTCAGGGTCTCCCAGGAATGTATAGTGTTGGAACACCACACTTTTCCTTTCTCTTTTTAATTGGTGGCTCAGTTGAAAACGCACAAGAAGCAGATAACTGAGAGGGCGGTGTGATGTGTTGCAGAACACTGCTTTGGCCCAGAGCAGGGCAAAAGCCCATCTATGCTCACAATGTAGCTTCTAGCTCAGAGGTCAGCAACCTTTGCTGATCCCTGTGCTGGTCCTTCCTCCCTGACCTTCAGTTGGTGCCAGCAGCCCCCTCTGCTGAAAAGATATGGCAGCTGCCTGAAAAATTCAGCAGTGATCATGGCATGCCATGGAAAGAAGTCACCCAGAATGGCTAATTTTGGCAGTGTGCCGAGGGACAGGGGTCCCGAGGCATGCCACGAAAAGAAGCGGTTCCTTTCAGGGGTTCCCAGGCATGTTACAGAAAGAACCTGCCCAGAGTGGCTCCTTTGGGGAGCATCACAGTACAGAGAGGAGACACTCTGAGCAGCTTTTTTCTGTGGCACATGGAGACATGGGCTTGGGGGGGACCCGCTGTGTACCAGATGCACCTTAAGGAAGCTGTCGAGCAGCTCTGTGGAAGTGGGCTAGACACCAGTGATGGGGCTGGGGAAGCCCCAAGTAGATCAGTGAAGTCCCTCACCAGGGCTGAAAGTTGTGGGTACAGGACAGGAGCAGAGCTATGGGAAAGATGCCCTCGACTGGAGACGAGGATCTGTTCTGGGACTGACAGAGCCTCCTCCCACAGAGGGAATTGGAGATGACCTAAAGCCTTGGAAGAAAGGGGGATTGAAGCTGGTGTCCAGGTAAAGCTCCCCTTCTGGCTGAGATTTCCCCAGCTTAACCGTTCTCCGCTGAACACTTGCTGCCCGTCTACATGCCTGGGCACACGCTACCCTCCACCCACCTGCCTTTGAATGTACATGGACATGCCTCACCAGGGCACTGCTTGCAGTCGAGCCGCACTGGTATGAGGCAGCAACTGGCTGCCAGTGTCTGGACCTTTTGTGTGGTTTTGAACACTTTCCTGTGCCACAGCAGACTGAATGTGAGACTTTGTGATGTGCAGCACTGAGCCAGAGAGAGAGAGGTCTCCAGTCCAGACCAGCCCCTTGCCTGCTGTGTAGGATGCTCACCGGGTGAGGGAGAGGTCTCCAATCCAGACCACCCACCTGCCTCCTGCATAGGGTGCTCAGCAGGGAGGGGAGGGCCCTGAGTCTGAATCAGGCAAACCAGACACTCAACTCCTGTGCCCCATAGCAGGTGAGCTATTGGCAGGAGACGGCGCTACTTCTGTCTCCAAGTTTGATCAGTAATTCTACCCTGGAGCCAAGAAAAGTTGAGTTGAAACTGATTCATTCCTGTGAAAAGTTTTGGCAAATAACCATTTTCCCTTCAGAAAATGCCCATGTGGCAAAATTCCCAACCACTTGTCCTCCCATCCTGCCACCTGTCTTTCATCAGCCAAATCTCCTTCTCTTTGACTTACCCCAGGCAGATCTCTCATCAGCCCCACTCATCACGTATTTCACTTTGAATCTCTAATTCCATCAGTTGAGCCTAGAAAACCTTAAAATTGTACAAAGGTGAAACTTGCTTGCAGGAGCATCATGTGAATGCCAGCTTAACTGTGCTGGGAAGACAGACTTGTAGGCTGTGGCTACACTTGAAAATGCTACGGTGCTGCTGTGTGTCAGTGTGGGTCCTGTGGTGGGATGGTTTTCATGTAATTGTAGTTAACCCAATTCCTTGAGAGCTGATAGCTAGATTGATTGAGAAATTTTTCCATTGACTTACCAAGGTTTCTTAGTGTGGATTTTTCAGGTCCTCTGGGAGATACAGTACACTTTCAGTGTAGACCAGCTCTTCTATCTTGCAACTGAAACAGACAAGAAGTGGAAGGAGAAATATGGGCGGTCAGGTGACTTGCTCACAGTTACGCAGCAGGCCCCTGGCGGTGCTAAGATAGAATCCGAGCCTATGTTTATGTTGGCAGCCAGACCTGTTGGTGCAAACGGTTCAACTGAGCAGCAGCAGTGACCTGCTCAATTGATCTGGAAGGTGATGCTATTAATCCACCCCAGCTAAAAAGAGTCACACTGCATCAAGGGGAGGATATTTCCTGTTGATGTGACATAATGAGGACACCGAAGTTAGGAAACTGATGGGAGATATGCAAGCTACTTTTCATAGCTTGCATGTCTCTCGTCAACTACTGCCAAATTTTGCTAGCAGTGTAGACGTAGTCTGGTCACTTGAATCCTAGTCCCCAGAGCCGATGCCCCCTTAATTAAAGAGAGAAACTGTGTATGGAATGTGCTGATACAAGGTGGTAGTTTACTCATTTTTGTTAATTTTCTTTCAACTGCTGCCAGCGCTCTTTTTCCTCTCCTCCCCATCACGTCTCAGGTCGTGCTGCTGCTGCTCCACCACAGGAAATAAAACCTTTCCACAACATTAACCTTTTGTTTTTTAAAAAATAACTGCAGCAGCACTAAGAATACCTGCAGAAACCGAAACAGCACAGAAATCTACCAAATGCCAGAGCTATCTATCAATTTCAGCACTCAGCTTGTAATCCACATTTAGTGTTATGGCGGGAGGCAGGGAATAGAAGGAGATGCTAAATAGTGCTTCACAAACTGACACAAGCCAGGAACTTCACTGTTAATTCTTCAGTGCCAAGAGCTGAAACTTCCTGGTGGAACTCTCTCTGTCAGAAGATGTCAAATTGATGATGACCGAACACAATAATCACACTGATGTCTGATTTTTTTCCCCTCTCCTCTACTACAGTTTCATCTAAAATTCCTAGATATGCAAGAGATTAGAGAGGAAATATTTACTGCTGAATTTGAAAGCAGTTGGCACAGAGGACATATTGTGCCTCCTATGAACAGTCAGTTTCCTTGGTTGTTTGTGTGGATCTTTTTACAGCAACGGTAGAAGCCAGTTAATGTTTGTCATTCAAACTTTTGGGGACAAAAAGGCTTAATTTCTTTTTTAATTTTGTGCAGAGAAGAATTAATGTTTTCAAAGCATCTCTAAGATACAGATGAGGTAGCAACTAGTTTTAAAAGAGGAAATGAATCTTGCGGAATAACTTGCCAATGGGGAAGGGCCTTTCCTAACATTGTAGATAGCTAGAGAGTGGTGTATGCTAAAACATCAGGTTATTAGGGGCCCACTGTTGGAATGCTAGGGTTTTGGTACAGAAAGGACCGTTAGAGCCTCTAGTTTGATCTCCTGTATAACAAAGTCCAGTTTCTTTTGCGCTGAGCCCAATAATTTGTGTTTATCAAAAGCATCTGCCAGAAAGGCACTTGAGCTGGAAAATAATAGCCGTAATTTCTTTGCTTTCCTGTTTTCAGTTATGCCATTTAACAGGGGGATAGAGTGGAGCAAGAGTTATTCATCTGACAGCCTATTCCTTTAGGCAGAGACACTTTCATAGAATGTTACAAAACAAATCATTTACCCAAGTACTGGTAAGTGGAAAAGCTTTAAATGGAGCTATGCTTGTCTATCAGATACACGCCTGCTCATGGGGTTCTGAGCTGTTAGAAAAATATCTTCATTTATTGCTCAATCTTCTAAACTCCTACTGGGGGACTAAGTATGTGACAATGACCTAAATAGGGGGATGCCAAAATATTTGTACAAAAGTATTAAAATGCTGTTGGATCCTTTATGCTTATGGAAACCAACCACTCTCTCCTGTGTCTATTTGATGTAAATAATTTGCACCCTTGAAAGTAAGGAGATATCAGCTGTGTTGGGAACATTGGGGCCAGAATGAATGCCAGTTGGTGTGATTAGAAGGAAAATGAGTTCTGGCCTCATTGCCACTCACCCAACTGTGCTCCTGCAACGCTGATCACTGTGCACTGCAAAGAGCTCTTAGAAGGCCAGGTGCACAGTGGTAAAGGAGAATGCAATGGCAGTAAATCACCACCAGCTGGATGTGGGTAGTCTGGGCATCAGTTTCCACCCCAGGGCAGATGGGGCAAGACTAAGACAGAGCATATGCAGTGGCCACCATCTTGCAAAGGTTTGGCACTCTACACACATTGGTGCACTCTGCTGGGTGTCTGGTGGGAGGTCTCAGTGATGTGGCTGGTGAGCTAGTTCAAATTTTCATTGAAAGGGCAGCTTGGTGAATTAAGTGGACCTGCTTGTGTGAGTGAAGTTTGCACAAGTGTAGGTGGGCTCAGACCTAGAACTCAGATGGGCACATCTCTACTGTTCCAAAGCCATGTTGGTAGGATTTCATTAACTAAGATAAAACTTGTTCTTTTTTATTTATATTGTTTAAAAGTCTTTGGGCCAGCTTCTCAGCTAGCATGAATGGGTTTGACAACAGATAGAGCTGTGCTGATTAAAATCAGCTGAAGATGTGGCTCAAAAGGTCTTGGTTGTGTTTGTTCCCACTTCTCTAACTCAAATGCCTGAATAGAAATAAATCTTTAGTAATGGGTCAACACCCCACCTGTTTAGCTAAACACTGAGAGAGGTCACAGCTGCTATCTGAGACCTCCAGTCTGTCCTCTGGGGGGGGGGAGGTGGGGAAGACCACACTGGGGACTAGTGGTTGTCTAAGAATCATTGTGTCTTGGCTTGACCGTTGTTCACATGCAGACTCTTCACGCTCAAGTATTTAAATACCTACTTACCCGGTATTCTTCAGCACTGTTATCCTCTTTACTCTCTTGGCTGAGCATGCATTTATTCAGGTCACTGGATGCCATGCTGATTGCTCTAGGGGTTCTACTTCTTAGTGTAGCCAGTTTTCAGCCTACTGACAAACTAGGTGGGCTGCAAGGTTGCCTCCTATCAGAGAGGTATTGAGGGGTGGTGGTTTCATGAATTATTCTAGGAATTAAGTTATTAGTGGAGAACACCATAGTCTCCAGCATGAGTAACAGCTACTACAGGGAGACTGAATCCTAAGGAGGCTTTGTTGAGTTGACCTAACAAGGTTGACTTTAAGTTGAGTTAAAGTTGACCATGTTAAGTTGACTTAGAGTGCACATTGGGTACGTCTACACTATGTGTTTAAGTCGACTAAAGCGCCCTTAAGTTGACTTAAACAGAGCCCTGTCTACACTGCAGGGCAATAAAGTTGACTTTAGGGTCCAGTCGACTTAAGGCAATGTGGACAAACTAATTCAACTTAATGAAGTCAACTTAATTCAGTGGGACAATTAATTTGACCTTATTAAGTCTAATTAAGCCAGGACACCCATTTAAAGTCGACTTTATAAAGTCGACTTAATGTAGTGTGCACTCACTAAGTCGACTTAATAAGGTCTACTTAAAGTCGACTTTAAGTAGACTTTGTTAAGTTGACTTAATAAAGTCGACTTAGCTTTTACAATGTAGACAGAGCCATCTACAGGTAGGGGTCAGCAGTGGGGCAGCTACAGTGTGGTAGAATTGGGGCTAGTCCAGGAATTTCTTGCACTTTTTTATTTAAAAAGCTGGGCATTCTGGGATCTAACTGGGATTTGAGTTGGAGCAAAGAGGAAGCAATAGAGCAGCTATGTGTTAGAGATACCTCTGACCCAGAGAAGATGGAAAACGCTGTTGCTTCAGAGTTCTCCTATTTGGATCAGTGAGGGGTCACGAGAGTGGGCAGCCTTTCCAAATACTGCTGATCACAGCTCCTGCTGAAAGGGTGGCATTGTGACCATTTGAAATAAGTAGTGTGTCAAGGTGCAGAGTATCTGCTCATGTTAGTATATGCTCAGAGGGACACAAAGTATAGTAAGTAAAGCAGCTTAGTTTGCTCTTTCCAAAGCTGGTGTTCTGGGGTTGTGACAGTTCCCCATGTGTTTCTAGAGGGATTACCATCCCCAAATCAGCTTCTAATGGCTGTGGGAGGCCTAGCAGTGGTAAATGGTTTCCATTGCAAACTATCTCTTGCTGCTTGTCCCCAGAGGTGTGTGGGGCCCAGCCCAGCTCCAGCTGGTTCTCAGCAATGCTCTCTGCCAGCTATTCCTTCTGGTTTCCCCCTGTCAGATTAATCATGGCATCAGCTGCCTTTGAGAAACAATCAGCTAACCCACAAATAGCACTGAAGACCCCTGCCTTCTTCCAGCCCCCTGCCAGATGGAAAGGAGGTGCACACTGACTTGTGTTAAGAAACTGAAAACCAACCCGAATTCTTGTCATTCCCAGTCACTGAGGCCATGCTAACTGCCACCAGGGGGAGCAACAAACCCTGCAAAGCATTTTATCTTGGTGCAGAGACAACAGGGAATAGAACAAATTTCTGCATGGTTGTGGTGAAGTAAAGATTACAGAAAGAACTGAACAGGGGAGAATACATGCCCTGATTATGTAGCAGGTGGGCAATCAGGGGATGCAGGATTTGTAGGGCGCCACAGGGAGAAATAGCAGGCGGAGGGATGCAGCAGTGATTTTCTGTCTAGGGAAGTTTCTGTACAATGCAGGATTATGTACAATGATTGGGGTGGAGGAATGCAGAATGATTCCCCCAGTGGAAATAACTGTGAGGAAATGGGTACATTTAGCAAGTGAACACTAAAGTCCAGTTTGTTAAAGGCCTCTAGATGCCTCATGCTCAATAAGGGCCTTTCAAGATCAGGGTCTAAGCAACCAACTCCTGGTTTGGCTGAGGCCAGAGGGAGTTTTACTGTGGGTTTCAAGTGGGCTCAGACTAGAGGCCTCACTGTGGAGAATGAGGAGCAGAAGTGTCCCTTCAGGCCCAGGCTGGGTGGTCTAGCAGCAGGAGGCTTCACTGTGCTGCCAGACATGCACAGTGGTTCCTGGGCGCTGAGGGAAGCCTCAGCTGTATGACATTAGCTAATGGTGCAAGCTGCCATAGGTGTGCCACCTGTGAAGGCTGGTGCTGGGGCAGAGATTGCACAGGGGTCCAGATGAGTGGGAGAAGGTGGGGGATGCATTTATACAGGATAGTCACAAATATGGGGCCAGATCCCAGCTGGGGCAAACAGATGCGGCTCCATCAATGACCCTGAGGTGATCCTCAAAGAGGGGAGAGGATTACAAGAGCCAGGAAACTGACCTCCACATCACCTCTCTCCACCTCCCATCTCACTGCTCCTGGCATCAAGGCCTTTCAAAGCCCTGCACAAAGGGGAGTAGCCCCAGCCCTGCTGAAAGGAGACTGGGCTGTGAAATTTACTCCTGCCTATGGTGAAACAAACCCTTTTAGGTTCACTTAGCTTAGGAAAGCTTAGAAATTAGCAAACCTTTTAGCTTTTTGTTCCTTTTGTAGCCAAATTCAGACCTTGGCATATGAATCATAGAATCCTAGGGTTGGAAGGGACCTCATAGGTCATCTAGTCCAACCCCCTGCCAGAGGCAGGACCACTCCCACTAAACCATCCCAGTCATGGTTTTATCCAGCCGGGCCTTAAACACCTCCAAAGATGGTGACTCCACCACCTCCCTTGGCAGCTCATTCCAATGTTTCACCACTCGCCTAGTAAAAAAGTTTTTTCTAATATCCAGCCTCGACCTCCCTAACCACAACTTGAGACCATTGCTCCTCGTCCTGTCCTCCTTTACTACCAAGAATAGTCAAGCTCCATCTTCCTTGTAGCACCCCTTCAAGTAGTTGAAGGTTGCTATCAAATCCCCCCTCAATCTTCTCTTCTGCAGACTAAATAAGCCTAATGCTTTCAGTCTTTCCTCATAGGGCTTGTGCTCCAGCCCTTTAATCATTTTGGTTGCCCTCCTCTGAACTCTCTCAAGTAGGTCCCTGTCCTTTTTGTAGTGGGGAGCCCAAAACTGAACACAGTATTCCAGATGTGGCCTCACCAGTGCAGAATAGAGGGGAATGATCACATCCCTTGATCTGCTGGTAATACTTCTTTTGATGCAGCCCAGTATGCCATTGGCCTTTTTGGCAGCAAGAGCACACTGCTGACTTGTATCTAGCTTCCCATCCACCATGACCCCCAGGTTCTTTTTCTATGCTGCTGCTACTCAGCTGAATGTTTCCCAGCCTGTAGCAGTGCATGGGGTTTTTCCATCCCACATGCAGGACTTTACACTTGTCCTTATTGAACTTCATAAGATTTTTATTGGCCCACTGTTCCAATTTATCTAGGTCTCCCTGAATCCTGTCCTTGCCCTCCAACGTGTCTACTGTTCCCCCTAGCTTGGTGTCATCCACAAACTTACTGAGAGTACAGTCTGTTCCATCATCAAGATCATTGATGAAAATGTTGAACAGAACCGGCCCCAGGACCGACCCCTGGGGCACACCACTGGTGACTGACTGCCAGCTAGACATGGAACCATTGATTCCTACACGCTGAAACCGTTGATCTAGCCAGTTTTCTATCCACCTTATAGTCCACCTATCCAACCCATACTTCCTTAATTTGCCAATGAGAATGCTGTGGGAAACTGTATCAAAAGCCTTGCTAAAATCAAGGTATAGCACATCAACGGTTCTTCCTGCATCTAGAAAACCAGTCATCTGATCATAGAAGGAGATGAGATTGGTCAGACATGATTTACCCTTGGTAAATCCATGCTGACTGTTCCTGATCACTTCATTTTCCTCTAAGTGTTTGAGGATGGATTCTTTGAGAATCTGCTCCATAATTTTTCCAGGGATTGAGGTGAGGCTGACTGGTCTGTAGTTCCCTGGATCCTCCTTTTTCCCTTTCTTGAAGATAGGCACTACATTTGCTTTTTTCCAATCCTCTGGCACTTCTCCTGTTCTCCATGAGTTTTGAAAGATAACAGCCAGCGGTGCTGCTATCTCATTGGCCAATTCCCTTAGCACTCTTGGATGCAGTTCGTCCGGCCCCATGGACTTGTGCATATCCAGCTTCTTTAAGCAGTCCCTAACCTGACCCTCTGTCACCAAGGGCCTCTCTTTTTCTCTCCAATTTGTCATACCCATGGTAGTGGGCTGGGAGCTGACCCTACCTGTGAAAACTGAGGCAAAAAAAGCATTGAGCACTTCAGCTTTTTCCTCATCCTCTGTCACGAGGATGCCTGCCCCATTCAGCAAGGGACCTACGCCATCCCTGATCCTCTTCTTGTTGTTAACATACTTGTAGAACCCCTTCTTGTTATCCTTTACATCCCTCGCTAGCCGCAGCTCCATTTGTCCTTTGGCCTTTCTGATTTTATCCCTGCAGTCCCTAGCAATATCTTTATATGCCTCCTTGGTCATCTGACCAAGCTTCCACTTCCTGTAAGCTTCCTTTTTATGTTTAAGCTCAGAGCAGAGTTCTCGGCTAAGCCATTCTGGCTGCCTCATATATTTATTCTTTCTTCTAACTGGAATGGCAACTTCCTGTGCCCTTAGCAGGGTTTCTTTAAAATATAACCAACTTTCTTGGACTCCTTTTCCCTTCAGATTAGCATCCCAAGGGATCCTGCCCATCAGTTCCTGGAGGGAGCCAAAATCTGCTCTTTTGAAGTCCAGGGTTTTTGTTTTGCTTCTTTCCTTCCTTCCTTTAATCAGCATCCCGAACTCAACCATGTCATGGTCACTACTTCCTAGCTTGCCATTTACCTCTACCTCCCTGATCAATTCTTCCCTGTTTGTGAAGTCACTTAAAATTGTCTCGCCATAGTTAACAAACTTCTTTTATTGTTTGATCTCAACCCAGGTGTGTTGGGATGGGAGCCAATAGGGAACACCACTCAAAACAACCAGGCTGTTACCTAACCGTTTTCCTTTGCTGAAACGGCAACCTTCCTTTGAGGCTTTACTGGCCAGGAGAGAACATGACACACATTCTGGGGGTGCAAAGCTGGCCCTGGGAATATGTGGGTGTCATGCTGTATGTAGGTCCTGGGTGGCTGGGAAAACAGTCATGTATTCAGCTGGCTGGATCGTTGCAATCTGAAGGCTGTGTGAGTGGGACAGGAGCAGCTGGTCTGACAGCAAAGCTGTGTAAAAAGCATCCCAGGCTGGAGAGTGAAGGTGACATTACTGGGGCAGTGGTTCTCAACTTCTGTGTGGGGAGACACAGTGGCAAGTGTGTCACAGAGAGCTGGGGAGATGGCTGTATTTGGCCTGGAGGGGTGGACTGGAGTGTCCTGCAGAGTCACAATATGCTGCCACACGTATTGCAACCCACAAAAAGCTGGGAACCACTGCCCCAGGGTATGTCCCAGGAGTGAATACTGAGGATCGAGGCATTCAGCCTCTGATAGCATGACATACAGGTGATTCGACATGATAAATGGCGTCTGCGTAAAGCTGAGAAGTACAGCAGCAGGAGAATTACACAGAGGCTATTTATAAGGATGGTGTGTAGCATCTTTGACTTCAGCTACTACTCCAGCCCCCAGATGCACATTTCCTATCTAGTGGTCTCATTTCTTTTTTCTTTCTCACATTCTCAGTTCCCATGTTCTAACTGGACTCCACAATTTACCTGGCCTGCTGACAGATAGGTCAGTATCTATCACAGCAGGTGAATAATGCCATTGGCAGTGGTAACCCCTGGGAGGTCAGACCACTGCATTGAGCACATGGCTGGCATTGTTGCATCTTTGTTGATTCATGTTGGCCAAGAGAAAGGAGGCACCATCTGCTTTGTTCTGCATGATGAACTAGGGCAAGGGCAGTGCTGGTCACTGGTGAGGAGGGCTTCAGTGATAAAACTGGCAGCAGGCACAGACAGAAGCTGAAGGAGGCAGTTTCTGGCCTGTGAGGAGCAGAGGACAGCTGCTAGAACATGGAGCGAAGCAGTTGGGACAAAGCCTGTGTTCTTCAGTGGATCAGGGTTAGAGTCGTATGGATGTGGCTGTAGATTCTGACTTTGCAGGGCTCCCTTATTTGGGCTTAAAAGCCTGGCTGTGGATCTCCTCTGGCTTTTGGCCAGTGTACAGCTGGAGCCCGAACGCTGCACATTCTCCGACCAGTGCCAGCTGGGTGAGCTTACAGCATGGCCTTCCCTCTGGTACCCATGGAGAGGAAGTGAGGGGAAAATCTGGATGCCGCTGTGAGGGGCTGAGGTGGGAAGCAGACACCCAGGTGTGTCAGTCACGTCATACTTGAGGCACTTACCAGCCTTTCTCTTATAGGTCCAGGCAGACCTGTGAATAAGGCACAAAGGCCTGGGAATTAGGTGTCTAAATACCTTTGACCATTTGGACCTGTCTGTTTAGCTCCATATTTTGCCATTGCCCCCTTATGCAAGAACACCCGAACCACCACACTGGGTCAAGCAAAGAACGATCCAGTCCAGGATCCAGTCTCTGACAATGGCTGGTGCCAGGTACTTCAGAGGAAATGACCAGACCACAGCAATTTCGAGTGATCCAGTCCCCCATCCAGTGCCAGCTTTCAGCAAGTGGAAGCTTAGGGACACCCAGGGCATGGGATTGCTTGGTTGAGAGCCATAGCTTGACCTGTCTTCTGCGAGCCTGTTGAAACCTGTTATACTTTTGGCTGTTTTGCCATCTCACTGCAGTGAGTTCCACAGGCTAACGGTGTGCTGTGTGACAAGGTGCTTTTTTCAGTTTGTTTGAAACCTGCTATCTGTTAATGTTATTGGCTGTTTTGCATCTCCAGATAATAATGCTGATGGGGAGCAGTCTGAGGATGTGGCAGATCCTTGTCACCAAGTCACACAGAATAGAAGATGTTCCCTGGGACCATCTGCAAGGACAGTTCCTTCCTTAAACCTCATCATTGCCAGGCTGATGGGTAGGCTGGTAGGGGACTGTGATTGCTGCTTATTACACGAATCACACTGTCTCACTAATATGTAGTCTGGCTCCCTGAAATAGTGGAGCTGCCTCTCGTTTGTACTTAGCCAAGCAGTGATGGACTTTTTGTGATATGTGTACATACAGTGCCTATCCTGCTGTGGTCATGATCCAGGGGCCTCGAACACACGGCCCATGGGCTGCATGTGGCTCCTAAAGATATTTCCTGCAGCCTGCAGTGACACTATTGTTATCAATATTGGCAATGTTGTATGAAAAGGTTTCAGTGGTGCGGCCCTTGGGCTAACATACTAGTCCTCTTGCGGCCTTCATGATTTGAGTTTGTGACCCCTGCCATGATCTATGACTGGGCCCTGATCCTGGAATGTGCTCTCAGGTCACCCCATGGAAGAGATGGTAGCTCCAAGTAGCCAACCTGTGTGTTAGGTAGACTATCCAGGACAAGTGCTAATAAAGCATTTCTGCTGCCACATCTCGGCTTTATGACACAAAGAAAAATGACTTTACTTTTAATGTATTTATTCATTGCATTTTTTTTTGGCACTGCTGGAAAAATGTTGGGGGAGGGGGAGAATGTCACCAAAAATTTTCTCAAATTTTGCATGAAATTTTCAGCAGAAGTTTGAATATTTGAAAAATTTCAATCAGCGTGTCAGAAAAACCAAAGCAGAATCCCCCCCCTGCCATCCAGTGTGGCTGATAACTGTTGTACTTAATTTACTCAGTGAGCCATCCAGTGAGAACAGGTGCCACCGACCTGTGTGCTCTACAGGAGATAGGGCCTTCATCAAAAAACATGAGCTAAATAGACAAAAGCAGTATAGTTCCAACCCTCAAATTTAAAGGGGGAAAAAAATCACATCAGATCCACACCCCAAAAATCACACTATTGCATGAAATTAGAAAATTCAAATAAATGTTAGATTCTTTTGATTCATCATCTGGTTTTGGAACCTTTCTGTAGCATGATAATGACCTTTTCCAGTTTATCTCTGCATTCAGGAGTGCTAGAAATGTACCTTCTGCCCAAAGAGTCTCACCCAACCATATGACTAGAGACAGGGGTGGGGAAATGTGTGCAGGTTGGCACCACTATAAAAGAGACACAGAGTGGGAGGGGAAATTAAGGCCAGGGGTTGGGGGCAAGGCATAGCCATAACTCTCTGTTTGTCGCCCGGGG
The DNA here is from genome assembly GCA_007922195.1 of Podocnemis expansa. Lineage (NCBI taxonomy): Eukaryota > Metazoa > Chordata > Testudines > Podocnemididae > Podocnemis > Podocnemis expansa. Next base: position 1,935,375 of record ML682020.1, on the reverse strand, counting down.
CACGTTCTGACTGGAAAGCACCCCTTGCAATTAGTGGTGCTTGGAGCCGGCACTGTTAAAACCGCCCTTTAATAGAGCGGCTCCACTGAGCCGCTCCAGTGCTCCCAGGGCAAAGCCCCATTGGCCCCACTGTGGTTACATTTCTGGGGTGAGGTGGGGAATGATGTGCTGTTTTTGTATCCCATTGCCAGGTTGCTTTAATAACAGGTTGGAGAGGGAGCCAGAATATTAACCTGCATTTTACAGACATAATATTGGCTTTTCTGAGTCAGTGGGTTAAAGAAGCAGCCATCAAAAATAGCTGCAGCTGTTGCTGACATTGTGGCTGTTTTGTGGTTTGCTTGTTTGTCATCGTTTTTGTTGCTGTTGCAGTTGCAATAATTGTTTTAAAGGATGCCTCGCAGGAAGGGCTCAGCTAATGGCTGTTCTAATTGTGTGTGTTCTCTCCTCTCATTCTCCTTCCTGGAAAGGTCAGGGAGAGACGAAGTTAGCAGTGCAGCTTGTTAGCTTGAACAGGAGGAAGGAGTGGAAACAGTGGAAAAAAATTAGTAGTAATGTTGACAGGCCTGATCCAGTCAAGTGTTGATCTCATTATGCATTGGCTGAAGTCTTGCAGTATGAGCATGAGGAGAGCTAGTAAGTAGCTGCAGAGCTGGGCAAATATTGCTTTTATTTTGACTTCTAAAAATGTCTCTGAAAGGGCCCACACCTGGCCTTCCCCTCTCCACTACCTTACAAACTTGGCATGTCCCCTCACTTCCCCAGGGCAAGTGACCCCACCGCGGTCGCCATCCTCCCTACCACAAAGAGCCTCTCTCCACCCCGCCCTGGGGCTGGTGGGTGCCGGGGTGGGCAGGTGAGAACAACTGGCTCCTGTCCAAAGGCTGAGTCTGAAGAGGCAGCTGGAACCACGCAGAAGAGGCTGCACGAGAATGAGCCATTTGGAGGCTGAGGAGGCAACATTTCATTTCCGTGACCTGGAGAGGCACCAAATTTCTCCCCAGTCAATGATGTCATTGCTGGGGGACTGATCCCTCAGCTAGATTACTGCCCTCTGGCTAAGAGGCCTGGTGCCTATTTGAGCACAACAGGCCCTGGTCATTCTGTGGTGCTCGAGGGGTGTGCTGAGGAGCTGTGTGCAATCACGGGATATGTCTACACTGGAGGCTCTGGTAAGCTGACCTAAGAACGAACATTGACCTTGTTAAGTTGACTTAGAGAGTTCACACTGAAAACTCTTGTTGACTGCCTGCGTCTACACTTGCAGGTGCTAGGTTGATGGAAGAGTGGTGCATTGTGGGTAGCTGTCCCTCGTGGCTAATAACTTCGGGAGGGGGCCTGGAGGCCAATTAGGTTGACTTAAGGGCTTTCCCCATCTACACTGGTTTAAGTCAATTCAATAAGGTCGACTTAAGCATTAAGTTGACCTTAAGAGGTGGTGTTATTAAGTTGACTTAATAAAAGCCCAGTGTGGCTGCAGGCATCTAGAGGTCGACTGAACCTTCCTTAAATTGACCTAAGGCTCCAGTGTAGACGTATCCATGGTGATGTGTGGCTGTGTCCAACTACAGGCAAACAACATTAAAAATGGTCTCTGGGATGACAAGCCCCCAGCTGCCTCTGTAATCATAGAATCCTAGAAAAATCAGGGTTGGAAGGGATCTCAGGAGGTATCTAGTGCATCCTTCTCTCAAAGCAGGACCAACCCCAACTAAAGCATCCCAGCCTGGGCTTTGTCAAGCTGGGCCTTAAAAGCTCTAAGCATGGAGATCCTGTCACCTCCACAGGCAATCCATTCCAGTGCTTTACCACCCTCCTAGGGAAAAGGATTTTCCTGCTATTCAGCCTAGATCTCCACAGTGCAAGTTGAGATCACTGCTCCTTGTTCTGTCACCTGCCACCACAGAGAACAGTGTCTCTCCATCCTCCCTGGAAGAACCCCTTTAGGAAGTTGAAGATTGCTGTCAAATCCACTCTCACTTTTCTCTTCTGCAGACTAAACGAGCCCTGTTCTCTCAGCCTCTCCTCATAAGTTAGGTGCACCAGTCCCCTAACCATTATTGTTGTCCTCTGCTGGACACTTTCCACTTTGTTTACATCCTTTCCATAGTGGAGGGAGAGGGCAAAATTGGGCACACTACTCCAAATGTGATCTCACCAGTGCTCAATAGAGGGGAATAATCACTTCCTGCCATCTGTTGGCAATGCTCCTAGTAATGCAACCCAACAGACCACCAGCTTTCTTGGTAATAAGGGCATACAGTTGATGCCTGTTCAGCTTCTTGTCCACTGTAATGCCCAGGTCCTTTTCTGCAAAACTGCTGCCCAGTTAGTTGGTGCCCAGTCTGTAGCAGTGCCTGGGATTCTTCCATCCTAAGTGCAGGACTCTGCAGTTGTCCTTTTTGAACCTCATCAGATGTCTTTTGGCCCAATCTTCCAATTTCTCTAGGTCCCTCTGTATCCTATCGCTACATTCCAATGTACCTCCAACTCCCCCAGCTTAGTGTCATCTGCGAATTTGCTGAGGGTGCCACCCTATTCTCCCTCCAGATTGTTAATGAAAATGTTAAAAGAGAGTTCCAAGGCACTCAGTTAAAAATTAAATCAGCAGCCTCCCCTTTGTTAGGTTTGCTCATTGCCCATGTGTCCAGGGACCCCGACTGTTCTGCCCCACTGACTTACCCTCGCCTGCCCCCTCTCACAACCATCAGGTATTCAGGTGCCAGTTGCTGTTCTGTGTGCTTGGTTAATTCAAGACAGGTGTGGACGCTCCCTCAGCTACTCTAGCGAGCCTCAGTAATCGGCTCATGGTGCCAGAAAGCTGGAAGTGAGTAGCAGCATGAGGGTTGGACTGTTGCAGCTTCACATTTTTTTGCCTGGCCAAAATGGCTTTTCATCCCAATTGAACATTGTCATTTTAAAAGGCTTTTTTTTTTTTTTCATCCCCCACAATGAAAAACATGAAAAGCAAAATTTTCCTATTTATTAAAAAAAAAATTCACCAAAGCCCCAGATATTTCACCTTTGTCTGTTTGGTCACTTGGGTTTTGAGTGTTTAAAACAAAAATCTGCTGGAAGTTTTGGGAAAAAAATGGCCAGCAAAAGCTAATTAGCATCAGCCAGAGAGCTTCTGTTACAACCTGAATTGCTGCGCACGTGCCAGCCTCTTCATGTGCTGAGCCAGCCTGAAAATGAGCCAACAGGTAGCATGGTGGTGGGGGGGGCGTTGGCTCTGATTCTGGAGGTTGTGCAGTGGAGGGCCCCGACCACTCCCATTCAGCACTGGTTGTGGTGCGTATCCTATTAGCTTTGTTTGCAGAGGGGTAAATGCTACACAAATGCAAGCTTGATGTGGCAGAAACTACAGTCCCTGTATAGGCCAGAAATGGCAAAATAAAGAGCCACTCAGCCAATCTGGACCCACGTCAGTTAGTGGCGGCCTTGAAACAGAGCCACTGTATGGAAATGATGCTCATAGGGCCAGCCCTGCCCTGGCTGCTTCATGCTGCTTGGAGGGAGTGGGGGGGAGGCTGACACAGCTATCTTGAAAGTTGGCCTACCCAGCAACCTAGGGACCCCCCCCCAAAGGACCCTCGGGGGGGGGGGTATGGTGCTGGTGCTGGTCCTAGACAGCGCTGCTGTAGAAACCCTGCCTAGGAGTATGACCAGGAGACGGGGCATACCCAGACGGCTGCTAAACACTGGTGATCCCTGAGTGGTTTAGGCTCCTTAGGGCTACGACCAGTCATAGTAATTTAGAGCAGCACCGAGGCAGCTCTAAACTACAGGTGGGTGTGTGCATCTCCGTTTCCTCTATGCATCAGTGAAGGATCCAGGTGGAGGGCTAAGGTGTACAATCATTGCTGAGACCCCAGCAGGCAAGTCTGAAGGCCTTCTGACTGCCTGGAGACAGCCAATGGCTGCGACTGCGTTCTGACAATTGAAGGCCAGGCCCCTCTTCCAAAGCCGGCCAGAGGAATTGTAGAACAATGGCAGTGATGAAGGCCAGCACCTGGGAAAGAAATAAAGGGAGCAGGCGGGGCAGCAAGAGGAATTCATGTGCTCCAAGACTGAAGCAGAATAAAGAGATCCTGAGAATTCACCAGTGAATATTTGTCGGGCGGTATGCGAGACTGGGGGGCCTCTCAGCCACAAATATTGACTGCTCGCCCTTGTTCACGGCTGGTCAGGAAACAGTCAGGTTTTTCCTCCATAGTTTGCCTGAGAAGCCCCAAAACTGACTTTTTTTCCAGTGAAAACATGACAATTTTTGACATGGAAAAAAGCTTTTTCCATGTCAAAAATGTCTGTTTGGTGTAAAAGCCATTTTCCATCTCTAAAATGTTCTGAGGGCACCTTTTTTGCCAAGCCTGGTTAATTCTGGTGTGATGGCCTGACTCTTTGGAGTTAATCTCAGAAGCACTGCCTGGCTGAGAAAGCCAGTGGTCTCCCCACAGTGTGAGACTCCTGGAGACAGGGAATTGCCCATACTACGCTGGTGTTAGTGTAGATTTGCTGCAGTGACATATGGGCCAGAGGTCTGAGAAAGTGGGCTTTTGCTATCCCTGGAATATTACCATTATTGAGGGGGCAGGGCTTAGTGAACACGGAAAAACAGCATGAAATGCACAAAAAGGTTAATTGAGGTCCTGTAGGGTCAGCATACTGAGTCTATTCAATCAGCACTTATAGGAATAGTGATCCCATCACAGAACCCAGCAACAAAAGCACAGACCTACATCATTTGAGCTAAAGGAAAACCTTCACTATCTGGTAGCAGCAGCAGGCTCTTATCGTACGTCAGCCACTTAGCCCGTGTGTCACACAGAGGTGAGTTTTTGTAAGTTAGCCCTTGGAAACAATCCACTGGGATTGCATGTTCTGGCACTGAAAACAACCACTCAGGAGAGACTGTGTCTGAGAATAAGACAATTTATTGTTTGACTAACATGCTAAGTCATTTATACACAGTTTCATGGAACGTTAACATGGCAGTCTGAACTGATGAGAAACTGAAATACCATGGCGAGATCTGCCTACAGCCAGTCAAGTGATGAGTGAGAAGTCAGAATAAGGAATAGAAAGGGAAGATGCAAAAGGTGAGATGAGAGAATGGTGAAGGGCTACTCGACAGACAACTCACGATGACAGACAGCTCACAATGTGATTTGGTCCCACAAGCAAGGAAAGCCATCACTTTGGTGAAGTAAATTAAAAGTTTATTGGCTAATCTAAGACGGCAGCTTTTGGCTTCCTTTGTTATAACATTGATGTACAAAATAAAGAACCAGTTTTTTGCACCCCCTAGTTAACCTGTAATTTCCCTGGGTGGGAGGGTTTCAATTAAGTTTTCATTGTTATACTCATTTCATTTATCATTTGCCCACCCCTATGAATAATGTGTTCATGGCCTAGTCTTATTGGCCCATGTTTGACCTAAGCCAGTTTAAGTCCTGGGAGAGTCATTGACTTGTTTTCTGAAGACCCCAAAGCAGTGCCTTGCATTTATTTGTGCAGCTCTTTGCCATCTATGAGGACTGACATCTGAGGGTTGAACTCTTGTATAGTCAGTCCATTTACCTTCATCGGTCATGTTGAGCAGCTCCAAAGACTCTTAGTGCTGTTTGTTCATTGGGCAGAATAGAGAGATGCTTGTAGAAAGTTGTGAATTTAGAGACACTACGGTTATGTCCACACCTCTCTTGTATTTCGAAATAACACTGGTTATTTTGAAATAAGACATTAAGTCCACATGACATGTTATTTCGAAATGATGGGCTCCATCATTTTGAAATAAGAGCCATGATTTCAAAATAGCTTAAACCTCCTTTAAATAGAAACGGCTGTTATTTTGAAATGATTATTTCAAACTAATGCCATTTGGATGTGGTATTTTGAAATAACCATTATTTCAAAATAACACTTTTGCCTTTCTCCTTCCCAGGGTGCCTTCCTTTTAGCCTATATTGGGTGGGGGCATGGTCCAGGGAGGGGGCCATGTTGCCACACCTTCCATAGTGCCCCTCTCCTAAAGTGAAGTAGCAAGTCCTGTGTTTGGACATGCTATTTCGTTTGAGCTTTTCCCTTAATTTGAATGAACATTTTCTTAATTCAAATTAAGATATTTTGAAATAAATAACAATGTACATAGCCTACCTGGCATGGGACAGTGTTGTGTGAATTGGGAGATATGCCCTGGTGATCTAACATGGCTGCTCCCAGCTGCACACCTGGGAAATCACCCCGTCCCTGTTTTAGGGCTCACTTATTCAGTAGTGTGGTCTTTAATGAACCTTCAATATCGTTGCATGGCATCAGAAAGCGGTGAATGCATTTGGAAACTAAAAAGACTTGGAGGAAAACTCTGCAACTCAAAACAGACAAACACGGGGTCTCTGAAAGCGAAGCCTTCAGCAAGTAAGTGAAAGCTCTAAGAATGGATGTTGTACAAGCTCTTTCCCCTCTGCCAGTGTCTGGCAATGTTGCAGAGAACTGGATAAAGTTTAAGCAGCAATTTCTGTTGAATTTGTCTGCCGTTGGGGCACAGAACAAATATGAAAACCAAAAATCATCTGTATTTTTACATGTGGGGGGGCCCCAGCATTGATAACCTGATGCTTATGCATCCGTTTGCATCCCACAAGCTGTGCCCGATACATACAGGAATCATGTCAGCGCTGAAATACAGCTGCCATTGAGGCGGAGCACAGCAGCTTTTTAACAACCTATGCATCAGTACAACACAACAGTTTAGGGCATCAAGTGAGGAATAATATCGTGTGCAGGTGAAACTACTGGGCAAATGTAGGTAGACTGTTTGTTCCCTCATAAAAAGCTGGCCAGAACTAACAACCCCTCCTGCTGTACAAAAAAGGTGAGATGTTTTTACACAAGTTTGCAGGAACCTCTTGTGTGAACCAGGACACTTCCAATAGCATATTGACAAGTTCCAAAGGGGCGGTCTTGTTAGTGTAGTTCATCAAAACAAACAGGCTTTAAAAGTGCCACAGGACCCCTTGTTTGTTCCAGTAGCATGGACGTCTAGCTGTGTTATTGGTTTTGTGCTGAGTGGGAAGCATGTCACCTTCTGAACCCTGAATGTCTTTTAGAGTTGGAGAAATCTAGACTCAGCTAGGAAAGCAGAGTGCCAACGACTGGAGAATGGTAGTGAGAAGTCTGGGTACAGAAAGACGCTCTGGTATCTTGTAAGAGAGGCTGCATTTTAGTGTCTGAGAAGAGGGGACCATGTCTTGTTCTGCACTGTAGCCATATAACATGGCTATAGCGCTCTCTCCTCTTAGAAACTGGTTTTGCTGGTCAAAAGCTTCGTATTTATTGATGGCCTGGAAAAATCATCCTGTAACATGTTCCTCACTCCCTATTGTATGCTCCACATTCTTGTGGTGTTCTCCAGTTACCAAATGATTTCCCCGAGAACACAGATAGTTTGCTTTTGCTTTCTTCCTTGGCCCTGGGACTTACTACATCTTCCAAATGCCATCATGGGGGTTCAAAAGTTCTCATAAGTTCTTTTGTGGAGGTCTCTCCAATTCTCAGAGGTTTTCAGCTGTCTGACTCTAATCTCTGGATAATGTTATTCAGACAGGGTGGTGGAGGAGCTTGCTTTTTGGTCTGTTAGGAGTGCAATGCCTGAGACCCTGACATTATGAAAGATGGCTTATCCTCCATCTCAGACTTCTGTTGGTTATTAAACTGTCTGGACTCAACAGGCATCACCCTTTTCATCCTCCAGCTTCTCATTCACTCACCATGTTCCTCACCTGTCTAGCTGAGCTAGTGGGTATAGCACAATTGGGATTTTTGACTTCATGCATCTGTCTCTATCATGCCCACCTTTGCATACAGTCCTGTTCATGTCTTGTTTAGATTCTGATCCACCTAAGAACAATACTAATGTCCTTATAGGTTTTTAAGAACTCATGGTCAATGGGGGTAGCCTTCTATGGGTGACTATAAGAATTAATATTGATTTTACTCAGCATGTTTTTATGTATAAACTCTCATTTGATAATTTCTTTGGCTTCTTCCACTACAGACATCATATTTCTATCCATCACTTTTTCTCACCATTTCAATTATTTACTTTTCCTCACCTCACTTCCACAGCATCTCTTACTTCTCTCCAGCAAGCCTCATGTTACTTCTTTGTTCTAAGTAAATCCAGACGGCCCTCTCTAACAGCTGAAGTCTGACTGTTCATTAGTAAAGACTGGGCTATTATCCCACATCTGACTGATGTAACTGTTAGTGAGAGGAGATGAATGCCAATTTCGACCACCTGTTGCTTTCTTTTGTACCATGTATTTGCTCAGGAAGATGGAGGAGCATGGTTTTTGGCAGCCGCACTGGTGGAGTGTCCCTTGGCTTTCTCTCCACCTAGAACAACTTTATATTCAACATGGTTATAAAAGAGTTCTGAGGTGGAATAGAGATACTATTTTACTCCTAACTGGCCAAAAGATCATCTTGTCCCAGTTAGACTTCTGATAGTCGAGTATACTCTGAAAAGAGTGCATGCATGGAGAATGCTGTCTTCCCAAAACTGCAAACACTTTCTCCTGGCTTTTGTTCAGAACATCAAACACACTGGTGTGTCCTGCTATCCTCAATCAATCATTTCTCCTGTTTTTTGAATAGCTAGACATCCTTGCAGTTGGCCATCTTGGACAGTTTTGCTCAGAGTTTCCACAGCACACTAGTGAGAAGCAGTGAAAGCTTTTCGGCAGTGGGTTTACCCACTTGACGCTTGGATCATGTAGTTGCCCTAAGGTTTTGTGGATCCATTAGGAATGTCTTGTACTGACACTGACTGTCTCCCTGTCTCAAGGTAAGCTACTGTCTTGTTCTAAAGCAGGGGTCTCAAACTCAAATCACAAAAAGGGCCGTGTGAGAACTAGTACATTAGCCTGAGGGCCACACCACTGAGACCTTTTCATAGAACAATATTGTATATACTGGTCTTTAAGTGCCACAACACTCCTTGCTTTTTTTGGTAACAATAGTGTTGTTGAGGGCCACAGAAAAGAGCTTTAGGGGCCGCATGCTTGAGACCCCCTGTTCTAAAGTGATATGAGTTTGCAAGGAAAACTATGCTGTTAATTGTCAATAGATTTTTGAGAAGGAGATGGCTACCTTATTCCATTAATGCCTCTCATGGGATAAGTTATTTAACAGATCTCAGTCTGTTGTTGGCATTCCCCACTAAAAGCATGGGTAACTACTTTACCCTGAAGCTGCAGTTCTGAAATTTTGTATTTCCACTGCACCCTTATGTAGGACACAGCGTTGGGAGCACAGCATTGGTTACTTAGCTCGCATGCACATGCCTACCTTTGGTCTTACCTGTCTGGGCACCTGCAGTTTGTTACACTAGCCCCCTCCCCACGCTTTTATCGTTTAATGTAATGGTTTCAAAGATGTCCTGGGGGAGGATTTGGTTTCTACTTTAGTCTAGATTTACAATGCAACTTTGGGTCAACATAGTAGTAGTGGCCATAGGCTATAAAAAAAAAAATTTTTTTAGTTCTGGGGCAGATGAAAATGGAATGAGGTTCATATCATTCAAAGCCATTGGGCCTTCTAACTTATTTGCATATTTCCCATGAGACACTTGCAAAAGTGTGTATAAACATCACACAGTCCAATACTGCCACTGAAAAAGCACAGGAATGCTAGAACCTCACACTGTGATCTCTATGTGCACCTCCCATGTCCAAAACCAGCTCCTATGCCCCTAAACAGTCATGTCTTCAATCTACAGAAACCAACGTTCATGTGGATCTTATTGTGACATTACGCTTTTCAACTGAACTTAATCCTTCCTCCTCTGCACTAGCTCTTTTCTTCAGTTTACTTTCTCTGTGCATTTGTGAAGTTTGCAGTTATTTCTTTTCTCTGCTCATTTTCCTCCTCCATCTGACTAGTTCTCCCTGGCATTTCTAACCCACTCCAGGCATCTCTCCAGGGCTTCTCTTCTATCAGATTCTATCTGTCTTCTCCTCCTTATTAGCCATCTCCCTATGCTCCCCCTCTATATTTTCTCACATTTCTGCCTGGTACATTGATCTCACTTTCTTTTTCTCTCTCTTAACTCTTTATCTCCCTTTCAGTGATTTTTTTTCTTCCTTTTCCTTTCTATCCCTGTGTTCTCACCTTCCTCCATCGTTCTTTCCTCTCATATTGCTCCCTCTTTTTGATGCTCAGGACCTGCTCTTTCCTCTGGAAAAAGGGGTATCAAGAAATAGCCTGTTTTCTCCTGTCCTCTGGAGCGGAGAGTCATTTCTTTTTCCCTCTTCACTCTGGGATCTATTTGGCTACTGTCCTTCTCTCTCACTTCCTCACAATTGGCCACACGTTCCCCTCCATCCCTGAGATGGGGGATGAGGGGCGTCTGTCTGAGCTCTGCCTGACAGATATGCCCTGCAGTAGGAGCTCCTGGTAATCCACAGATGATCTAGCTTCATCTAAACACCAAATCCACCATGACTTTGATGGCTGTCACTGCCATTCGGGGATCCTTTGGAGAAGTCCACCAAAGGTGCAAAGTCAATGGCTTGAGGAAACAAAGGTAGCCTCAGGTTTTTATGAACACACCATGGTTACAATCATCCCTACACCTTGTCTTGACAGAGTTTCCATTCCAATACTATGGCTCTGAATGAAGGCAGACCTTGTTCTTGATGGGTCCTGCCAGTGTGGTGCTCACCTATCCACCTCAGTACTTCTTCTGATGGTGGTTCCATTTCTTCTGCTTCCAAAGCTGATAAGCTTGGTACCATCATTGAGTCAGCCCTTCTTCAGAAGTCTACATTAGATGCCAAAGCACAATAACCTCTTCAGGCTGAGAGGAATGGCTACAAAGGGCCAGTCGCTAGTTAGATTTAGATAACCTTTTAAAATGTTTAGGCTGGCAGTGATTTTTCTCTACTTTTTTGCCATTTCATCTGGTTTTATCATTTGTAAAGTGCTCCTGGGTGTTCCCATGAAGTATGCTAGAAAACTAAAACTGGAGGAAGTCTTATTGGTAGCTGTTTCAATCAATTGTGCATGACATTTTCCATGCCATAATGGGGCCTCCTAGGGCAGAAGGACATGGACCCTCTAGGAAGGCTACACATGACTAGTTCTTGTGCGTAGTTAAATGATGAGTTAGGCTTAGGTTGCATAACACCCAAGAAAGGGTTAAATCAAAGATCCAGTCCAGTTTTCTGAATGAAATTGAACAACACTGCATTCATCACAATACAGGAGACAAACAGGAGTGGAGAGTGCAGCAATGACAATGTAGCAGATGAAGAGACTTGGTTATTGACACAATGAATGGGACAAAGTATGAGGCTGGGGGGGAAAAAGTCTACATGCCGTAAGAGCCTTATTTCTGCAAATGCTGTGACAGGGGAGAGACAGTGAGCAGGAAACCTGCCTCTTGTCCAAGCAGACATGATACACAATGAGGGAGTTGACAGAAGAGGAAAAGGAAAGGCTAAATACCTGATTTTCAGGTCTGGCTGCAGGCCACATTAAGACAGACAACTTTTGTACTGAAGCTCAGCTATCACTTCTCTAAGGCTACTGATGTGGGGGGAGAGGGAAGAAAAAGGCTAAAAGTACTGTGTGTGAAAGAGTGTTTGTCTGTGGTGGGGGAGTTTATTTTTCTACAGGACTATGCATGAGGAAGGCTACTTCATCAAGCAAAAATCAGTACATTCATTAAGTTCACACATAGTGGAGGTCACTGCAAATATTCTGTCACTCAGGCCAAGCACTATACTACAAATCAGCTAACACACAGTAACCCAAGTGACACTCAATTAGCTGACATTACTGTGAGGTAACAGGCACTCTTTCGACAACCACCACTGTTCTATGTGTTTGTGTGTGTTCACCTGCACAACTCCTATATAGCAATGACATGGATGTGCAGCTAGTTCCCTGTGCATTTTTTTCACACTTAACACACACCTAGGTGTTATTTTATTGATGAGATGTCAAATCAGAAGATATGTGACAATAACAAGCATCTCCTGTTTCCACACATTTCTTTTTACACAGCTGTTGGCTAAAAGCCTTTTCATGTTGTAAGAGTGGGTTAACCAAAATAATCTATGCTGTGTGTGTGTATGGTTGTGTGTGCTAGCAAATGTATATTTTACAGCTATATAAAATGTGTGTACACAGTACAAAAATTAAATCCATGATCTGTTGGACCTTCAGTACCATAACAGTCTTCCCTTTTTAGGAGGTTCATCCATTTTTCTTTGCTCATGCAGCCAGAGTAATAAAGAGCAGCCATTGTGTATGGGCCACTGAGCTGAATGGCACAGTGGGCCCACTGGACCAACTTTATCCTTTTGTAGGACTGGCCAAACTTTGGCCACTATTTTGGAGCCTGAGCAATGGAATAGTGCTCAGCCGCCACTGCAGCATCACATAGCCTGATATTGCCCAGACTCAAACAGCTGCTTTCTAATGGGAATGGGATTTTTTTAAGGGTACCAACTGTTTGCAGGCACTCACTCCTTCTAAACGTGAATGCAAAATGGTGGCCAATGCTAACCATGGTGAGCTCTGCAGAGACTGGAATCCCATAGGCAAAGCATATTTTAAAGGGATCTCACTGTGGTGTTTCCATATATTCACTGTAGCATGTGAAAGCATATGTCTTTTACTACACCCGTGAGGAAAAAAAGAAAGCACCAGCAACTTATACTTCAAGAATTATGCCATACAACAGTAAACAGCTAAAAATTCTTAAAAACATTGATTGCTACAGCAGGAGTTCTGCACATACTCCCGCAAGACTGGTGTAATCCATGACAGTGAGATTTACATGTGTTGTACACTCTGTCTCACCATCTGGGAGCTGGGTAGTCACCCCAATACATGAGATAAGAAGTGTATTACACTGCCCACTATCACACATTTTCGCCCTCTGTTTATATTTCTCTAAAGCTATATATGGAGATATAGCTACAGTATCACATCACACACTTATTTTGTATATTTGCAGCATGCTTTGTTGTTTGACCATCAAATCTTTTACTGTACAGGTAGTATTTTGTTTAAGCAATCAGGGACTAGTTTGCTACAAGAGCTGTCCCATGTCAGCTGATGAAACTAACCAGACTGTAGTATTCTGGGGAGCTTTTCTATAAGTTTACAAATATACAAAAACAAAAGCCTAACCGCCTTCAAAGAAAAAAGTCACCGCATTTCATCTGGCAAAAAGTTGTATACACATGATTTAAAGTCTCCTTTTTAAATTTTTTGAACCGGTTTAGGCGCTTTTAATAAAGTACACTATATTACAACCAAACGAAAATAAAATAGTAAGTTTCCTAACAGCTGTTATCAGTGACTTGAGCTGAACATTCCCACCCACCCCTCCCTAGAGACAGAGAGAAAAAAAAAATCCTTCCCCATCTGATAACTCAATTTTGTTTCTTTAGGAAACTAACCAATAGGAAGCAACATAACAAGCGTGTGGTATCAAATGAAGCTGACCAATCCTGGGCTCTGTATTAGCAAGAACATCCGCTTTCGCTGGCTGGAGGATCCTGTGGCTTGTCCAACTTGATGTCAATCACTGATGGAGGTAAAAAGGAAGGTTAAGGAAGATAATGGTGTTATTAGAGGCAAACCTGTGTCTTTGGGGGTGCTGGGGCAGTTACCATTGTTTGATGTCTGGCAGGGTGTAATTAATGTTAGTGTGAATGGACGCAAGGGACTCAACCACCAGCAAGCACAGTGCAAGTCGCTGATGTGCACAGCTGCTCACTGACTGAAAGGTTTAAATCAACAACACGCTCAGTCATTTGTGCAAGATACCCCAGGCTGAATCCAGCCATCTCCCCAGCTCTGCATGACACACTTACCGCCATGCGATGACACAGTAATGTGTCCCAACACAGGGCTGAGAACTGCTGATATGTAGCATTGACTTCTTGCTGGGTGTCGGCTGTTGAGGTGAGCTGGGTATGGTGCAGCTTGCTTTAGCACACAACACACCCATGTGTGAAGCCCCTAGACTGCTCATGTCACATGTCCATTGTGGAGAAGGGTCCATGGTGGAACCTAGCAATTTCACTGCATGGAAGATCTTTATATCACTGTTACGGCAGCACCCATTAGTTGATTGCAGTGGCAGCTATTTCTCAGACCAGGTAGGAAATGGGAAGATGGTCCCCGCCCCCAAGCTGGAGAATGCATCTTTCCCAGAACAGGCCCTAACAGTGACAGAGAAACAGAGGTGCTGTGGTTTTTAGTCACCTGGAGCAAGGGATGGAAGGGGAAAATGTAGCCTGGCCTCTGTCTCTTTGGGTTGGCCTATGCTGAAACTGAAGATGTAGTTGCCAGCTCGGATAGATGTAGCCATGACAGCTTTGATTGATTTAGCAGGCTAAAAATATCCTCCAAGCCTCAGTGCTGGGAGCAGTGAGATGGGGCCCACTTGGGAGCTTCTGTGGAGGAGTTTTCTACACAGACACCAGCTAAGCACTGTGTGAGTAGCTTTGCTTCCCCGTTGAGCACTTTTCCTCCTAAGAAAGGTGCCAAGTCAGCTACAGTCCATAAAACATGGGAGCAAAATGGCAAAGTCACCACAGACTCACTACCCCATCCTGTTTTCACATAGCAGGCCTTTGTTCTGCTGTGACGCTTGTCATGCAAAACCCAGGAGGCCAAATCTCCCTGGCATTAATTCCACATGTGGCTGGTGCTTTAACATGACCTGGAGCGTCATTCCCTCTGTCTGTGAGCTAAATGTAGCTGATTTAATAATTCACAGGCGTCCCAGAACAAAGAGTTGAACCGAGCAGCACATGAACAGCTGCAGCAGCTTCTGAGAGTCATCACTTCCAACGTGTGCAGATAAATATATTAAAAAATAATGAGCAGGGCTGACGTGCTGCAGACAGAAAGCCCCTTCCATGCAACAAGCCACTCACTAGTCTGGTCATGCATGAACGTCTTGGCTGACAAGTGTGTTAAGGCTCAGCCTGGCCTCCTGGTGCTGAGTATCCCACTCTAATGGGTCAAAAAGAAGCCATTATATTACCATTGTGTCTTACACTAACTTCCTCACTGAGCCCTGTGATGCACTCCTTGGCCCTTGCTGTTATCCCTGTCATTGGACCCATGGGCTTCCCCCCACTCCCAGGCATGCAGGAAAGTCCAGTCAGTAGTCAGCATGTGGTCCTGACACGTGCAGCGTGTATCATACATAGCCTGGTGTGCTGAGAGCTGTGCAAAAGGCAGGCATTGGGCTAGAGTTGCTGGTGTAGATGGGGCGCATTACTAAACACACACTCCCTGCTTTCACTGGGTTGACGACTGCCCATTTATTTATTTGGTCTGGCAGAGAGTACTGCTGCTCTTCACCTTGAATGGAACCAAAATGGAGGGAAGGTGTGAGGGCAGGCATCTGGGGATGCAGGAGAACAAGGGCAGAGGGTGTGAAATGGGGCAAGCACTGCTCCGCTGGGGGAGTTTAAGCAGAACAGGTAACAGGGTTGATGGTGAAGAAGGGGAAACAGGGTGAGAATGTCTGTGGATGGGAAGAAGGGCTCGAGAACATGCGGGAGAAAGGACAGCAAGAGAGGACTGGGGCGGGGAGGAATGCACAATTCACAGGTAACTAAGGCAAGAAGGCAAAATGCCCAAGTGGTTCCCAAGTGACAAGACATTTGCAATGCCTTAAAGCAACAGGTAAAGGGCCACAGATATCATTTTTACAGCCCTGAAGGCCTACCATCCTTCAGCTATAGGTTCCCCCTATAGGTTTCCTGACAAGCAGTTTGCCTCCTTGCTTGCTGATCTGCTGGCTCCAACAGGGAAACTGCACACATCCTGCAGCTCTGCGCACTCTATCTGGGTCCCAAGGCAGTGGCTCCCGTCTGCAGCCAGGGAGGACAGAAGATCAGTGCTCCCCACCCCTTTCTTTGGCTCCAGCAAGCACCCTAGCACCTACGGATCTTGGCAGAGTGCTTTGCAGCGGTCCCTGCTACTGCCGAAGGATGGGGGGGCTAGTTTCCTATCCTTTTGCCTGCAGGCAGGAGCCTGCATCCGTCCTTTAGCCCTGTGGAAACACACTGTGCATGGCTCCGTAGGCAGAAACTCCATTCTGCAGCCAGCAGGTGGAGACCAGAGGGTCAGTTTTGGCCCTTGGAACACAGGTTGGGAACCACTGCCTTAAAGGGCCTGATTATCGGGGGGAGGTATCCTGCACTTTTTGAAAGCCATTTTCTCTAAGGTGCCTAAGTTGTGCCCCCTCCCAAATCCTGTGTCACCTCTGAAGCTTCCAACCTGTGCATTTCATCTTGGCTAATGGCTTTTACCACTTTACTACTTGGGCATCCTACCCATGCAAGGGACTCTCACGTAAGGAAGGGGCATTGTCATGCCAGTCCATGTGACCCACAATAGGTGATTATTAGCTGCACAACTCCATGCTCCAGAATGCTTACAGGATTAAACATTTGCTGCTCAGATGGCATTTGCAGCTACATTAGCATCAGAATGGACTCCCCCCTAATCACCTAGTCTGAGCTCCTGTACCTCCCATGCCACCAGCACCGTCCAGACCCTTCTCACTAAACCCACCACCCAAAACAAGACCAAAGTATTACAACCCACAGGAAATGAGCGTTACATGAGACAATAGCAGGGACTCAGGGGGTCCTGCTGCACAAGGCCCCTGCAATGGGAGCAAGACCATGGTAAGCCTAAGAGGCATGCACCTACATGCTGCAAAGGAAGGCAAACCCCCCCCCATCCCCACCCCACAGTCCCCATCAATCTGAGATGGGGGGGGGGGGGGATTCCTTCCTGAGCTCAAAGGAAGAACCAGCCAGCCAAGCACTGAAGAAAAAATAAGTGCAGTACTGCATCAGAGCCCCATCATGCCACACTTGGTGTCCGGTCTCCAGCCGTGGCTACCCCTGATGCTTCAGAGAAAGGGATTATTTTTTTCTTGGAAAAAAAAAATCCTCTCAAAAAGCATGGGGTGGGGTAGGGAAGCCTTTCCTTCTCCCTCTTTTTTAGTCAAGGTGGCATGCCCCATGCTGGGATTTCTTTGCTTCTTCCTCCCTTGTGGTTTTTCAACTGGATAGAGGGCTAAATGGACCTGATCTAATACGGCCATTCTTATGTTCATTTGCCCAATGGCTATCTCGTGGCTCCAGTTCCTTGGAGACTTTGAGGACAGTGGCTGAGGTGGGACCAGTGCAGGAGAGAAGGGCTGGGCACCAGGTGAACCAGCATTCTCTACACTCAAATCAAGGGAGCCTGGTGCCTAAATACCTGTGAGAAGCTGAACCTTTTGCACCCAGTCCAACAGAAGGCCTCTGAACGGAGCGATCCAGGCGACCAACAGCACTGGCTTCAAGTCTGGCTGCTGCCCTCTGACCTTCTTGCCTCTCACTCCGTCCATCCGCAATGGGTTAACAATCCACTGCCCTTACGGAAGGGTCTGTGCAGCCGTTGCTAAGTGTTATTGCATCCCTTTTCGCCATCTTACAGCTGCAGCAGGGCTAAATCACAGCCCTTTGGAAAGCCAGAGCACTGAATATTAGGCTCTGGGGTGGGGGAAGATTTTCAAGGCTAATTAGGCACTGGAAGATGCAGCTCAGTGCCTCGCACGCTATATCATACCTAACTTCTATTGACTACAATGAACTGCAAGTGTTTGGCAAATCCAGGAAACAGGTGCAAGTTCACAGGTGGACAGCGTTGTGCTGCCATGCTCTAAGCACCATGACCTGGAGCTTGGCTTAGAGCAGGCCAACCCAGCCCGGTAATCATTTCATTAGTGTCAGCACTAGACTGTAGTCACCAAAGTGGCTGCAATATGTGCATAAGAGCTAGAAACCCAGGCAGAGCCTTTCAAAGCTTTGGAAAGGATCTGGGCTCTCAGTTCCCATGACTATTAATGAGGCTCCCTTAGAAAGCTCAGACTCTGGGGTGAACATACCCTAAACCCACTTCTGCTAACATGCAGCCTGAGAGAGGCACACAAATCACATTCTGTGAGTGCAGCTGACATGAAGCACGTGGGTCCCACAGCTCTGGAGAATCCTTCAAACCCCACTGGATGATGGAGGAGCAGCAACCCTGCACTGAGTTTGTGGGGGGACAGCTCTGTGTTGCAATGGAAAATCACCTGTATCTCCTGGCTGCAAAACAGCTGGCAGCACCATGCAAGATGCTGGACCAGCTGAGCAGAGAACCACTGCGACAGCAGGTACACTAATTAGCTTCACAGCTTATCACAGGCACTCCCGCCATTTCCTGGGAGGCAGCTTTTGCTGCCATGGTAACAGGACCAGGCTTGCCATCAGGCATCATTAGCCTGGGCCACTGCCCCTGGAGGCTCACAGATGTCTCCTTCCGCGCCAGCCTGGCCCCTTCAGTGAGAGGGTGGCAGAGAACAGTGCTCCTGTTGGGCAGATGGGTGGCTGTGCGGACGCTGCACCAGCATTATGCGTTCCCCTGCTGTGGGAGGCCGCCAGCCTTTGTGGAACAGGGATCAAGTCCTTCAGCTTTAAAGCCTCCCACCCTGAGCTCCTTTCGATGACCTGTGACTCACACTGGAGGTTTACAGAGCCTACAGTCATGGTCATGGCTGAAGAAGTTTGCAGTGCTCACATCCAGGGGTGTCGCTGGCACTGGGCTTACAGGGCTCAAGCCCTGAGTCACAGTGCCTGAGTCTGCTGCCAGGCCGCCTGCAGCAGTGCGCAAGCCCCGAGTCCTAGTACGTTAAGCCCCGGGTCTTTTCCTGGGCCAGCAGTGCTCCTGCTCACAGCAGTGCCCAGTCAGGGCCAGCCCAACCATATGGGTGAACAAGATGGTTTCCTAGGGTGCCAGGCTTCAAAGAGTGCCAAATTAAGTGGAAGTGAATTTTTCTCTCTTTTAAAAACATACAACAAAGGCTGCATGGGCTGCCTTCATCGCTGGAGGTTTTCCCATCAAGATGGAATGCCTTTACTGAAGTACAAAATTATGGAGCTCAATACAAGGGTAACTGGGCGCAATGCCCTGGCCTGTGATATGCAGGAAGTTCGCTGAAGTGAGTGAATGGTCCCTTCAGTGCTATGAATCCACAACTTCAAGAAGGCAGCACTGTACGTTTGCAAAATGCAAACTCATATACACTGTTGTTTAATTTTTTAAGTAAAGGCACTGGTAACACAAACCCTTCCTGGTCCAGGACAAGCAGCCCCATGAGCCACTGGAATCAGTGGCCCTTTCAGTGAGGGGAGCCCCTAAAACTTGGGACCCAGAGTTCACCGCATATTGGGACAATTTAAATCCTCCCTCCTCTGCACATGGGTTTAGTAGAGAGCTTTATCGGCTTCTTTCCTGAAGCCCCCCCGCTACCACTGAATCGCTTCAGTGTGTTGTGCAAATATTAACTAGGATTGGCCCCTGGCTGTCACTTTGGGGCTGCATGTTGGAGGAAGCCTTGCTGATACCATATGAGGACCCAACACATGCTATCATCATATGGAAAACCCTCCCTCCTTCTGCAGTTCACTAAGGAACTATTCGATGCTCCCCCCAGCCCTGCGGGAGTCATTATTGCTGTGTTTAATTTAAAACTAGTGAACATCTCTGTAATAAATAAACCTTAACAGGAGCAGAGCCATTAGCCACCAGCGGGAGGAACTGCTACATTACCACTTTTCTTTTTATTCCCTTAGTAATTGGAGAAAGGGGATTATGGGTTTGGTCTAATGAGACCACGGGTGTCTGCCAGAGACTAGTTTTCTGTCTGCTTCCATGCTGGCTATTTAGCTGTTTGAGCCCTCAACTCTGCCCTTGGCTGTTCCTCTAACAGAGGGCTGAGAAGTAAATCAGCAGCATAAATGACTAAGAATGACATACCAGAGGGAAGCACATGGCTACTTTGGTTCCTGGCAACATGAGAAAATCTACCAAATGGTTTGTTTTAGCCTCTTGGTTATTAGATCTTCATAGCTGAGAACTAATGATAGGCAAATCTCAAGTGTTTGTTCAAACAAGCATCTGAAAGTTCAGGGGCCTGCCCAGTCTCCTCTGAACTTTCCAGGCTGCGAATCACAGGAGATTGGCAGCATTGTAAGATTTCTGAGGCTTACAAGTTTAGACCTGTTCCTGCAACAAGTCTGGCTTGGCGGCTCCCTACTTAGTTAACTAAGGCACTGGTACAGGGGTCATAAAATGACAGAAATGGAGGGCTGGAAGAGACCTGAAGAGCTCTTCAAGTCCAGACCATTGGTTGAGATAGGACTAAGTACACCTAAATGATCTCTGACAGGCATGTGTTCAGTCCTTTCTTAAAACTTCCATTGACAGGGATTTTACCTTTTCCAGTGCTTAACTCTCCTTACAGTTAGCAAGCTTTTCTAATATCCACCCTAAATCCCTCTCATGGCAGATTAAGCGATTTCTTCTTGCCCTACCTATGTGGAGTTCACTGAAGGATCAGGGCCTTACTGTGAGTCTAAAGTACCATGAAAAACAATGGTCTCTTTCACTGTATCATGGTTCTTTAGTCACACTACAATGAGGGCACAATTGTGGGACACTGTAGTTATAGTAAAACAAACAAGGAGTGCTCAAGGGTCTGACAAATTGGATTTTCTCTCACAAAAGCTCATGCAATAAATAAATTTATTAGTCTTTTAGAGTGCCACCAGACTCCTTGTTTGTTTTGCTGAACTAGACTGACATGGCTGCCCCTGGGGAAAGAAGCTGGTGGCACTTTAAAAGACTAACAAATTTATTTATTGCATGAATTTTCATGGGAGAAATCCCACCATTTTCAAGTGTCTGATGACGTGGGATCTCTCCTATGCAATCTCATGTGATAAATAAACTGATTAGTCTTTAAAAGTTCCACAAGACTCCTTGTTTGTTTTGCAGAACTAGACAATCACAGCTATCCCTCTGTAGTTTCAATGTAATCTTTGCTTTTGGGTGTGAATGCACCAGCACCAGTCCAGATCAGGAGTGTGTTAGCTAAATGACTGAATTAGTTACCATCATCCAAAGGGGTAGCCATTTTAGTCTAGTTCAGTAAAACAAACAAAGAGTCCCGTGGCACTTAAAGACTAACAAATTTATTTTTTGCATGAGCTTTCAAAAGGATCCACTTGGGATTTTCTCCCACAAAAGCTCATGCAAAAAATAACTTTATTAGTCGTTAAGTGCCACAGGACTCCTTGTTTGTTTGTTTTGCTTACCAATACCACTTGTGGCGGTATTGTGTATCCATGTATAGTAGTTGCATCATATTTACATTGTAATTATGTTCAGTCAGCTTTCCAGTTATAGGAACCAATGCTAACTACAGATAACTGAAAGCAAAACTGCAGTTACAGCACACTTCATAGCATGCTTCTGGCCAAGGCAAAACCTATAAAAACTTAGTGAAAACTCTGGAATTCTGGAACAGGCCAGTCTGAGATTTGAGGTGACTAGCTGGTCCAAAATGGGTAACCCAGCACTCCTGAGGACAATTCCTTGCAAAGATGTATTGTTTTAGGTTATTCTGCTGCCTGTTCTGCTAACCCTAGAGGATGATGGCTGGGAATAGCTATCCTTGGACAATTCTTGAGACAGCATCTGCAGCCTGATAGGTTTCCTTTTGGACACAGGGTAGAAATCAAAGAGTCCAGTGTGAAAGATATTGATCTTACTGCTGAGTGTTTTGTTTATAGACCTAGTATGATGGGATGGGGGAGGAGGGGAACCCCAACCACTGCCACCAGACTTCATTCACAGGCAAGTTTATAATGGCACCAGGGAAGCAAATTCTGATGTCAGCCATTGGCTTCTAGTTCCCTCTTCTCAGGTGCCTTTGTCACTAGTTATTTTATAAAGCACATTTCCTAGGGTAGTGGTCCCCAAACTGCAAGGTGCTCCCCCCAGGGGACGCATGGAAGAAGATGGTAGTGGGGGTAGGTGCAGTAGGGCACTGGCTGTCCCTGACATGGAACAGGGAAAAAAACCCATCCCACCATGCTCTGCTTCCAACTTGCCTCCCACCCTCGCTGGGTCCTGCTCAACCTCTCTCCTCACCTTATTCCTGCCCCCAGCCCCCTGCTGCAGCTCCAGATGCTACAGGGTGGAGACATGGTCTAAGTAAGAGGGGTAGGGAGCAAAAAAGTTTGGGAACCAGTGTTCTCGGGAGAGATCTGCTGAAGAGATCTGCTCACCCAACATGCCTATTGCATGGTGCTATGTGCCCTGTGCACAAGAATGTATCCACAGAAGGACAGGTGGCAATCTGGTGTTCTGCAGCTTCGAAGGCACTTTAAATAGACTAGGATCCCTACTAGAGCCATGCCAGCAGCAGTTAGCTGGGGATATTATGAATCAGTGCATACCCCAGCTGTCCTGGCCCTTCACCCCCACTGGCAGGTGCAACCCCAAATATCCTGGCTCTGTAGCATTAAAAAGCCTGCTTGAATCTTCCTACCTGGCAACCAGCATCTGCAACAGCATCAGGTCTTACATCTCAGCTTTCCCTGCTGTTGGGTGTCACTAGACAAAGTGTCTTCTCTCTCTTCTGCCGCCCACTGCAAAGTGTGTGGTGATATTTCCTATGAAGGATGCTGTCTATAAAAATTGTAAGGTATCATGTAAACCAGTACGATACAACAGAGGGTGGTCATACAGTCTTCACCCTCCATAGACGTAATGATGTTACATGGGATTCCTGTACTCTGACGTGTCTTAATCCTATTAGAGAATGGCTTAGTTAGAAAACTAAAACACCAGGATTTGGAAGAGAAAAAAACAGAGGCCCTGTTGGTTTTCAAACAGTGGTGCTGGCAGAACGAGCATGGCTTTTGCATTTGCCTGCATCCCCGCCTAGTAAACTGGGGACACTGACTTTGCTGATACTTTGGTCTGACTTCTAGTGCCAAACCTGCTGCCTGTGCAGAATTAAAAGGTGAGAAAACTTTCCACAAAAAGCAAGATCTAAAGAGTACGATGCTGGAGCCATAAATTGGCTTGTAAGGATGAGATTTTTCTTGGTATATGTGGATGTCTTGGGACATAAAAGAGATGAAAAAATATTTCTCATGCTAATAATCAAAATGTACAGAGAGGCAATGCGAGAAAAATGCTGTTTGAGAACATGTTTGATTTAAGGATATTTTCTTTGTTTATTTTGCTACGTGAAGTTGGCAGTTGTGTTTTAATGGTCATAGAGCTTTAACTTGTTGAAGTTCAGCATTGATTGTCATTAAATAATTATTGGCTCGTTCTTCCCATAATTTCCCACAACTGTGAATATATAAATAGATAAACAAAATAAAAATGCTTAATGCACATAATTTTGTGCAACTGTAAACATTTAAATTGCGAAAAATCAGGAAAAGTGCATAAAAATACCATGAATATTTAACTGCCAAAATAATTTAAAAAAATAAATCAAACTTTAATTCTGCCACGCCCAGCCATAAAACACTGAGTCAGCACTTCAGCACCATGCACCAAATAGTTACATGATCCCCGGGAAAACAAAGACAAAGAACCAGTGCATTAATGACCTGTTTTCTTCAAGCACATCAGGCTGTGACTGCATAGTCCCAGGGAACATGCACATACTTGCCCAATGACTTCTCTTTGCTTGAATGGGTTTGTTTGGAAGACTAAGGGATTTTTAGTAGCTGTGCCATGTTAATAGCCTCCAAATGTCCTCTGCATTGGGAAACCATGGTTTCTCAGAAAAGTGCCATTTCCCAGACTGCTGTGTCATGCTGACATTCCATGGGATGCCCTGCTTTCAAAACGGCCTCTCTACATTCCATGGGATGCCCTAGGCCCCATCCGAGTGGGCAGCTGGGTTACACCAGCTAGTCAGTGTCACTGAATCAGAATGTCAGTCCTGGATCCAGGACAAAACAAATAGGGTCTAAGAAGCCAGATCTACACCAGCAAGCAAAAGCAGGAGTCAGCAGACTAAGAGGCTTCATTAACTATTTCAGGGATCTCAATTCATCCCAGCCCATCTGTGTTCACTTTGTGCCCTTCTTGGCTCTCTCTAGCACCCAGGGCTGCCTGCCCCCTCCTTGCCCATCTCCGTGGGCATCCCCTGCTGAGAAGGCAACCTCGGGGAACGTTGCCTCCTTGCTGCAAGGACCAACACTGTGCATGGCACTGGCTGGGGGATGGCATGGCAGGAAGGGAAACAGCCTTTTTGGTTAGAAACTGAAGCTAAATCCCACCCCCTGCCTACCAGTGATGGTGTACAGCTGTGGAGGAGCTGTGACAAACCTAGGTCATCATGAGCACATGCCAGCCTTTACAGTTCTCTTCAGCCATCACTGCAAGTAATGGCTGAGGGGCTCAGACTCATTTACCCTGGGAAATTTTTATCTACTGGGCCCTTCACACCTTCAGCCAAAGAGGAGTCTCAGTGTGACCTCAAGCACCCCTCCAACCCTTCATTTCTAAGCACCAGCGCAGGCTTCCCAGAAACTCCAATACCCCTCAGTAGCCCTTGGTGGGTGGCAGAGCAATTGACTACAATGGTGGGCGGTCTATTTTTAGGGGACCCAGCATTCTGGGTCCCCTAAAAATAGGAAATCCATCTGGCAGGGCAGGCACCACTCCAGGAAGAGGGGAGGCGTGCCTGCCTTGCTGTGATGTACCAGCTGGCCCCGTTCTGCATGCACAGGCTGCACAACCTGGAGGGGTATAAAGGGGTGATTCTCCCCTGCCCCAGCCGGCCTTGGAGAGCCCACGTGCTGCTGGAGGTAAGCTAGCGTGGTGCAGTGCCCAGCCTCCCCTCGGGTGGTTCGACGTAGGAGGAATGGGGTGGGAAGAAGGGGTTGGGATGGTGGGCTGGAGAGGTGTGGGGGAATGGGGAAAAGGAGACTGAAGGGGGCTGGTAATATGTGGAGGGGGTTGGGGAGCTGAAAGGGGTGGAATTAAGATGGAGGAGCTGGGGGTGGGGGGTTAGGAGGTCTGGCATGGAGACATGGGGGCAGGAGCTTGGGGAAAGCAGATTGGGGATTAGAAGAACATGAGGAAAGAGGGGTCTGATGGGGGCAGGCATTTTGGGGACAGTAGCTGGGGAGGGGAGTAGCTGGGGTAGGTAAAGGGGATCTGGACGTGTGGGAAGGGGGCCCAGAAATTTAGGAAGGTTCTAAGGCCCACCAAATTATACTTTAACCCCTGGGTATGAGAAGCAGGCAGAACTGACTACATGTTCCAAGAATAAATTGCAACAGAATCAAACTCACCTTGGGGAAAAAAAAAAAGAAATCTGCTTTGCCACAGATCACGGTTCCACTCAGCAGTGACTAGGGACACTTTTATCTATTTTTTATTATAGCCTCTCTCTGTCTGACCTGCTTGGCTCCGAGAGGCCCTATGACATTCCCAATGGATTTTATGTACAACACAGAAGTCACTGCACCAGGGGCAGGTGCATACAGTGGCTGGCTTAGCAAGTGGCTCATACAAGAAAAAAACATTGGGGTGGAAAGGGAACCACTGGCAGTAATTAAAATATTAACAGACAAAGCACATCAGCCACACATCAATTTCTGTACCTTTTAGTTGTCTAAAGGTATACACAGGTATCGAGTGGGAATTTTCAAAAGCATCCAAGCGGGTCTGGTGCCTAACTTCCATTGATTTCAATGGGAGTTAGGCACCAAACCTGTGTAGGTGCTTTGAAAATCACACTTGGATTAGGCTCCTAAACTACCAAACTCTGACCTTCAGCATCTCTCAAAGTAGCTTCCTCGTCACAAGATCCAAGTAACAGCCACAAATCCATTCATTCTGTCCCATGGTATTTTTCTGCTTCTCTCAGGCTCCCACTTCCCTTGTGGTTCCTATTCCCAGATCCATCACATTGCTACCTGGCTGCCATTGTCAGAACCCCTTCCATGTCTGTGCACATAATAAATATAGCGGGAATTCCCAACCCACACCATACTCACAAGGATGAGGAACAGTGCAATGCAGAATCTGCATGCTGAAGTTTTATGACTGTTTCTCTATTCTTAAATACCATATATAGGATACACAAATAGCTAAGGGCCAGATGGAGAATGCCTGGTCCACAACTGTGTGTGCGTGGACACCAGAGCAGCCCCACAGGTGGCAATGTGGTTACTTACATCAGTAACTCCACGCCACATATAAGTGAAGAATTTGCAAAATGGCCTGCCAATGAATGGGACAGAAATGATCTGTGGGAATGAAAGCCCTGGGCCTTGTTTTCTGACAGCAAACTTCAGCTATCCAGGAAAATCTTGTGTGTACATCATGCTGGTTGTGTGGGGCTTGGCTGGGTGGTTGCCAGGAAAATTGAATCAGGGGCCATGCTGGGCCTTTGCACTGCTTCTCTGGCATGAGAGGGGCAGGTGGGGGACACCAGAGTGTCTGCACACACCTCTGACCACAGGAAGCTCTGCTGGGCCACCAGGACTCTCACAGGCTGGGAGGGAACACAGGTACAGGATGGCGCATCATGGGTGGGATAATGGATGGAGGTGTGGGCGTGGCGCTTGTGCAGTAGCTTTGGCAACCACAGTGCAAAGGCTCCAGATGGGAACGTGTGCCATAAAGGCAGGCTCTGAGTCTGCCCTGATCAGGCAGTGTGAGGACGCTTGTTGTCCAGGTGCTGCGCTACATCAGCCCACGCTGCAGGCAATGGGAAGTCCACCAGGGCTGGGGCCTGTCTCAGATGCCCAGTGGCGGTTTGTGAGCTCTTAGTGGCTCCTGGATCCTGAATTTCCCTTCTCTCAGCATATGCCCAGTGTTGGCAGCCTTTCCCCTGGGAGACAATGACACTGACCTTTGAGATCTATGGATGGTGCCATGGCAGAGCGAGGCAGCAGCACTTAGAAAAAGGATACTTCCTTCTTTGCTCTTCTCTTGAACACTCTCCATGCCTGGCAGGGCAGATGCAACACGTCGGAATAGCTGGAGTTGGTCAAGCAGTAGAGGGGAGGGGAAAAACAGGAATATGTCATTCAGGTTCAGGGTTTTATATGTAACCATAGCTGTGATTTTTCATTCTAGATGTGACAGCTAAGACAAGAAAACTTATCACTTGCAATGTTAATAGAGCAAGGTTTGGGGTCTGAGAGGCATGTGACTTCCATTTTAGAGTGGTGCAAGGTCTCACGCCTTGTAGAAAGCTCACACTTCTGTAATTAAATGAAAAATCCCCTTATCCTGATTTAGCTTAATCCAGCAAATAAGTGAATTAAACTAACCCTGTGTAAATATGATTTAAACTGGTTTAAATGAAGCTACTCACTGTGTTTGGATCAGGTTAGTAACACTGATGCACAAAACTGAAGTCTTGTGTACAGACCAGCCCTGAGTCTCTCTCACCAAGAAGTCAATTCCATGCTGTTTTGTCTGTGAAAGCGTTGAGTGTTTTTGGCAAGAGAAAAGGAAGGTGCCTGCAAATGATGCAGGGACCGTGTCTGATTAACAACAAAAAGAAGCAATTTGCTTACACGAATAGATGACTTGCCTGAAGCTCTAAGGGAGCCAGTTTAGGTTTGGAATGTGCAGCTACTAAATAAACTGATGTGGAGCAATCCTTCATTTTCTTTCCATTAGATTCCAAGACCCACCTTTGATTACCCTCCTCCTCTCTCCCAGCTGACTGTTGAGAGGGGTGGCTCCAGCAGAAGAAATCCACAAATGCCTAGGAGCAGATTTTCAGCTGGTTTATGCTGGCATTGCTCCATTGAAGTCCCAATGATTTCCACCAGTGGGGGGCTGGCCTTTCAAGGTTATCATCTGTACCTTCGCTTTGTTGCATTAAACAAGATAGCTTCTGAGAACTGGACCTGTGCATCTCTTGCCTTCATGGTCCACTGTGTGATATTGCATACTAGTGTACTGTGTTGGTGCAGCACCAGTACAGCTAGAACTCCTAAGATTCCTCCATAAAAGCTATTCGCATACATGGAGCCGTCCTTTCTGTAGTGTGTGATAATTGTATCACATTACTCTACAACAGGGTTGTAGCGACAAAAACTGTGTTTCAGCAGATTTTGTTACTATCTAACCAAAGTAACAAAATATTGTTACCATCTAACCAAAGTAATAAAATCTGTCACAACAGTTTTTTTTGGCACTATACCAGCCCCTCCTGGCCCATTCAGGCCTGAAGCAGGCCCAAGGAGAGCCAGCAGCACTCCTGAGGCTGCAAGGATCTGAGGCTAAGACACAGGGAGGGAGGCTTGATGTATCCTGCACAACTAGGAAGCCTCCCAGGTGTGTTGCGACCCTGAAAAGGTTGAGAACACTGTTCTACAAGGTAAATAACCTCAGTTGCTCCTATATTTGTCTGTGCATATGTAAATATGCAATTTGAACTGCTGGATGAATCATATACACCTTTGACTTGTTACATGAGAAATCGTATTTTCGACTTCTCTCAAATAATATCTAAATGGTGCCATTTACTAGATGATTAATTACTAGAGCACTGCTCATGTGTCCCATGTATGAGGTAATTTTATGTCACTTCTCATCCAGTAGAAGGAGTGAGGCGACTTCTGTCTTAGGGTACGATTTAGTACGTTGAAGCTGAGACAACTCTCTGTTAGACTTGACAGATTATTATCATTAGATTTTAGTGAAATCGCACTGCTTTGCAGCCACAGACGTATAATCAGAGATCGCCAATGACAATGACTAGTACTTAGATTTATCTCTAAGTTATTGATGCACTCAGGTCTTGCTGTCCATTACATTTTTCAAATCCTTCATTCAGGGACCCAAATGGAAACCTGGCTGTACAGTGACTGGGGGCCTTTCTTTCCTGAGATGCAAAAGGGAATATATATTCCTGTTTATTCCTTGCTGTAATGAACGATTTACCTCCTCGTTGTTGTTATTTGTATCATGCTAGGGCCCAACTGCTGTTGCCACAGTAACTTATAATGAACATAAACACAGAAAGTCTTAAACAGAGCAAAAAGAAGGCTCCTACCCCAAAGACTTTACACTCTATCTCCAGAGACACTGCAGCCGCTCATAGAATCATAGAATGATAGGGTTAGAAGGGACCTTATGAGGTCATCTAGTCCAACCGCTGCCAAAAAAGCAGAATCCCTCTCACTAAATTATCCCAGCCAGGGTTTTGTCTAACCGAGCCTTAAATACCTCCAAAGATGGAGATTCCACCACTTCCCCTGGTAGCCCATTCCAATACTTCACCACCCTTCTAGTAAGAAAGTTTTTCCTAATATCCAAACTTGACCTTCCCATCTGCAACTTGAAACAATTGCTTCTTGTTCTGTTCTCTGTTACTACAGAGAACAGCCGAGCTCCATCCTCCTTGGAGCACCCCTTCCAGTAGCTGAAAGTTGCTATCAAATCCCCCCTTGGTCTTCTCTTCTGCAGGCTAAATAAGCCTAGTTCCTTCAGTCTTTCTTCATAGGTCTTGTGCTCCATCCCCTTGATCATTTTTGTTGACCTCTGGACATTTTCTAATTTTTTCCACGTCCTTTTGGTAGTGGGGAGCCCAAAACTGGACACAGTATTCCAGATGCGACCTCACTAGTGCCGAATAGAGGGGAATGATCACATCCCTCGAACTGCTGGCAACACTTCTACTGATGCAGCCCAGTATGCCATTTGCCTTTTTGGCAGCAAAAGCACACTGTTGACTCATATCCAGCTTCCCATTCACCATGACCCCCAGGGCCTTTTCTACAGTGCTGCTACTTAGCCAGTCGCATGTGAATAGCCCTTCCTGTTGGAATGTTCTCAGTTTAATTAACTCTAAAAATCTGTGTCTGAGTCAAAGTTTTCCTTTGTCTACAGCTGCCAGGGAGGCACAATTCTTCCTATTTGAGTCATGCCCACACCTAGCTCTAACCATACTTCAGTTTGGAATTGGGCAGATCACGGCAGGCAAAGAGGCATGGATGTAGCCATGCTCAGATTGATACTCCAATGCAAAGGCATCTTCCAGGCCTCACAGGTGCTGTGCCAGTTTTTACAAGTGGAAAAAGCACACAGTGCCATCCAAATCTATCCCTTCAGAGGGCACCTTGGGGAATCCAGCAGCTCTCTACATAGGAATGAATGAGTGATAGAGCTTTTATATTATTTATAAAGCTAGTAAAGATATAACACTACCTCCCATTATGATTTTTAAATGGTCATTCTTATTTGCAGCCTTTTGTGGATGTATCAGTTAATGCAATGAACCCAGTCAGTGGATCAGCTACAGTTTTAGCCACAGTGGTTCTTCCCTACCTGTTTTACATTGTAGCCTGTTTTTGCACTGGTCTCGATAAACATGACGTTCAGTTCTTTGGCTCTCTGTTCTCCCTCTTCAATTGTTATCTGCCTGAGGACACACAGAAGAAAAAGGAAAACTGTAATTGTTCCAACATTACCAGGAAGGGTTGCTGGGGGGAGGTGGCTTAGAAATCTGGAGGGAGAATGGGGAAAAGTGGACTTCCTTCCTCACAGCAGGTGGTTGTGGTGCCAGGACTGTGAAGCAACGAGACCCAACAAACAAGTGCCACCACACGTGCATCTAACAAAGTGTACACAAGGGAGGGTTTGGTACCTAATTTCTTTGTGCCCACCACAAACAGAACAAGGAGGGTGCTGGGCCGCCTAGATGAGCACATGGGGATTTCTCCCACTGAAGGGGAGCTGAGACCAGTTGGATCACACTATAGATTTCTGCTCAAGCTGCTGAGAATGATGCTTTAGTTTGGCATCAAGTGGGCAGATGTATTTTGTGGGGGGGCTTAGAAAAGTTGCACTATGCTCCCAGATTTGACCCACAAAGTATGGGTGAGGAGGACAGCACAAGATGGGAATGCCACCCCAACTTCTTTCCCTGCTAGAATCTAGGAGCAGCACAGCTCTGTGAGCCCAAAGGAACCCCCTTGCCATGCCCCTGGCATGTTGATCATGAAGGACACAGCAGGCTACAGGGCAGCACTGGAGGTTAACAAATACACTTCCGACCTCTTTTGAGGCTGGGCCGGGTGAGAGACTCTTTCAACATTAAATAGCATTTGCCTCCTCTTGGGTTCTAGTAAACCACCTTAGTGGCACTGCTGCGTGCGCAGAGAGGCCCAGCATGGGCATGAATGAACACAGACTGAATTCCCTTTCCATGGCACAGGCTGGTGTCGCCAGGAAGTGGAAGAAGCAAATTCTCCAGCCAGCAGATCTGAGCTCTCCCTCACAGGATGTGTCTACACTGCACTTAGACCCCCGCAGCTGGTGCCGAAGTGCAGTGTAGCCACAGCCAAAATTGCTTTGTCTTCCTAGGGAAAGTCAGTCTGCTGCCGCCTGTCAAATCCATTCTTCCACCTGATTGACAGCTGCATTTCCCATCTCCTCAGATACTTTCTGAATGCCTGAGAAAACAACACACATCTCAGACCTCTGGTTGGAGAACAATGAAAGGGGCAAGTCCCACATGCTGAGCTCAGTGCAGCCCTTCTTCCCCCTCCACTCCCTGTGGACAGACCACCAGTGTGTCCACTGCAAGAACCTATGCAACGTCCTGGCGCCACAAGCAGGCTGTGTGTTCCCTCCTGGCTCCTGAAACCTGCTCCCTCATGAGCAGGAAACATCAGTTGCCATGTGGCTGGAGTTTTTCACAGCCTCAGCACCTACAACAGAAGTCAGAGACATCCACAAGGGCAAGGCTGTCATGGAGGCACTGATTTACAAGTCTTGCAGCTGTATCTGGAACAATCTTTCTCTGTGTCAGTTGCCCCATACAGCCTCCCCCTTCTTTCAAAAAAAAAAAAAAGTTAATTTGTTTTCTCCCTCTCTGAGAGCTCACCTCAGCTAGGGTCAGTGGCCCAGCCATGACATCCCTCCACAGGAAAAATGTGCAGCACGAGAGGAGTGATGGAGGGAAACAGGAGCTTTAACATGGAGTGGAGCCATTAAGGTGATAATTCTGCAGGCCCCACATTCATCCTGGAAACCAGGGGAAAATATGGAGGGGGAGCCACTCTGCAACTCTTTTGGAGGCTGGGGCTAGGATTTGGAGTCTTAGAGCCCTGAGAGAGAAAGGGGCCAGCACCGTATACACGATGGGAAATCTAGGACCAAAGCCTGCACTCTGTTACACCAGCTCTCCACTGGCGTAGTTCTGCTGCAGTCAAGGTGACAAAATGCTGAAAGGGCCCAGCTTCTGGCACTGCAGGTATGCACAGATATGCCCTGTTCTAGATGAGAGCACATATGTCGGCAGAGCTATAGTGGGGGTGACAACAGGTGCCATCCACTTACCCTCTATGCCAGTTGCCTAGGGAAAGAAAGAGCACGGGTGGAGATGGCTATTTCACCATGGCAACAGGCACTGGTGTTTCGATGTTGTCACTGAGGCCTCAACAAAGGGTGCGTTGATGCTGTGGCTTGGATGGTAGCAGAGGGAGCTGAGGCTCTGTGCAGGCCAAAGCTTTAGGTGGCCCAGCGCTAGAATCAAGTCTTAGGGGTGCCCAGTTTGACTCCTTCATGGTTAAAGTACCAAGTGCTGGGACACCAGGCTTTGCATAGGTGGGACAGGAAGCAGGCCTAGGAAGGGACATGGAGAGACCCAGGTGGGATTCCCAAAGTTCTGCTGGGGCTTTGATCCCATCTCCACTCCACCTGGGACTGCACTGGGGCCCCCTTCGCAACATGGCTGCCTGAAGCACTGGCCATCTTGCTGCATGGTTCAGCTTTCCTGGGATGGGCCAGGCCAGCCACATTCACCCAACTCCCTGAACACAGTTTGGCCCAGCCCATGCTGCCAACACAAGGGCCTGCTCAGGAAGAAGGGGGGTAAAGCCTTGTTGGGACTGAGCGCCCCAACACAGTGGCAAGTGGGGAGCAAACAAGACTTTTCCCTCTTGGGTAGAAAATGCCAAATTCCCCAGCAGTGGTGACAGAAGAGGGAATGGATCCAACTGCAGGACTCCTGGCATCTTGGAGGGCCAGCAACATGAACCTTCCCCATCGCTGCCAGTCCTAGTGCAAGGCTGTCCCCGAATGCTTGCAGAGACCCATTAGGGCCAGTGCTTACAAGCCCCAGCTGCTGTAGTCCAAAGGGCTTGCTGCTGGGATGCAGTATATGGGCACTTTACAGACACCCTGGGTGCTTGGGGTGCCGAGTGACCCCAGTAGTGACAGCGGGCTGGACACTCCTCACAGTGTGTCAGGGTCCTCCATGGCAATGTGTAAAACCCATTATGTTGCCTGCTGACTTAGCTTGGGGCACACCAGAAAAAAGCGACATGCAGCAATTTGAATGTGGACGGCCATTCAGCCGGAACAGGGGTCTCCTGATGGTAGATAGGCGTTTATCAGCTGTGACGTGTGATTATCTGCGCTCCAGTTGCTGGGGCTGCAAGGGTATCAGGTCCAGCTCTCTGCGGTATGGGATTACCACTCCCGCCCTCCCACCACAGGCCCTTCATTTACCTCTTGTCTGCAAGGTCTGTTTTGTTGCCCACTAGCATAATGATGACATCACTTCCTCTTTCTGTCCTGACATCATCAATCCATTTGGAGGTCTGCTGGAAGGAGTTGAGATCTGTGAGCGAGGAGAGACAACAGTGCAGCCAGCTATGAGAAGGAGGAGGGAGACCATGCTGTTTTTGAAGAAACTAGGTGCGCTATCTAGTCATTAGAGCAAGGGACTGGGAGTCAGGATTACTACCTTGTGTCCCACTCTCAGCCCCCCCTTGTCTGATCCGCTGCAGTAATTTGGTGGCCTTCAGTGGAGTTACTCCCAGTTTTACACTGGTGCCACCGAGAAAAGAACTGGATGTGTCATATTGGGGATATTACGTGCCTTGTCCAGAGTCTCAGTTTATATCAGGGTGCAATCACGCATCACAGGGATGTTGTGAAATTTAAAGTTTATAACGCACAGTGGAAGATACTAAGTGCACCCGACTGGTAACAGTATCATTAAGTTTTGCTTGCAGGACAGTAGCTGCCTTGGTCCCAAGGTATTAAAGACAATCTGGGCAAGGAACAGTAAAAGCTATTACCTTGCCCACCCTGCCTCATTAAATATTCTCCTCCGGGTTACACTATAGGAGTCATGGACTCATGGAGGTGTATAGTGATGTGAAAGGAGAAGGAAAGAAATTGAGGAATGAGAACACCAAGTAAGCAAGCTTGTGCAATGGCAAAGATGGTGCTGATGAGGACAGAGCCATATTAAGCTTCTGGGTGGACCCTTCCAGAAGGCATATTAGTGAAGGACAGAAGAATAATTAGACTTGGGAGTCAGCAGCAGAAAGGTGTCCGCCAAACTCATGGGAGAATGAGAGATTGGCAGGGGGTAATGTTAGAAAGAGCATTCACCTTGCCCCTACTCCTTGGCTGGTTCGGGGGAGATCCCCTCCTGATCTGACCTATGTTATCCTCTAAAGGACACTAAGGGGAGAGAACAGAGGGGAGAAAGGGCAGAAATCAGGGGCTGTGGAAGAAGTGCTGCATAGCTGAAGCCCTCCAAAGAGAGACTGATGGAAACATCAAAAGAGAGAGCGAGGCAACAGAGCAATGAATTGGTTTGAGGGCATTGCAGGAAGGTGATGGAGAGTGAAGATAAGGGACCTAGTTCTCCATCTCCTGTGCAGAACATGACACACTACTCCTGGCATGAGTGCGCAGGAGCATTTCACAGCCATCTGCACTGGGGACGGGTCTGTACAAGAGGCACAGAGGTGGG
The DNA here is from genome assembly GCA_007922195.1 of Podocnemis expansa. Taxonomy (NCBI): domain Eukaryota; kingdom Metazoa; phylum Chordata; order Testudines; family Podocnemididae; genus Podocnemis; species Podocnemis expansa. Next base: position 1,900,661 of record ML682020.1, on the reverse strand, counting down.
GGACTGGGCCCAGTGAGGCACTGAGAAAAGGACATTCAGGGTGTCAGTGGCAGGCGTCTATGGTGGGAAAAGGCTGTTTCTGTTAACAGCACTAGCAAGCGACAAACCCACACTAGTGCCAACAGCAGGAGCTGAATACAAAGCAGAGCAGCCTGGCCCTGCCTTAAAGATCCATAACAGAAGACAGGCCCAGAATCTCTGTTGTTGCAGTGTAGCTGCTGCAAGGCTTGTTCAATGTGGAGTCTGCCTGCTTGCTGGCTAGGGCCGACTTGTATGGGCACCTCTTATTACCAGTGCACACAGGCTAGGCCTGGTTCTGAATCTTGGTCCTTGCCTTCGTACAGGCATTGGTGCACCCAGGATGTCAATTTGCATATGTTTGCATTCATTTACACATATTTGCAAGCCAGTATACAGTAGCTTCATTCCAGGCACTCTGACCTGCCTTAATTCCACACCGACTTTCACCCCTCTTTCCCCCATGACCCAGTTTTTCCAGGCACATACACTTGGTGTGTGTATATTTCCAAGAGACAACTTATCCACAGTTGCTCCTGAACCTCCTCCTCCCTCATTGCTCATGCATCTGTTGGGCTGCCCACTTGGTGGCTTTTCATGTTCTTCTAAAAGGGTGCATGTTTGGGGGTGCCGAACACACCTCGTTTCCAAGGAAGTTGCCTCCAACTGGCTGCTTTGCCCATGCCTGAATCTAACAGACAGGCCTTGCCGTTATTAGGGTGCTATGCAAGACTCCCTCTTCAGGAAAGCCTTTCCTGGAGAATGAAGCTACAGGGTGGGATGGCTGCCTGCCCTAGGAGATGAACCATTGGGCTAGGACTCCTTGTAAGCAAGTAGCTTTGGCTTGTGAAGATGGGATCTACATTCTAGCAGATCAGGTCCTGTGCATCACTTCCATCCATTTTGGGGCTCCATGGAAATCAGTGAAGTTACCCAAGGGATGAATTTGGTGACATCCAGACTAATAAAACTGTCCCCGTGATTGCTGTGTAACTGCCCATGTTCCATGAGTGCCTGAACAAAGTGTGCCAGTAACCTAAAAGTGGCTCTTCTATGACAGCAAATCTCAAATATGGTTTTAGAAAAATAAACAAGCTTGGACAGGGAAAACCCCAGCTAGCTACAAAGAGACCCGGCATTCTTTTCATTGAAGTCTTGCCCGATTCAATCAAATCAAATCATAGGTCCATGTTAAGCAGAGGTGCTAGCCCATGAGCTGTACAATACAATGGGTTAGTTCCTCACTGGGTGTCAACCAGCATAGTGTTATTGACTTCAATGGAACTATGCTGATTTGCACCAATTGAGGTTCTGGCCCATCATTTCTCTCCATGAAATAAATCCTAGACATGCTTGTCCAGTACCTGATGACATGACAGCCCAATTATCATTAGTGTAAAAAATCACCTGCTCTTGGCTGGAGGTAGAGATTTACAAATCAGTCATTTCTGTAACATCCTCTTCCTAGCTGTGGAAGGGACATTGAGAAAGGTGGAGTGCAGATGAGCAGCCCTACAAGCAGTTTCACTCTTCATGAAGACAGGACCTAGCTCCCCTCCTACAGGCCCACTCAGTGTTGCCCATGGGCCTTTCCTCAGGATGCTTCTTCCTTCAAAAGGAAGCATGCAAAATCATTTGTAGCTCCTAAACATGTTTGCACCACTTCCGCCAGATTGTATGAATTACCAGTTCTCCAGTGCTCCTGTAGACCACGTAAAGGGCTCTGGAGCACATCTGAGACCTGCACAGGACTCAGATAACCCTTGGAGAACAGACAATCCAGGCAACAGTGCACACCCCAGTGGACAACACAGGCAACTCCTCCTGAGACAACGAATGAGTGGGGAGAAACACAGAACAAAGAGTAGTTCAGAACAGAGTGAGTTTGTCTCTAGCATCATAGGGTGAACAGTGCTTGGCAGCAAGAATAAACACTGCCTGTACTGAGGAGCTTCAGCTCAAGGTTGTGCTAATTAGTGACCATGCTGTGGGGAAAAGTTGCCTTTTAAAATGGGTACATGAAATCTTAATGAGAAAAAGTGGAAGGAGCACAAACTCTGGCAAGTAAAAGGTCAAGGTGTAACAAGGCAGGCAAGAAGGAATGTGAGAAACAACATCTTGAAGATGCAAAAACTAACAGTTAAAAGAAAAATTAAGTATCAGAAGCAGCAAGCTTGCCAGACAGGCAGTACCGACACTAGATCAGTGTTTCCCAACCAGTGTGCCATGGCACACAAGTGTGCTGTCAGGCCTGAGCAGGTATGCCACAGAAGTTTTTCAAAAACCACTTGAAGAGTTCCGAAGTGGCTCATGAATATTCATTTGGAGACTATATGGTGGTGTACCTCAAAATCATTAAAGGTATCAAGGTGTGCCACGGCAGAGAAGAGGTTGGGAACCACTGCACTAGATGATAAAGATGCCAAAAAGGACTCAAGGAAAACGAGATCATTGCGAAGAAGCTAAATGAATTCTTTGCATTGATCTTTGCTGCAAAGGATGTGACAGAGATTCCCACATCAGAACTATTCTTTCTGGCCAATAGATCTGAAGTATTGCCTGAGATTAATGGGGCCTGTTTTGTTAAGCTTTTTCATTAATGACACGGAGGACAGGGTGCAATGCATCCTCAGCAAGTCACATGACACTAAGCTGAGGGGAGTGGTAGATATGCTGGATGGCACAGATAGGATACAATGTGACCCTTACAAATTAGGGGATTGAGCCAAAAGAAATCTGATGAGGTTCAACAAGACATGCAGAATTCTGCATTTAGGATGAAAGAATTGCATGCTTTGCTACAGACTGAGGACCAACTGGTTAGGCAACAGGTATGCAGAAAAGGACCTGTGGGTTATAGTGGACAAGAAACTGGATAGGAGTCAACAGTGGGCCCTTACGGCCAAGACAACATATTGGGCTGCATTAGTAGAAGCATTGCTAGCAGAGCGAGGGAAGTGATTATTCCCCAGCTATTGGGCATTGGTTAGACCCCATTTGGAGAACTGTCATCAGTTTTGGGGCCCCACTACAGAAAGGGTGTAGACAAAGTGGAAAAATTCCAGTGGAGATCAATGAAAATTATTAGAGGAGGTTGGAGCACATGACTTACGAGGAAAGGCTGAGGGAACTAGGCTTGCTTAATCTGCAAAACAGAAGAGTGAAGGGCAATCTTAATAGCAGTCTTCAATTAGGTGAAAGGGGACTCCATGGACGATGGAGCTAAGCTGTTTAAAATGATAGCCTACACCAGAACAAGGAGAATGGTCTCAAGCTGCAGTGGGGAAGGTCTAGGTTGGAAATTAGGAAAAACTTTTTTCACTAGGAGGTGGTGAAGCACTGGAATGGGTGACCTGGAGAAGCGGTGGAATCTCCATCCTTAGCGGCTTTTAAGGCCTGGCTTGACAAAGCCCTGACTGGGATGATCTAGTTGAGGTTGGTCCTGCTTTGAGGAGGAGGTTGGATTCGATGACGTTCTGAGGTACTTCCCAACTCTAATCTTGGATTCTAATGCATCAATGGAAGACGTTATAGATCAGACCGATAAATCAAACAGAAATAAATCATAAGCACAGGCACTGCTGCCATAGGGCACAGAGGGAACGAGTCCTGAATGTGCCCAGCAGTGTCCTGAGTCCCACTGAGGAGCTGAAGCTGGTGGGGCCATTTTAAATTTCCCACCCTGCTCCGCTTCCATGCACATAGCTTAGGGCAGAGCAGGATGGCAAATGTAAAGAGCTGCTGGGCTCTGCCACTGTCTGGAGACTCCCCAGCTCAGTAAGTGGTGTACTTGAGGGAGGGGGGCCTCAGGAGCTGGGGTTGGGGCCAGGGGGAAGGTGAGCGGCACTTGGGCCAGATCAGAGGCAGCTGGTGCTTGGGGTCAGGCTTGAGGGGGCACCCAGCTCTCAGGGTCCGGCTTCAGGAGTGGCCAGCAAGCTGCCTTGGGTGGTGGTGGCTTTGGTGCCAGGGTCCAGATCGGGGTGGCAGCTGGTGGTGAGCTGTCTCAAAGGCCAGGGCCCAACTTGGGTGCTGGAGCTGTCGGTGGCATGGCTGGCTGGGGCCCAAGGTTGGATGGGGGGGGGGGGGGCGGAGGAGGACAAGCTGACCAAGGCAGGGCCAGGGCGAGATTGGGCCCAGGGCCAGTGGTTGGGGGATGAGATGGGGGTGAGCCAGCCTGGGTATGCTGGGGGCTGGCAGCAACAAGCCAGCCAGAGCCAGATCAAGCTTGGGGCCAGCAGTGGCAAGCTGGCCAGGGCAGAACTGGGATTGGCAGTGGGGGTGGCAAGACAGCTGGGGCCAAATCAGGCCTGTGCCAGTGGTGACCAGTTGGCTGGATAAGGCCCAGGGCTTTGCTGGCAAACCAGCCAGATTGGCACTGGTGGTGGTGACAAGCTGGCCGGGGCCACGCAGATCCAGTCTGGAGTGGCCCAGACTGTGCTCCAGAAAGCCACTTATGGGATGCGGGAGGGAGTGTGGATCAGGGCCGGACCCATGCCCGACATTTTTTCAGGGCAGTGACGCCTCTGTTCATGAGGGCCAGATGACATTCACCCTCAAGTTTGGAAGGAACTCAAATATGAAACTGTAGGACTGTAGATCCGTAGTATGTAAGCTATCGCTTAAATCAGACTCTGTACCAGAGAATTAGAAGTCAGCTAATGTAAAGCCAATTTTTTAAAAGGGTTCCAGAGGAGATCTAGGCAATCACAAGCCAGTCAGCCTAACTTCAGAACCAGCCACACTGGAAGAAATTATTGTGACGAGCAGAACTATCTGATACACAGGTAAACACAATATGTTGGGGAAGAGTCAACAGAGCATTGGAAGGAAAGTCCTCTCATGGATCAGCAACTGTTTGAAAGGGCGGAAACAAAGGGTAGGAAAAAATGGCTTCAGTTTTCACAGTGCAGAGAGGTGAACAGCAGAGTCCAACCAGGATCTGTACTGGGACCAGTGCTGTTCAACACAGCTATTAGTGATCTGGAAAAGGGGGTGAACAGTGACGTGGCAAAATTTATGGACCGTCCACAATTATTTCAGGCTAAAATCAAAGCAGACTGTGAGGTGTAATGAAGGGATCTCAAAAAACTGGGTGACTGGGCCAAAGAATGGCCAGAGAAATTCACCACCAGCAAGTGCAAAGTAATGCACATTAGAAAACAATCCCGGCTATACACATAGGGAGATTCTAAATGAGCTATTTATACCCAAGAAAGGGCTCTTGAAGTCCTCATGGATAGTTCTCTGAAAACTTCCACTCTGTGTGTAGCAGTGGTCAAAAAGGCTTACAGCATGTAAAGAACTATTAGGAAAGAGATAGAAAATATAACACCATTATATAAAGTCATGGTGTGCTCACGGCTTGAACTCATCTCAAAAAGGGAACAGTGGAACTAGAACAGGCTATGAGAAGGACAACAACGATGATCAAAGGTATATTTACTGTCTCCCTTGTTCTGTGTTATGTTCCATATAACTACACGGCTCCAGACGCATTAACCAATTTTTTCATTAAATGTAACAAAAGCACTGACTCACACTAATTCCAGTGCTTGTCCCATGCTTTGCCCTGCGGGAGACCTACGCAAGCCAGCACCACCCTGCTGCATAGCCAGCGGAGCACAGGCACACTTGGGCACTGACCCTGGATGGGGGGATTTGCCTTGGGTCACCTGCCAAGTGTCCCATGTGAGCTCGCACACAACCAGGGGACAAAAGCCCTGAAGAGGGGAATATCCAGAACAAGCCCCTAGATGCAGGGACTCTGAGGGAGGAAGCTGAAGGTCCTCCTCTGCCTAACCCAGTAAAAAACATGTGTTCATACAACTCCTAGCACCAGCAGGTCTTGGTTCCTGACTAGGGCTCTAAGGTGCTATGGTAAAGCAGTAAAGAGGACCAGTTACACAAGAATCCTAAGCTGTATTCTCCACATCCTGGCACCTCTCAACATCCCCTGTAGCGAGTGTTCCCACTGAAGGAGTGACAGCCCACTCGAGCTGGCACTTAACAGTCACTTGATGCCAACTGGCAAGACTACCCCAGATAGTCACTCAGGGCCTTTGGGGCCAGATCCCAGACCACAGCGCTGCAGGCCTGTGAAGCTGCAATTAACAAGCCCACCTGGTCATTGTAGCTGCCCCCAGAGTCTGTCATAAGACGGCAGAATTTAGAGGAATCAGGAATTACCTTTACCAGCCATTGTCACCCCACCCAGGTTGTGTGCTGAGCAGCGCTTGGCCAGCCCAGAGGTGTAGAGTCCTTGTATGCATCCACTGTTCTAGACCACTCAAGGTTGATTTCCCTCTCATCTACACTTGGCCCGCCCAGCTTCATGGCATTTGTGGAGCATGTAGTATATAGGAGTTGATTCTGGCTCCCTGCCCTGCCTTTTCCCCTTCCTAAAGAGGCCACATCTGTGCTGGGCAGCAGTTGGAGTGGTCTTTGCCATTCCAGCACCAAGGATGGGTACACAGTCAATCGGCCAGACAGCACGACTCACTTGTGATGTCATAAACCACCACAGCCACCGTGGAGTCACGAATGTAGCTGGGGATGAGGCTTCGGAACCTCTCCTGGCCCGCTGTGTCCCAGAGCTGCAATCGGACCTACCGGGGGGGTAGAAGAGAGACAAACAATTAGCAGGAGCAACAGCAAGAGAAGAGGATTCAGGTGGGGAAGGGATAAACCTGAAGAAAGGAAAGACAGAAGAGGGGTTTAGGGTGGAGTTCTCTAAAGACCCCACTGGCATTTGGTGCCAGTGAGACTCAGCTTCTAACTTGCACAGGTTGTTTTGAAATCCCCAGCTTTAGACCTCTTTCTTCATCAAGTTTTGAATTCCCTCTGGAATTCCAATTCTATCTGGGTATAGTGTTTTCTTCATTTCCTGTCCTAGTCTGTTGTGAGGTCTTGCTGGGTGCCATTAAGTGGCTGCCATGTTCCATCCCAGAAGTAGCTACATTTCAGGTGTAGGTGGAATCCAAATTTAATGTTAAGTTATTTGGGGAGATGAAAGGGCACCATATAGAAACAGGAGCCATTACAGGTGTGTGCACAGAATCCTGAGGGATATTTGGGTTTACTGGCAATTTTAGGAGAAAAAAAGTTAGCTTCAAGTTGACCTGAAAATTAATTTTTCAGAAATCTGGCAAGTCAAAAAGTTAAAATATACATAGTTTCACTGTCACTTTTGTTTCACTGTCAAGTATTTTCAAAATAAAACATGGAAGGATGTTTCAAAACAAGTTCACTCTGAATTAAAAAAAAATCACATTTCATTTAAAAACCATGTGACCAAAACATTTTGTCTTTTTCAGATTTCTGGGATGGGGAGAAAGGGATTTGATGAAAACCACTTGACAGAACTGACACAAATCTGTGAAATATTGCAGTCCCTTCAAATCTGCTTTTTTTTTTTTTTTCCAGCTGAAAAATTTTCACCCAGCTCCACCTGTGGTAGGGCTGTGTAGGGCTAAAGGGCCAGCTGGTGAAGCAGCAAGAAAGGGGCCAGGGCCAAAGGAACATGGAAACCATGGAATGGAATAACTAAACTTATATTGAGATCAGGGGTGTCAAACACAAATCACTACAAGGGCCACATGAGGACTAGTACATTAGCCTGAGGGCCGCACCACTGAAACCTTTCCATACAATGATATTGCAAATATTGGTAACAATCATGTCATTGCGGGCTGTAGGAAATAGCTTTAGGGGCCGCTTGCAGCCCGCGGGCAGCGTATTTGAGACCCCTGATTTAGATGGACAACCCGGCGAATGAAGTTCTCGTCCCCCTCCCACCTCCCCACAGAGCTGGCATAGCCTGAGCTGTTACAGCACAAGTCTTATGCTATCCCAGCTGCGTGCCTCAAACGTGCTCAGGAAGGACCTGCCCTAGGGCTGAAAGAGTAGTTCAGTCTCCCTGCCTATTCAGTCTGATCACCCTGGCAGCAAAGCAAACATCTGCACAGCCCAAGCCAGGGAGCTTCCCAGCCTAGATTAACAGGTTCAGACCTGCGCTACACATGGTGGGGCACAGCTAGTTTAAGGGAGGGAACATGAGGCCCACTAGACTGGGCCTGCTAAACAGAGCTGGGTGACTCGCTGCTGTCGGCTGTGTAGACATAGCCAAGGAGGTCAACCAGTGCCCATCATGGCTGTATTTGGGGAATATGAACATCTGTTCACAGGGATCTGGAGAGAATCCACCAATGCTGGTCAGCCAGGCCAATGGGTTACTGTCAACCAATGATGGATTTCAGCTGGGGCATAGGAGGGTGGTGAAGCTCTGGAATGGCTTACCTAGGGAGGTGGTGGAATCTCCATCCTTAGAGGTTTTTAAGGCCTGGCTAGACAAGCCTTGGCTGGTATGATTTAGTTGGGGTTGATCCTGCTTTGAGCAGGAGGTTGAACTAGACACTTCCTGAGATCCTTTCCCAACCCTCATCTTCTATGATAAAAGGCTCTACCGTCAATTAATAATCCAGTAACTAAACTAGGCTGGGACTTCCAAAAGGAACCAAAGGGAGTCAGGCACCATGTGCCCTACCAAATATCAAACTCCTTTGGGCCTCACTGGAAATTCCCAGCCCTAGTTCCTATGGAACATCCCCTCTGGCCAAAGGAGGCTGTTGGGGGAATCCCCGGCCACAGCTGTGGTCTAGTTGGAGAGATGCACGTTGGAGACTGAACATGTATATCTTCCTCGAAAGGCTGATTCTCTTTGGCCAGAGGGCACTGGTAAAGAGACGAGTATGGAAAGCTGAACCTGAAGGAGAGGTGCAAACTGGAAATAAAATGTGTGTAGTGGGTATAGCTGCTTGTCAACCTCTGGAGCCTGATTTCCAATCTTAAATCACTAGCAGAAATGAGTTTGCTAAGCCCCAGCCTAGTCTGTATTTGTTTGGCTCCCCAGCCCCACCATCCCATCTGCCATGACTGTCCATCCCTGCTGACATTGAGCATACCAAGTCAGCACTGTGGTTTGTCAGCAGAGCATGTTGGGGTGCTTGTTCAGTGCCTCCTAGACTCAGCTAGCGACATTAGTCCCTCACTCTCATGAGTGCTGTGTCCACCCACAGCATTTCAAGGGCTCAGACTACTGTTTTGTTTTGTGTTTTTTTTTTAAAGAGCCTGGGAGGTGAACTCCCCTCATGCTCCAGCTCACGGCTTGGAGATAAATCTCCTGTGAAGGAATTCATGTCTGCCTCCCTGTAGTCATGCCACTGTTCTCACAGGGGCTGACCAGTGGATTTGATTAGAGGGCTGGATGCCGTTTGAAAGAGAAGCAGCCCATTAAACCCAAGATGGACCCTGGTGAGTGTATTAACATGGTGCTGGGCAGAGAGATGGTGTTGATTAATGAAGCTGCCACTTCCCTCCCATTAGATTTCACTTCCAGGTCTTCCTTTCCCTCATACAAAACTTCCCCCAAATAATCAATACTTTAAGCAGAGGGTTTCCTTCCAGGCCTAGGCTCTGTAAGACCTGAGAGCTGGCAGAAGAGAGGGGACAGCTGGCCAGTATGCATAAACTCTTGCTCTTGGCCATCAACTCTGAAGAGCCAGTGCATTTTGTTCCCATCTCCTCAGGGCTCAACCATGCATTTAAAGCACTGGTGCACACAAGGGAGGGGGAGGCATCTCACTCCACAGGGAAACATTGCAGCACCCTAAGGAAGAGTCAGGGGGAACAGAGCTACAGGAAGCCCAGTCTCTCTCAGTGCTTCCAAGGAGTAGCACACAGCCTCATCACCTTGCCCAAAGCAGCTGACTAGTGTGGAAGAGAGGAAGCCAGGTTACATCATGGCCCTCCTCTTGTTGGACAATTTGTACTCCTGAGGCCTCATGGAGGGCACTGTCTTTGCTCTCCCCCCATAAGAGGGCTGTGATTGTTCCAAGCTCTTTGCATGGGGTGTGATGCTGGGGGAGGAGGAGAGGGAGAGGAGAAACCTTTCCACATAAGGATCATGGCCCCATGGCAAAGGAGTGGGGTGGTGGGGATGGGGTCTCCAGACCTTTAGCACAGGCCTGGGCCCAAGTTAGCTGTTGTGCCAGATTCCTTCCTTTGGGGTGTTTAGCGCAAGTGCATCAGATGCCTTCAGCACCATTGTGTGTCTGGGGATTCCTGTTGCCTTGCAGGGCCTAGGGACTTGGCACTTCAATGTTAGTTCATCGTAGAAATGTCCAATGCCCAACCTAACACGCAAGGCAACCAGCCCCCTCTGCTCCAGGGAGGAGATAACTGCATTCTGGGATACCACCTTCCTTGCACCTCTTCTGCAGCAAGGTGACCTCTCAGGGCGGGGTGGAGGAAGTCAGGAGCTAAAGCACACAGAGGGAAGTTACAGTGCATGGAAGCAGGGGAAGGGGATTTCAGTCCCCAGAGTGTGGGTCAAGCCATATGTAGCAGCACGAGGTGTGAGGCAGGAGCCCAGGTTGGGGAGGTTTTGACAGCACAGAAGGGGTTATAGTTAGTGCACTCCCTCTTCCAGTGGGTCTGCAGAGCACCTTTTTCTGTTATGATCAGCTTGTCAAGATCAGAAGTTCAGCAACATCTGCCACTTACTGTCCGATCTTCCAAGTACATGGTTTTTGATAAGAAGTCAATTCCGATTGTAGCCTGCAGAGAAGGAGACAGAAAATGACAGGAGCATCAAAGGTCGCCTTGGGGCAAAGTCAGGCCAGCAAAAATTTAAATTACAGTTATATGTGCAGCAAAAGGGATTTTTGCATCAAGGTCTTGTTTGCACTGAACAGTGGGCATTCAGCAACCCTCCCACTTCCCCCACCTCCCTGCCATTTGCCTCCCTTCTCACCTACAACGTGAAGAGCTGGACAAACCAAAGTGTTTGAGTTCAATTCCTGCCCCTGCCACCTTTGCAAATCAGGACAAAAACCGAAACTAATTCTTTTCCTGTATGGATCAATTAAAACATTATGTTTAAGTTTTTAGCTTAAACGTCAACCCAAAAAGTCATTGTGAAAACTGGAAAATGGATGGTTTTCATCCATTTCTAAACTGCTCTTTCAAACATTTTGTCTGCATTGAGAAAGTGTCTGACAACAACCTCTTCCCTGGAGATGTTTCAGTTGTGACAAATTAGACTTTTCTGATGAAAAAAATATTTATCTGAAAAATTCCCAAACTATTCTATTGCAGAGCCATATCGGTGGCAAATGCCATCCTACTGTCTTTACACATCATGCAGCATGAGAACAAAACCACTGCGTGGGACATTATGGAACAATGTAGTTGCCAGAAAGTCTAGGCTCCAAACTGGCTATTGATACAGTGTGGGCAGACTCGTAAGCCTGGATGGTATTTGTTGAAGTCACTGAATTAAAGCTAGGTTCCAAAATCTATCAAGCAGAGTGCCTAAATTAGCTCATGGATGCCTACAACAGATATGCAAGTTATCAAAACCAGGGGTGGACAAAACTGGCTCGCAGGTAGGCATCAGCAATTTTAACTTGGTTGCCAGAGGCCCTCCTCTATAACATTTCTGCAGTGGAGCTAGGCAGGGGTTAAAGTATAATTTGGCAGGCCCTGGAAACTTCCTAACTTGGCAGGCCCCCCTCACACTGGTCCAAACCCCCCTCACACTGATGCAGGCCCCTCATGCACCCCAGCTCCTGCCCCCCCGACACCTACTGACCACCCCAGCTCCTGCCCCCCTGACACCTACTCACCACCCCAGCTCCTGCCCCCCACACCTACCCCACCCTTACTTGACCACCATGGGGAGGGGCCCCAGCCTTGGCTGAGGCTTCAGCCTAGAGCCTGGTCTCACTGAGCATGCTCAGTGAGACCAGGCTGGGGGTGGAGTTTTTAGAACTCCCTGCCCTGCTGGAATGCGACAGATTGCTGTTCTGGGGCTTGCTATTTTTAGGGGCTCTGCCTTCTGGCCCCAAAACATAGAAAATGGACCCAGAATGCTGCATTCCAGGGCCTACTATTTTTAAATTGTGAGCTTGGAATGCAGCATTCTGGCTCCATTTTCTATTTTTAGGGGCCCCGGGATGCTGAGCTGCTAAAAATAGTGGGCCCAGAATGGCCTTCTGCCACGTTCTGGCTAACTTTAACCCCTGGAGCTAGGTGACAGGCTACTAAAACTGGTCACCATGGCAACTAGTAACATAGATTTGTCAAGGCCAGGTCTAAACGCAGAGTTAAGTTCACAACTCTAGGCTGCCATATGTGAAAATCTGGCTGTAGATGAAATGTATCAAGTAGAGAGGCCAGTGCTGTGAAGCGTGCACACTGTGCAGTCACAAATAGCTACAGTTCTACACAGAACACCTAGAATAGCAGCACTGCGTATGTGCAGGAGGTGAGGAAGTGTAGCATCCAAATTTCTTCTAATTCAGCATTGCGAGATGCACTCAGAGTGACTCTCACTGAGTAAATGGCAAGAGACTAAACTGAACATCTTAACTGCAGAAAGCTCTTTCCTCTTTAAAAATATGAACCATTTGACAATGGCCAGGTTCAAATTAGACCCTTCGCCCAGGCCTGGATCCACTTCCTAGGACCCAAAACTCTCCTCACCACAATTGTCCAAGTCCCTCCCCGGGCTGGACTGAAACCACAGTGTGTGGATTACGATGGAGCCCTCCTGATGGGGCTGGGAATCACAGGTGGAAACACTAAGGATTCAGAGCCCCTTTATTTCTTTTTTCCCTTCTCTTTCAATGTCTGATGGGGGCAAAGTGGGATTTAAGACATCAAAGCAGTGGAGCCAGTGAAGTGATTAGCTAGATCTCCTGACCACCCCCTTTCCTCCCCAGCCCAGCGCCCCCCGGAGAGGCCGGTAACCTAGTTTCAAGGCTCTGAAGCTCAGAGGCACTTAAATATACATCACGTTAGCGTTGCTGCTGACTGGCGGACAAAGGGGGTGGGGGTGGAAAGACTGGGCGGGGATGAGGGTAGCTGGACAGAGCAGTTATATCACTCCAACATGCTGCTAACTGAAGAACAAAAAGAGGAGAAGGGAGAGAAAGATGGAGAGAGGCAGGGAGACAAGCTGGGGAAAAGAAGAACTAGACACCAACTGACCACGGCACTATTGCTGATGATGAGTGCAGAGCATGAGGCTTTGGAAAACAGACTGAAAGGCCGGGAGCAGAGTGATGGGGGAGCAGACAAGTCAAAAGTGCATCTGAGTCTGGGAGGACATGGTAGGTGGCACTGTCCTATCGCCAGGCAACACACTGCAACCCCCTTCACTGACACAGCCGGACATGCACGGGCTGATGGTTGAGCAACCAAACATATGATTGGAGGCTCCCAGGGTGCTGGGGGATGGAGCCCAATACTGCTTTGAAAAGGCAGCACCCTGCAGAGCATTACAAATGGGAGTTGGAGGAGCAGCTACCTGAGCTGTAGGGGCTGAACAGAGAAGCAGGTTGACAGGAATATGTGTGTTAAGGATTGTGCCCCTTACCCGTGCTCTTCAAATGGACAGGCCAGATCATGCATCTAGTGTTTGGAGATGCTGCAATGGACTGCACTTAATCTTTTCCCTGGCAATCAGGCCACTTGCAGAGGCAAATTCAACTGATTGCAGTGGGCCCATCCTAGACAGAATTGTAGGACCTCAAGAAGTCGTTGAGTCTATCCCCCCAGGCTGAGGCAGGATGAAGGATGTCTTAGGCATCCCTGACAGATGATGGCTCTGGCTGCAACTGCCTCCATCGAAAAGCTGTATTTTAGCATGCCTCTGAAATTTTAGTTTGGAAAATTCAGGTCCTTAGAATGGGAAACACTCATACAACACTACACTATCTCCCCTTCCGGCTACTAGAATCCATGATTATGCCTCCTCATACGGGTAAGTCAGTCTATGAAAGTCTAAATCCTGTAAGCCAGCATAAATAGCTTTATGCTGGAGCTTTCCTTTGGAAGAAATCCAAACAAATTGCAATGGGGTTATGCACAGACACAGAATAGGGGATAACCAGCTTGGCAACAGCACTGCCGAGAAGGCTCTGGGAGTTGTGGAAAAAAGCAGATGCAATGTTAGGCTGCATTACCAGAGGCAGGGCATGCAAGTCACGGGAGGTGACAATACTGTTCTGTTTACTGCTGGTTAGGCCTCAGCTGGGATGCTGTGTCCAATTTTGGTCACCAAAGCATAGAAGTGATGTAGAGAAACTGGAAAGAATCTGGAGGTGAGTGACAAAGATGAAGGAAGCTCTGGGGTACAGCCCCATACCAGGGCTGGGACTACTTAAAGACTGAGCCTAGGGAGGACTAGAGAGACACAAACAGGGGTACTGAGATAGGCCCCCCCCCCCATGGATTTGACAGATAGTGAGAGATTTGGCCTGAAGGCTGAGCCATTAAGCCCCCACTCTCACCTCCCCTGGCAACATGTGAGAATCCATCACCAGAGGCAGAGACACTGCACACACACACTTGACCAGAAAGGGGTGCTCACAAGAGGTGGGTGCCACCCTGCTACATGCCCCCAATCCACAAGCTGTTCTGTGAATATAGGCCCTCCAGCCGGAAACCTGGATGCCATTGGAAAGAGGACACAGACCACAGGAAAGGGCACGTGTGGATACTGAAGGGACACAGTCTGCCATGGAATGGGGGACAAACGTGGTTCAGGTGAGCCTGCCCCGGTCATACCACCCAACCACTGCCCAAAGAGAAGGAGTCACCCTACTCTCAGGCTCAGGGGGTGCTGGGCCTGTTTGTGACTGCAGGAGGAACAGGTCCTTTTAGCCACCTATCCCCACTGGCCAGGCTTTGCAAGGACACTGAGGTTCTGTCGATGCTAATCGTGGTGCTGGGACAGATCTAGCATTAGAGTAATATCTGGGTGAACTCCTGCCTCCACAGAGGATGTCAGAGTTCAGATCAACTCAGCAGAGCAGAGACACCCCACCACAGGGCACTAATCTCTACTGTTTGTGCGAAGGAGCCAGACTCTTTCACTGAGGCCATAACAGAAAGGCTTCCTCTGTGGACTAGGCAGGAAGAGACATGTAACCCCACTGACTGGTGACCACACTCAGGGCAGACCACACCTTTCTATTCAGAGGACGGAGTCCCATGGCCACGAAAGTGCCTCTGATGCCGTTCACCTGCAGACAGGACTTTCAGACCAAGCAGTGCTTAAAAGTTCACACTTTGTCCCACTTGTAATGGAAGCTGCCAGCTGACAAATACTGCGATTGATATCATCCTTTCTCAGTTACATTACACTTCATTTCTCTTTTCTCATCTAGCTTGGGTTGAGTGCAAATTCCCTCCTGACAGAAACAAACCCAGGAAATTATTCTCCTCCATTCAGCACTGGTAAGGCCATGTTTGGAGTCCTGTGTCCAATTTTGGCCCCCCCTCCCCACTACAGAAAAGATGAGGACAAACTGGAGCAAGACCAGTGGAGGGCAACAAAATTGATTAGAGGGATGGAGGACATGATTTATGAGGAGTGGCTGCGGGAACTAGACTTTTTAGTTTGTGGAAGAGAACAACAAGGGGGGGTGGGGATTGATAGCAGCCTTCAACTACCTGAAGGGGGAATCCAGGGAGGATGAAACTAGGTTGTTCTCGTTGGTGGCAGATGACACAACTAGGAGCAGTGGTCTCAAACTGCAGTAGGGGAGGTTGAGGTTGGATATTAGGAAAATCTTTTTCCCTAGGAGGGTGATGAAGTACTGAAATATGTTACCTTGGGAGGTTTTTAAGGCCCAGCTTCATGAAACCCCAACAGGGATGATTTAGTTGGGGGTTGATCCGGCTTTAAGCAGGGGGCTAGAACAGAGGATCCCCTGAGGTCCTCTCCAACCCTAATCTGTGATTCTGTCTGGAGATGCCAGTGAAAAGGGAAGTCTAGACTGAGCTGCATTTTGGTCATTGGCCCCAAGATGTTGTTGTTCAATCTACAAGCAAGGGGAGAGGGTTTCACTCAGAAATCTCATTGTCTGAATGCACAAGGGGAGGAAAAAGAAATCCAATCTGTTTCTTTGGGGTCCCAGGCTACTTTAGTAAGACTCTGGTCTTCAAGGCAAAGTCAGGATATAAATGTTCCTATATGAATTCATCCTGATTAGCCTCACTGCCTCTTTATACTGACTTCTGTGGAGTTACTCCTGATTTACACCAACGTGAGAAGAAAATCAGGCATCCTGCATTCTGGTGACAGCATCAGTGGGAACTTTGGAAAGCCTGAGAAAAATCACACAAATGGAGTTTGCTAGTCATTGTACTAGGACTTGAAACAACTCCCGTAAAATCACCATCACCATCTGCATGAATTAGAAACAGCCATAAAACGTAGCAACTGATGATGTCATGATGGCTGCAAAAACAACCTTGGCCAGCTACAGTAGGGAAGAGGTGATGTACAAAGTAGCCCAAGTGCACCCATGCCCTTTGCCACAAGGAAACCCAGTAGTAGCTAGTTTGCAATACAAGTGCTTGCCCTCACATTGCTGTACACTTTTCCAGTTCCGAGGCAGGAATGCTCCCCATCAGACCAAACTGGATTCAACCATGCAAGCCCCATTGAAGATAAACAGCCCCAAAGCCTCGATCCGAATGCTAGACTGTAAGAGGAGCTGTGAAGGAGCAGTGTTCACATGGTCATTTCCCATCTCTGGATAAAGAGAGCTTATTTCAGGCTGAGGTGGTTCTGAGACTCTGCAGAGAATGTGGCTGTGGGTTGACGGGCAGGAGGCAGCGCACTGAGGCTAGTCTTACCCCAGATGCAGAAAAGGGAAAAAGGTCTCACCTGATACGTGTTGTCAAAACTGTCGTACATGAACCTTGTGATCAGGGACGTCTTGCCAACTGCGAGAGAAGAACAAACAAGGGATTAGGTGGGGAAGTTCAAAGTCAGGCCCATCTCTTTCTTCTAAGATCAGAGCAGAAACGGTGAGGAGAACAGCTCACTCTAACCCCAGGCATGTTCCTGCAAACCCGTAATCGAGACACGGGAATATTCATATGGCTCCAGGGGCAGAGAACGCAGCCCATTTTGTTTAATGCTTTTAGGAGGAAGTAAAACAGAGCATCCCCTTAAAACTATACCACTAACAGCCCCTTGTCTGTAGGCAAAGAGGCATCCTGCCACTTACGCCGTATCTATAAATACAAAAGATGGTTTGGAGACAACTGTCAAAAAAAAACCATGCATGTCCTAGATCTCTAGCTGTGGCCACTTGGTTGCTGCAAGAGTTGGTTGGGCCAGCTCTGAAAACATTAGCTGCTAACCTTTGTGGAACAATAACTTGCCAACATCACAAAAGTTAGAGCTTTGGCAAAGGAACAAGTCTGCCCTTAGGGCTTTGGGTTTTCCCACCTGTTTGATATTCCCTCACTGCCAGCCATGAAGAAGGCCATGAGAATAGACTAACCCAACTTTTCTCCCCTTGGAGCAGTGCACTTCATCCCACCAACCACGGTGGGTCATTGTCTGTCTGAATAACAGTAACCCAACTGTCCTCAGGGTGTGAACGCCTTCACTCCACCTGGTCTCAGCTGCCATTGGTTCCCCCTTTGACACTCTGCCATGGCTGTATTAAAACCCTCAGGAGAGCGATGGGGTTTTCTTTTGAAAAAACTCGGTCATGTTGAGTTGGCCAGGTGATTGGGTGGTGAAAAATCAGAGCATGCTGATATACACCAGCCAACTATCTGGTCAATTCTGAGAGTCACTCCTCTTCCTTGGGTGCGTTATTCTTTGACCAATCTGGCATCTTCAGTTATTCTGATTAAATGGCATCCTGGGAATTCACTCCCTTATGCAGGGCTAGTTATTCTGACTGTCAAATAGTCATGTGCAGAAGGAATTAGCTCTCTGTCGTGCACTCGTACACAAAAAGCCACTGGACAATTTAGAATCACTTCTGCTGAGCAGAGACTCTTTCCTGGGCAATCTCCAGATCTTTTGAGGTTCAGAGATATCATCACTCAAACCTCAGGCTGCAATTGCCTGGTGTCTATGGGAAACCTGGGCAACTACTGGTGCAGGCATGACAGTGTGTGGTGTAAGGCTGTGGAGACATGCCAGTGGATGTGGCCCTAGTAGACAGGACACGCAGGGTGTCTATGGTAACCGACAAGCACTGTGTAAAAACTCAGCTCACAGGCTGGAGTGTTTGGTGAACTGGAGATTTAACATGCAGCTCCCAAGCCCATGCACAGACTGCTATTGACTTTGTTGGCTTTCAGATCAGGCCCTAGATTGCCTCGATTTCCACATGACCCCCTCTTCCAGAGCACAGATTTGAGGGAGAAGTAGAATCACTGGCCACGGCAACATCTCTCCCTCTCAACTTGCCCAGTGTTGCAGACAAAGCTACCCCTTAAAGCCCCTTTTCAACAGTCAAGGGACAGATGAAGCAAATTCGCCCACTGCTGACATGACCTGAGCAGAGGCATGGGGAGTCTCAGCCATGACTCTCACAAGGCTAGGGGACACAGGGCCTGGAGCTAACAGAAAGCCCTGCCCATCCTGTGCTGGGCTCCCCAGGCATCGGAAGGGGAACAAATGGGTGCGAGATCCACAACGATAGGGCAGAGGCTCTCAGAGCCACACTTCACAACATGCTGCGGGCCCTCACACCACTGACAGCAAAAAGGAACTTGTAGCCAGCCTCCAGCAAACACCTCTGGGTCGAGCAGGTCCCCCATGCAATAGGGACATGCCCCTCACATATCTCCACTGCTCCTTTGCAAAGCATCATCACATGGGCATGCCACGCCAGAGGCCCACACTGTGATCCAGCTATCCTTGGTTGCTGTCATGATCTGTAGGGCCATATCAACCAACACAATGTAAAGTGGCAGGGCTCAGACCCAGGAAGTACAAAGGAAGTTTCATTTATTCTCTCATCCCTGGTTTTAATCACCCAGCAATGCTGGGTTGCCTCAGGAGCAATAGCCAGGACAGGTTTTAAGTCTCACAAGCAACAGAGCTGGTGAATCTCCTTTCCCTTCAGCCTGGACCAAAGACAGGATTTTTTTCTGCTCCCCATACGCAGATATAGCCTGACCAACGCCTGGTATGTTACTGACCGAGAGGAACGGGAACAAAGCTTCCATGGTAACAAGATTTCTATTGCTACACATTCAATGCTAAAGAAGCAAGGAGTCTGTGGCACTTAAAGACTAACAGATTTACTCTTCTTTTGCTGAACTAGACAAATACAGCTGCCCCTTTGAAACAGTCAGTGCTAACACTGGTGAAGTAAGCAACGGTTCAGACACAAGTCAAGCCGTTGCTGATCTCTCATTAGACTCACAGCTGGATTTGAAAACACTATCTAACATCTAAGCAAACATTATATTTCTGCAGACTGCAGGCCACTGATATGCACTGATGACGCAAGGAGTTTAAAATATAAGGCACACTGTGAGCTGGAAAGAAACTACACAAACATCCCCTGCAGTCTGGAGGCTTGAATCAGAGTTGTGAGTTATGTTTAGACTTTCAATTGATGAAAGCGAAGTTATGGATCATTAGACATAGCTAACGCGAATCCCCAATATTCTTACAGAAGATGCAGACATTTTTAAAGGAGCTTGGCTGATTTCCAAAGGAAAGAACAGTCATTTAATTGTAACCTGATTCACTCCTATACATCAGGAAAGGTTAGTATGGGTTTGTACCAAAGAGGAATTAGGTCACATGGCACATTCAGGACTCATTAAGAATTTTTCCATTGACTTCTGCATCGGGGTTAGGTTGATCTAACTGTCTGTGGCACTGAGGGCATGAAATTCTTCAAAGCCGTGTGTGACATAGTTAGGTCAGTGCAGTCTAAGTTTTAAGTGTAGCCAAGGCCAGAAAATACATTTTTGGTTAGCTCACGAGATGTAAAAAAGCCCTAAGCAGACAAATTCTGTCTGGACTCACAAAAATCTTCAGTAAATGTTAAATACATCCACATCAACCTTCCTCAGTCTTAACAGATGTTACAGAAAAGGTCACTGGTGCTCATAACATAAGGCATCGTAGAGTCAAAATCAGACCACTGAGCAATTAAACAGGCTTGAAAAATGGAAATGTACACAAAAAGGTCATTATTTGGAAGTTGCTTTAGTTTCCAAAGGTTTGAACAGAAGCATTTAGAATACCCAAGGCATTTTCCCTGATGTCTTCCTCCTAATTTTTTTTTTAATAGAAACCATTCTCAAAAAAACATTGAAACAGTCATTAATGATTTTTGTCTACCAAAGACTGGATTTTCAGTCAACAAAATGTTGCAACCACCATTTTGATAATGCTTTCAATAATTGTTTTCAATAAAATTTACTCTTCCCCTGAAAAACAAAAAAATTTTTAACACAAACATTTTGCATTACATGAAAATCTTCTACAATGTCAATTTTGGAGAGGAGAGTGTAAAAAAACCCTCATGTCTGGAGAATGGCCATTTTTTGACAAGAAAGCTTTTTGGTCAAAAATGGTGATAGTTCTCTTTCTGTCCTGAGGACCAAACACTCTGAACAAAGAATTTTGCCAGTACAGGTTCCTTGGCAATATTAGATGCAAGACTGATGGTTTAGTTGGGGATGGTCTACCTTTGAGCAGGGAGTTGGACTATATACCTCTTGAGGTCTTTTTCAACCTTAATCTTCTATGATTTTATGACACAGGATGGACCCAGTGAGGCTGGTGCTGTTGCTTAGATTTGGTGGCTTCAAAGCAGAACCTGAAGTAACCCTTTCATGCTGTACTTTATCAGGCACCTGAGAAAAGTGTACAGCAGTGGTTTCCAACTTTTTGTATGTCATGGCACACCCTGATACCTTTAATTATTTTGAGGCACACCACTATATAGCTTCCAAATGAACTCATGAATATTCATCAACCAATACAGCCAATCCACTCTTTGAGAAGATTTTTCATAAAGATTCTGTAGCACAGTTGCTCAGGCCTGACGGCACACCTGTGTGCTGTGGCACACTGGCTGGGAAACACTGGTGTATGGCATGTCTCAGCTCATGAAAGGTGCAACCTGTTTTCCAAATATCAATGCTTCCAGACAGCACTTAGCTCCACAGGGGGTTGGACCTGGCCTAGCTAAAGCAGTGTGATAATGAATGCAGAAATGCCTCTGAATAACACAGGGGAAAATGCAACTCTGCCCCCCACCCCCAATCCATTCAGAAAGTAGCTGCAAATATAATTTTCCTAGCCTGTTGCTTTGATGGTGTCATCTCCCTCTTTGCATCCCTCCACTGCCTCCCTCTTCTCCATCACATCAAACACACACTGCCTGTGTTCACTTTAAGGCCCTTCACAGTCAGTTCCTGCCTTGCCTCTCATCTACCACAGCTCAACTCCAGTTGGCCCATACCCTCTTGATACATTTTCAAACAAGTCTTTTCATCCTTTCTCCCAGGCTGCCCCTCCTCCTTAGGTGGAGCACCCCATAAACATCTGCCAAGCTCTCTCACATTCCCCTCCTTCAAAACTCTCCTTTGCCATGCACCCTACAGATGACTCAACAGTGGTGAGGCCATCAATGTGGCTGCCATACTAACCAAAATCATCTTATTGTTGACTTGGAGTCCTCCATCTCCAACTGCTTTCTCTTGTCTTATACCAGGCGTTGCCAAACTGTGGCTCGTGAGCTGCATGTGGCTCTTGAAAGAAAAAGTGCGGCTCGCAGAAAAGCATGGCGGGAAGAAGCGTGGCATGGTCGGGGACGGTGGGGAGAAGCACGGCATGGTCAGGGACGGTGGGGAAGCAGCAGCATTTTTATTGTAGGCCTAGTTTTCATGGTAACCTTAAGTAATTATTAGAATCTGACATTAGTGGGATCAATATTTGCCCTCTTTTTATGATAAACTTAAGCATGCAATGAATTTTAAACTTAGTAATTTTGGAGTAGGTAAAAGTATATGACTATATGCCTCAGTGTGGCTCTCAAAGATTTAATAATCAACTTGTGTGGCTCTTGAGTTTCCTAAGTTTGGCCACCCAGTTTTATACTGTAAATTTTTTGGGGCAGAGACCAATATTTTGCTCTGGCTTTGTCCTACGCCTAGCACAACGGGGCCATGGTCCATGCCTGGGACTCCTGGGTGCTACAGTAAGATGCATTAACAATAAATACAGTGAGAGGTGTGGTAACTAGCTCCACAGCAGGCTCAGCACCCAAGTTCTTTGATGTCTATAGCATGCTGCGTGAACCGGAAGCTTTCAGATAAGTTTTGCTGAAGGTCCAAGCTCTACAGGAGCTTACCTGGCTTGTACACACATTGTAATGATACCAGTCCTTTACTGGAGGAGCCAGAAATGCAAGATGCAAATACCTGGCCTAGGACAGCATTGTATTCCAAGCAATCAATCAAAATGGCAGTTCCAAACCCAGCCCCTAAGGGCAGTGTGGTACAGGGCTTTAAAAGGGGCAATGCAGTGCCCAGGTCATGGCCTTGTGTAACCGTGATCCATTGCACCCACATGTGGCTATTGCTGGCCCTTGCCTGCAGCACTGTCCCTCTCCTTCAGTTCTCAGCCTTTCTGTCCCAGCCCCAAGCTGCCTGCTGCTCTGTTTTCCCACCCCAGCCATTTCCCAGGCCAGGCTATTCCCCTTCTCTGAGGCAACCCCGACTCCTTCCTTATCTCAGCATGGATTTTCCTTTCCTGCACCTTGGGGGCTAAAGAGCCCTCTGCCAGGTGGGTGCTGAAGTGTCTCATTAAGTATGTAAGACTAGGAGCAGCCAGCTACCAGGACCCCACCTTGTTCATCTCCATGCTGGAGCACTGAGGAGCAGCAGGGGAAAATTGAGCTCTTTACAGCCCACACAACAGTGAAAACAACACTGAAAGTCTTCCCCATTGCATGGTAAAAGGGGAAGTGATGAAAAAACTCTTAATTTAAAACCATCTCCTGAGGACATAGTCATTAATTAAGAAACCATGTCACGCCATTTGTCAGGCGCTTTAATTAAATATGCTAATTCCCCGTGTGTTGTGCCTTCTGAAGAAACAGCCTGCATCTCCAGGTTTAATGACTGTCGGCATGCACCTACTTCAGGGGAATGAGATCCCAACTGGGTCTTGCTACAGGTACAGGTTCTAGTGTGACTCCACATCGTACTTTGCTTCCCACCTCACCTGCTCAGCTAGATGGCTTGCCGCTGCAGCGATCCAGGATCTCCCTCTGAGGGGCCACGCTGCTGAGATAATGCGTTTGGGATGTAGAAGGGGATGCCACTTGCTCTTTCCATTAGGTGCCCCGTGCTGGTTGGGTCACAGAATGGCGCTCATGAGCACCATCGGGATTTCAAGGTAGACCAACCCAGAAGGGAAGCTCACAGGCAAAAACCTCAGCAAAACATTTTACTTGCTGTTCCGCCTTTCAGTCAAGCTCCTAGCGCTCCCAGTGTATACAAGTCCAAGTGACAGAGGGAGTCCAACAGCTGCAGCCACTAGGCTAAGAAACCACCAGTGCAACAACTCAGCCAGACTCCAGAGTCCTACCCTGGCTCTAGATTCTTGAGCTGTTGTCTCATTTAATAGAGCATCAATTCAAGGAATTTGGGAGTGACAGCCAGCTCCAGAATAGAAGCAGCACCTCCTGAATTCAGGTGAAAAAAACCTTGAATTTAGGGCTGGTCGAAATGGCCACAGTAGTTTCTTCAAAAACAAAAAAAGAATGTTTCCGTCCAGATTTTCTGGAAATTGTTGATTTTCTGCCCCAAATTAAAATTAAACTAACAAAAGATGTCTGTTTTGAGTTGAAATTTTTCATTTTGTTTGGGTTTACTTCTCACCTGCTGCTTTTTTCATTTCTTCTTCCCCACAGGAAAATTAGGGGGCAAGGATTGGAACTCCCCCAAGGAAAACTGAAAATCAACCCTCAAAAACTATTTCCAGCTTTCAAAACCAGAACTAAACACAACGTTTTTTCCAGCCAATGCTAAACAAAGCTGTTCCAAAGGAGTAGACATGTTAGTCAATATATAGCAAAAACAATGAAAGTCCTCTGGCACCTTAAAGACTAACAAATTTCTCTAGGCATAAGCTTTTGTGGGCTCCAGCCCACTTAGTCAAGCACATCTGACGAAGTGGGTTGCAACCCACAAAAGCTTAGGCCCAAAGAAATTTGTTAGTCTTTAAGGTGCCACAGGACTTTTGTTATTTGAACACAACTGTTTTCACTTCTTTGAGAAACTTTCACTAAAATTAAAAAAAAAAAAAAAATTTGACCTCAGCCAAATTTTTCTCTCAGGTGCCAACCACCCACATTTTTTCCCCCTGAAACAAACACACTCTTGCCCAACTCTGCTCATAGAAGAGGAGGCCCAGCACGGCACAGGTGAATCACTGGGATCAGAGTTATGGACTTAGCTCCTCCACTCCAGGGGGAAGAGAAACCCCTGGGAACCCAGAGCGGGGACTCCAGGACCTGCGGCTTGGAGTTTTGCAGAGCTCTCCTTGCAGTGGGGAGACACGGGCAGCTCCCATGTGACAGAGGGCCCCTCTCTGGAGGAGAAACAGGCGAGAGAGAGGTTGTCACAGAATAAATAATTGCTGTTATTAGCATGCCATGAAACCATGACTGGAGGGGTTCCCAGCTTTGTATGCCTGTGAGTACAGCCCCACAGAGTGTTCGAATTTATCAGGAGGAGGCACAAGTGAAATCCTTCACTTCAGAGAAGCTTTGTCACACTCCAGCTTCATCACAGCCTAATGAGGTGAGCAAAGGCCTGTGTGCACAAGACAGACTCAGTCTTTTCTGAAGATGGAGGGGAAGGGACAGATTAGACACCATGACCAGCAGGCGCTGCAGGCATCTTGGAACTAGTTTACTGTCAGTCGGTCTCAGATTTAATTTTAAAATCCTTCTTTGTGTATTCCTCCTTTCCTCATCCCACTGCTCAGTGAGCTCAGGCCTTCCTTTCCCCTGTACACAGTATCTGGGGTGCATGCCACCCAATATTTACATTAAACATCAGCAAAAAGACCCCTGGCCTTTAAAAAGCCCTCTAGCTTTTGCTTATTTTATACCCCCATCCAACCTCCAAATGCAATTTCTTCCAAACTCTGCTTTGGGGACAGAGGTTCTCCCTTATTCAGTTTCCACAAATTATCTCAGGCTTGTCTACAGGCAGTGCTGCAGAGGCCCAGCTGCCCCGCTGCAGCACTCAGTGAAGATGCTACATACCCCAGAGTAGGAGAGCGTCTCCTAGTTGTGAAGGTTCCCTACCTCCCTGAGAGGCAGTCGCTATGGCTGTTGACACAGGGCTGTCTACACTGGGCATTCAGTTGGTGTAAGTGTGTTGCTCAGAGCTATCGAGCTCTTGTCAATGCTGAACAAAGCGGAAGAATTACTTCTTGCGTCTTGCTCACAGCTCTCCTGCTAATACATCCCAGTATGAGGTTTGCTTTCTTTGGCAATAAGATTACACGGTTGGCCCATATGTAGTTTGTGATCACTATAACCCTCAGATCTTCTTCTGCTTAGCAAGTACTCCTACCTAGACAGTTAATTCCTCATTTGTATTTGTGCAACTGACTATTCCTTCCTACATGTAGCATACATCTACTCATTGGCCTCATGAAATCTAGCGTCAAGGAGATCCAAAACCCAGCTGTGCACTGGGTTTCCTTCTATCTGGTTTAAATGTGTGCCCTTGACTGACTCCATGGGCGTGAGTTACAGGAAGTGACTGGTGTGTGAGGAAGCACAAGCTTAAAAAGTGTTTTATTGTGTCAGATGCTAGGGTGAGGTCCATGGGACGTGGGAGTTGCTGATCACACAGGAAGTCTGAGGGCCTTGAGGAGGGTGCCAGGTGGGGAAATCTGTGCGCTATTAAGGAAACCTGTCTGGTGTTTAGCTGGCCATTTAGAGAATTGCCATTACTAATATGGCATCTGTTGCCCTGAACTCTCAGACAGACACACCTCTACTACCCCATCAAAGCGGCTGTGCTGAGTGAGAAGATACAGGCGGAAGCAGCAGACTGGACAACGAGCACAGGGACCGGGAAGAGGGGAAGGCATAGTGATGAAGCTGACCCTTCCCTCTCCAGCTCTTTCCCAGAGGGTCTGACAGGTTTATACATATTATTGTCCAGCCTGTCTGTTCCTATGACTGCCTCTGCGGCCAAGTGCAGCTAACTCCTGAGTTAGGGCGAGATCACCAGTGTAGGCACCATCTGAGCCACCCAGGGTCAGCATCCTCACTGCATCACCTCCCAGACCAATAGCTACAGCTCCACCGCTCCTCCTCAGTGTGGTTTGCAGCCCTGCACTTCTTAGTGGCCCTCTCTCAAAAGACACAGGTGGGGTGGGGTCCTTGCTCCCTTCCCCTGCACACAAGCTAGTGACAATGTGTCCCATTAAAGGCTACTGTATGGGTGCTCTCACTTCTGTCTAGACTAAGGCCATCCCATTTCTCGCTGTGGTCTTTATTGCTCCTCCAGCATCCTACCTAATCCCATGACTCTGACTCGGGGCTTCCTAACCTTGATAAAACCAGGACACACTCAGACTCTGGTGTCCTCCTTCCTGCCTACTCAGCACCCAATCATACACCAGCACCAAGTCACTGCCCTTTGGGGGACCCTGTGTTGAAACTTACCTCAGTTAGCCCAACCCACCAATAACCCCGGCATGCCACTTTGGGCCTGCTCTTTTATTCTCCCCCCAGCTTGCATCTACTGTGTTCCCAACTTTCAGGATTATATTTTTCAGGGTCTCCCACTACTTGGAATTGACCTTAGAGTCCCAGTTGCTGAAGTCACTCCATTATGCGAGAATCTCAGATCTTTCTTTCTTTCTAAATGCAGGATTTTACCTACCTTCCCCCTTTAGAAGAGAAGCTTGAAACATGACCTGTTTAAAAAAATCCAAACCTCAAAACTCAAACAGGATTTTAAAAATCCCATAATTTTAAAGCCAATCCCATACTTTTTGAATGTTTGAGACTGGCTGTATGATAGCCATGCTTCTGTCTGTGTCAGTTATGCAAACCTTTTTAAGGAGTGTGACCACAGACTCTGAAGTGTAGCCCAGTTACAAACTAGGAATGAAATCCAGGCCCCTTCAAAAACCAATAGCAAAATTCCCACTGACTTCAGTGGGGCCAAGATTTTATCCTGGATGTCCAAACTCTGCTGCCTGTTATACAGAAATAATGCAACAGCTTGTGCGCTCCTCCTCTAAAGCTAATAGCCGTAGAACACAGCCGCCCCTAGTCCAGGGGTCTGCAGCCTGTGGCTCTGGAGCCGCAAGTGGCTCTTTGGCTGCTCCCTTGTGACCACTGCTGCCCTGCCAAGCTCCAGGCTTCCTCCCACTTTTGGGGGACCTGCCCACTACTGGTTCATGGCTCCATCCCCGTCCCCATCCCCATCCCCATCTCCCACTCCACTCCTCCAGGCCAGGGAACCCTGTAGCAGACACCCTGGCCCAGCTCCCCACACCAGGAGGCTACACCCATTGTGGCTCTCAAAACACTTGGTCATTGAAGGAGTTTTTTTAAAATGGCTCTTATCTTTTGTGTTGCTGACTCCTGCCCTGGTCCAACCAAGCTTTCTTCCAGGCCAGGGAGCTGGTGGGATGCTTAGGAGAAGATGCATGTGTGCTGGCAGCTCTTGGCAAGTTTCTGTGCTGTGAGAACAGCTGGAGCTGACCTGCAGAGGGGAGCCTGAGAGAGGAACCAGCCAATGCCCCCAGGCAGACAAACCTCTGCCTCTGTGTTATGCCACTACAACAATCTGCATCCCCTGCCGCAAGCAACCCAATTACCGCTGGGCTATGACACTGTGTGCAGCACTGCGGCGGGAATTACTAGGGAAAAAAGGGAGGAAGAAAAGAATGCCCAGTGGTTAGGACACTAGCAAGGCCTCAGAAGACATAGTTTCAAGTCCCTGATCTGTCACAGGCTGCTTGGCTGATCCTCAGCAAGTCCTTAATCACTTTGTGCTGCTGCTCCCACTCCAAGAAATGGGGATAACAGCACTAATAGAGTGATGTGCAGATAAAGACTGGGCTGCTTGATGACGGGAGCCAAGTAAGTACTGTAAGACCAGTGTTTCACAACTGGTGTTCCCTGGAGCATTGGTGCTCCATGGACATAGTGAAGGTGTTTCGTGATCAACCACAATCCAGTGGCGGGAAGGAGCATTGTGGCAAGCTGACGCTCACTGGGAGATTTAAAACGCCACAGCTACAGCAATGTTTTCAGGCATGCATTGATGTCTGCCACCCACCACCTTGCTCCTTTGCTGTGTCTGGACCATTTAAATTTTCCACCTTTGTCGCCATAGGCATCGCAATCAGCTGGACATAACTTCTGTAGTAAAACTTACTTTGACGAACCTTACTCCAAGAATAGAGGAACTTAATTTGAACATGCAGACCCAAAATTCCCATTAAAACTTGAGTAACATCACTTGCAGTTTTAAGCTGCATGCCCAATTATTGTGTATCTATTTTTTAGAAATAAACATGTTACATTTGTAAAATTGTATTTAATCTGGTTTCCTTAACCATTTTCACAGGAATGTGTAGTATGTGGATATTACAAACATCACCCCCTATATATATCAGCTTCTTGGAGAAAATTTTAATCAAATGTGCTGCATAAAGTAATTAATACCAAGGTGTTCCCTGGTCTACTAAATCTTGAGAAACGCTGCTGTAGACAGACAGACAGACAGAAACCCCGCACAACAGAAGGGCATGGTCCCAGTCACCACGTCTCTTCCGGAGCAATGGTTGTTGCCAGCTGCGTTCCACAAAGGGCGCTTTAAGCATCGAGATATTGCCAGGTGCTGGGGTAGAGCTCTACCTAACTGTACCCTGCCAGTACGGTTTGGGAGAAGGAGCAATATGCCGAGCTAACTGTGCTGGTGAGGTTTTGCATTGCCATTTCACGTGTTCAAACCTCCACTCCCTTTATTCTGTGTGCTGGGCCTTCCGCAAAACCTTCTTAGCTCCCGCTTAATGGGAAAGTGAATGAGGCAAACAGCAAGTCAGTAGCTGAGTCAGCAGATCACAGCGTGACAGCCCATAGCCCCTCAGGAGTGCGGCTATTCATCAATACTATTTTTCAGCAGACTCGCAAGACCCCAAAACACTGAGCCCACTACCGGACCATCTTTTGATAAGTAATCTTAATAATCTGGAATCCTCACCATCTGCTTTCTGACAACAAGAAAGACTATTTTAGAAGGGGGAGAAAACCAAACCAAACAATTGTTTCAGTTCCTTTCCCTCTATCATGACATATGAAATAAAAGTCTTCTGAAAGAGGAAGAATTAAAGAAAACAACTGCAGCGAGAGGCATGCATGCTTCCACAGAGTTTGAGTTCCAGCTTTGTCTCCTTTGCTTGCCAGTGACAGAGCCCTATGCAACACAGAGGTATCTAGTGTCTGAACAATGTAATAGCAAGTGAAGAGATCTACAGCTTCTGTTTCCTCACATTTCCATTGTGTTTATGGTTGCAGCAAGTCTCATTACTTCTAACTAAAATGTATTCCAGTTACAATGATGAACTTGGGGCCAAGTATGAGAAATGGAGCATTTGTGATCTTGCTAAGGTTTGGGGGCAGGGGGACTGGCACTGGTAGCACTTTGGATGTAATCCTCTATGGAGCAGCATCAAAAGTGACTCCATCACTTTTTCTCCACACTCTGGTCGGAGGCGGGGGGGGGGGTGTGCTAGTGAACTTACTGTGCCCCCCCCCGGTCAAGTCACGTCACTAGGATGAAGCTCCCCTATTTTCAGAGTGCTTGCATTCTTCTTTACTTTCAGAGTCATTCTTTAAAGGCTGTTAAAAGAAGCACATTCTTTGTTTCTGCATGTGCATGCACATGGCTGCACGGTAACTGTGACTCTGCAAAGCAAGCCAGCTGCCATGGCTGCCCAGGCACTTTCATTAGCGTGCACACACACACATTTGCTAAAGAAAGAAAGAAAAGAAAGGGAAAAGGGCCGGGGATATTTATAGAGCAGCTCCAGTCAATTCAGGAGAAGAGGATGTGCAGGAGCTGAATTCCAATCGGCTGCCAGGATTGCAAAGGCACTGCATGAAGTCTGCTCCCTAGAGATGCTCTGGCACTTCAGGATGATGCCGTGGACCAGTTACAATTTTTGAAATTTTAACATGGTTTTTTAGGCTGACAGATCCCAGTGCTGGAGAACACAAAAACGTATGTGGGGCACAGGTTTAACTGAAGAATCTAGGCCGGGGCGGGGGCCAGGGCTCTTCTCTACTAGCCTCTAATGATGAGCTCAGAAAGGGATTTCACCCTGTTACTTCAGCTGTATGCACCTGCAATAACTTTGTTAGTTTCTTTGGGCCAGATCCTCAGCTGGTGTAAAACTATGGGCTTCAAAGAAGCACTGCTGAGTTACACCAGCTGAGGGGCTGATGCTTTTGCTTTTTATTCTAAATTTTATTTACATTCTCCCTTTTTCTTCCATCAATACCGCAGAATCCTTCCAAGCAGGGCACTGCACCTCTAACCTCGTGACAGGCTATGTTACATGCTTAGCGTGCAAAGCCTCCAGGAATAGTCACATCCTAAATCAGAAGCAGCATCTAATTCGAGACTGGCACTTTCAAAACAGTCTCAGAGAGTAAGGTGCCTGCCTTGACTTTTCACTGGGATTTGGCCACCTAACTCCTTTGAACTGTGTTGAAAATCCCAGCCAGAATGGTGATGTCAAGGAAGTTAGCATGAAATGATCAGTGAGCTACCAACTCCTCAGACAGGCGTTAAATCAGAAATAGTGGATCTATAGGATCTGAAAAGACCTGTGGGTGCTGGATTGTAAATGGCTGTTCTGTGCACAGCAGCAAAATCCAATGACTGTAGATGGAGCTGTGAAAAAATATTCATTTGTTGCAAGTTCCTAGATTAAAAAACCTGGAAGGACCACTGTGATCCTCTAAGTCTGACTTTGTAAAATACAGGCTGAGCGTGTGACCCAGCGATCCCTTCAGTGAGCCAGCAACTGAGCTAGTGAGAGAGATTCTGCTATGATTTAAAACCTCTACATGACAGAGAATGAGCCACATCCCTTCTGTTTAAAGCCTGTTCTCCAAAGTTAGCCTGAGTACTCCTGGTCTCTCCCACATTTGTCAGTGCTCTCTGCCCAAAAAACCTGTTCTCAGGGACCCACTCTGTTCCCAGCTTAGGAGCTGAGTACACTTTCAAGCATTCCTCCATGGTTCCTTCTGCAGATCTCTCCAACCGTGCAGAAGTAGGGAGAGTGCCTCTCCAGCACCAATCCCCTCTGACCCAAACACTGGGAGCCTTCTGTGAGGTTAGAGATCCGTGTCTCTGGGGTGGGAGCCCTACAGGACAGGGAGGGACAGCGCTGGAGGAAAACACCAGGGCAAAAGCCACCAGCAGAAAGCTACTTGAAGCTGCAACAGCTGTTCTGTGACTCCCTCTGCCCGGGAGAGGAAGGATCTAGACAAGAGGCTTCTGGGTGAACCGTCATGGAGAGGTTCCATGTCCACTTAGCTGAAGAACAAGAAAAGAGCTCCAGAGCTGGCACAACGGCCCAGAGTCTCTACAAGTCTGTCCACATGGCAATCAAACACCTGCAGCTCACCCATACCTGTGAGCTCTGAGATGCTGCAGGGCAGGAGCGACACTAGCCTGGAAAAAGGCCTGGGATTCAGTGCGCTGAGATTATGGGCTCGCACCCTGCCACGGCCAGCCCAGCGGCAAACTCAGGTCTTGGGTGCTGGAACTCGCAGATCAAGCCCTGTAAGCCTGGTGCCAGCAACGCCCCTGCTGCAGGGCTCTGGGACCTGCAAGATGGCTGAGTCCCACAGCTCCAGACATCTACGTTGCAATGTAGCAGCCCCACATGCCATAGACCATCAACATCCTGGCAAAGCCGAGAGCACCATTTAATCGCCAAGAAGGTGCTCTCTTTCTCCCTCACCTTTTTGCATCCATACCAGGTCAACGGGTGCATGGCCAGACCCATGTACAGTCCTTATTTTAGTAGATTACAACCCTTGCAGTAGCAAGCTAGACAAAGAGCACACTAAGAGCACACCTACATACATACATAAGTAACTCATGAAGCCAGCAATACCACAGATGGTTCTAAGTATTTGGGTTTCATTTCTCTGTAAGAGCCTTTATGATTAGAGGCCAGAGTCAGGAACACCACACTTCCAGGCTCTAGCTGAACTTCCCTTCCCATTGCACTTCTTTAACAAAGGACCAGGAGTGCAAGTAAAGTCTTCTCCTCACAACTATCCCTCCTTCCAATTTGACGGACCTGGCTGGCCCCTAAACTGGGAGCCTGCCATGAATTGGCTGACCCTGCTTTGCTAATTTTTACCAAAGGACGTCCACTATCCCAGCCTTTCTGCTGATCTCAGCTGCTGTTAATCAGTATCTTAGGTATCCTTCTTCCCCTGGCCTCATACAGTTACTAATGCAAGCAGAGGTTGCTTGACATATATTCTCATTATGTCTATCTCCATGCCTTTCACAAAAGAATGTTTCCTGTGGAAATATAATTGGAGATCATGGGGATGGGTGCTTACCTTCTCGGTATGGATTTCATGTGTTTAAAAACATTGTTTAGCTCTTTTAAAAGCACTGATAAAAACTGCAAAAGGAGACGCATTCTATTTTTTATGACAGTGACCTTTTTTTCTTCAGAACTCACCTACCTACTAGATTTTTTTTCTGACCCAATGTAGTTGCATCAGTATAAAAAGTGGCCTTTCACCACTGTGGCTTATTCTGGTTTCAAACCGGCAGCGACACCAATGGGGGGGAAAAAATCTTCCATGCATCTTGGTTTTCATGACTTTTTTAGCCATGTGTCCATCTTGCTGCCCATGAATTGTCATTGCCCTAGTTTCTGTCATTCTGCTCATAGTAAATAATCTTTGCTTTATCTTAAAGCTTTCGCATCCTTCTGAGTTTTGCTGCTTGCCAAGACCGTCCAATTCCTCTGTATTTACTCCTTGATCTTCTCTTGCTGCCCTCTTTTCTAAGTCCAGAAGAGCTATGGCCCTTCTCAGAGATCTTTAACAATATAGCTGTGTCTTTGATGGCTAAACAGGCGCTTAAGAGGGATAGCCTCATATATAGTGTATGTCCTTCTGCCTCAGTGCTTCGGATATTTCTCTCTCTGCAGCCTCAGATTTAAAATCAAGAGATCCAGAAAGGATTTCATTTTCTGATTTTGCTCAAGTTCCTTTTGATCCATTGCACTCCTTACCACTGCTTCTTTTTGCTGAAAGTAACATATTGTAAATAGGATGTCCTCTGATGACCATCAGATACCATTATTGGACTATTGACAAGGATACCAGCATAGGAAATCTTGAAAAACAAAGAGCAGCAATAAAATACAAGAAAAATCTGCCACATAGGCAGAAATACAGGATGAAGCACCCCATACTATTTCTTTATCTAACCTCCTGTCTAGTGGATTAGATCACCCACTCTTGGGGCGAAATCTTTGCCCCATTGAAATAGATGGGTGTTTGGCCATTTACTTCACTGGTACCAGGATCTCACTCTGGTCTGGAGGTCTAAGGGTGCCAGATGCGGCATTCCAATCTTTGGAAGGCCCACTGAGCCATTTTAAGCCGGATATGGACACATTCAGTCAGAAAAGCTGGAGATTTCCCACCTTGTCCCAACACTCACGCCAACCCCACAACAGCACTTCTAGAATCCACAGCCTACGTTTCCTTGACCTGAAACCATCAGGAAAAACTCAGGATGATGGAACAGTCCCTAGAGAGAAGCAGCCCCACTTGGAAGCATTAAAGGCAGGGCAGGAGGCCTGGCAGATGTAAAGATTTCTGTGCCGGCCCCTGTGAGGGCCTGGAAACAGGTTTGAAGCAGACTCTCTACCTTCTTGTCACAGAAGCTCTAGACATGGTTTTCCCAGACTAGAAGGCTGGGGTTCCTCACCTCCTGCAGCTGGCACAGTCAGGAGAACAGGGAGCGCGGGGCTGCCAAACAATGAGGTTGGTGACAAAGCGTCCAGCTGGGCAGCATCAGCCGGGAAGGAAAGCACTGACACTCGTGAGTGGAACAGCACACGGGCATCACTCGGCTCACTGACTGGCACCACTATTTAAGCTATTCAGCAAAAGCCGCCTCCTTTAATTGCCTGTTGCAGGCGGCTGCCTTGGAGCACGGGCACTTCGCAGGGAGAAAACCAAATGCACACACACATGCTGGTGTGTGTGCCTGGAGCACTTCCCAGGCAGGGAAGTGCAATGACCCTTGGGAAATGAGGGCTGACGTTTAAGCACGAGACAGAGACAAAAGAGACATGAAAACTCTATTCCTGGCTCTGCCACAGATTCCCTTTGGGAGCCGGGACGTTGCTCAGCGACTCGGTTCTCTCATCTGTTTGTTTAGAATAGAAGCTCTTCCAGGCAGGGTGTCTGCACATACAGCACCTGGCGCAACAGGCCACTGATTAACCCGCACAATGAAGAACAGAAGCAATGAGCGTTCAGTGGCAGCTCCCCAATGGCACCTGAGAACGAAGCACGCTCCTGTTCGTAGAGGGCCCACAGGATCTTTACTGACATTTCTTCAGGTCCAATGTTGCCTCCCATCGGAGCCTCAGAATTTATTTTCTGCTGATTCCTTTAAACTGAGCTGCCCATGTTTTATTCCCTTCTAATCTGCATCTCCTGGTATCCTTCAACTCCACTGTGGTGTAAATAAATCTCAGTGGGACTTAGTCAGGTTGGAAATGTGAAGCAACTCCTAGGACTTCCAGCACTTTAGTTTTCATTTCCCCACTATCCCGATGTAAATATATGCAAGCCAACCCCCTCGTCCTGGGTGAGGTTAGCCTTGCCTATGAAGGGGTGACTGGAGTGGTGCCTTGTATTCAGAAAAGATGACAACCGGGCTAAGTGTTCAGGAAAAGGTCTAAGCCACAGGCAGGGTAACAGCAGCAATGTGTTCTTTAAGCATGCTGGTATCTTCATAGCAAAATTCACTCTCCTGCCCAAAAAGGTGCTTCTGCCTCATCCCAAGAAGACTGAGTGGGATGGCCAGGGAGGTGAAAGACAATTCAGCATGTTACCTTTGTAAGGACTGAAGGCAAACCACAGCCCTGTCACAATGGATGCACAGAGAGGGATGCTGTCACATCAAGCCCAGCCTTTCCATGTTTAAAATACTGGCGTAGGCCCCCAGTGCTGAATCTAGCATACAGAGCGCAAGGAAGGCCAGTGGTTATTTCTTGTGAGTGTCAGAACCAAAATGGAGGAGGGAACAACCCACCCCTGAACATAAGAAACAAATGAACAACAACAGCTCTATCTAATGACCCTACTAACAATCAGAGTGCAGTACTACGCACCCCAAAACAGGCCTTGCTACAGAGAGCCAAACACTCGGAAGGTTTTCCCCACATGTGCAAACAGGGCCCCCTGCAGCAGGGGCTTTTCAAATCAAGGAAATGCATGAAAGACAGAAATCACCTCCTGGAGGGCAGCAGAGGGTGAATGCAGCAGACGGGAAGACAAGATGATGATGATGTACAGAACAGTAACATGTCCTGACCCCAACCAAGATCAGAGCTCCGCTGCTCATAACGCACATACTGGGGGAGGGGAGGCCGTCTCTGTCCTCAAAAGCTTCACGTCTAAAAGGACAAGCCAGAAATAGCACCTGAGTCTTATTACAGAGGGAGAACTGAGACACAGAGAAGTTAAGGGCTGGATTTTCAAAGGTTTATAATAAAATAACAATAAAAGCTACAGTCAATCTCCCCAGCTGATATCTCATGCCTTCAGCAGGTGATCTGAAAGCACTTTATAAAAGAAGCCAGTATCATTATCTTTATTTTACCGATGGGGAAACTGAGGCACAGAACAAGTATATGACTTGCTCAAAGTCACTCAATAAGCCTGTAGCAAGGCTAGGAATAGACCACAAAGCATTGAGTCCAAATCCAGTGGCTTACCCCTTTAGGCACTTAAAGAGGTGGATATATAAGCACCTTGAAAATTAGGTGCCTAACCTCCTTGGATTCTTCTGAAAGTCCCAGGGGGTGACTATTTGCATCATTAGGTGCCTAAATCCCTTTGGAAATCTGGCCCCAACAACACAGACAGAAGTGGAAGCATGATCTCCTGAGTCCCCCACAGGCACCTCCATAAAAGCACCAAGTCTCATTAACTTGATACGATCATCTAGTCTGACCTCCTGCACAATGTAGGCTGCAGAACCTCACCCCTGCCCTCCTACAATAAACCTCTAACCTCAGGAGGCGAGAACCCTACAGAGTGGGAGGAGAGCTCCCATGGGCTTTAGGGGAGGATACAGAAACACGCTAGGCTCCAAGGGGGAGCGGCCAGGCCAGCGTGAGGCAGTTTACCTTAACCAATGCTCTCTCCACACAGCCTTAATGTTTCAAAGCCTTTTTCGGAGGGACATCCACGGGGAGTTAATGGACATCG
Source organism: Podocnemis expansa (assembly GCA_007922195.1). Taxonomy (NCBI): domain Eukaryota; kingdom Metazoa; phylum Chordata; order Testudines; family Podocnemididae; genus Podocnemis; species Podocnemis expansa. Next base: position 1,864,233 of record ML682020.1, on the reverse strand, counting down.
TGACTGGAAGAAAAGGACTGAGAGGAAGAGATTGATGCCCTACCTGCATCCCATTTCCTACTGAGGGGCAGCAAATAGCTCCTCAATTACCTGCATGCAATTGAATGAAGCCAACCATTGGTAATAGGCGTGTACGATTAGCTCCCCACTAGCCCATCTAACTGCTACTTGTCACTCAGCCTGGGCACTAGAGACATGTCTCATTCCCAAAGAAAAGAGCTTCAGCCATAGCAGAGATGATTTCTGGGCCTTCCCCAACTTAAGAACTCAGGCCACATCTGGAGGATGGGCCTTATGGCAGGGGGTTTTCTTCCCCACAATGGTACTTTATCTCAGGGGATGGGGAAATGTTAGCAGCAACAGGCACACTGGAGGAGGGTCTATAGCAGGGACACCATCCAATTCTGGCTGATTCAGCCAACTTCTTCTTTGCCCAAGTGTGTACAGCCACCCTTGCTAACACCCAAGCCTCTCTGCAACAGGCTTGCTCTGGTGCATGGTCAGCAGGGGCCGTGGCCCTATCTTCATCTACCTCTACCCACACAGTTTGGGTGCCCAAATCAATGTGAATTTCTCCACTGGGGCACTGACAAGTGGCCCCCACAGGGTTCACTGGGAACTTGGCTACAGGGAGGCTGCGCAGGGCCCTAAGGATTTATCACTGATACCTCCCACTTATAGCTGGAGAGCTAAGGTCCCAGGACTGGACTCCAGAGCAGAGTCAGCACGGCAAGAAGCAGAGGACAGACCAGCAGGAAGGGTCCACTTGAGCTGAATTCCCCAGAAACACCACCAGGAGGCAGCCTCCAGGTGGGCTGAATGCTGCAGCCACCTACAGGGCCCTTGAGAAAGACCCAGGATGGGGGGGGGGGGTGGTCACAGGTGCAGTTAACCTTGAAACTGTGGCCCCAAATACCATCCTAGAGAATAAATATTCAACAATGGATTTTTTCAGTCTGGCAGAGAAAGGTCTAACCTGATCCAACAGCTGGAAGTTGAAACTAGGTAAATTCAGACCGGAAAAAGGGAGTATATTTTTAACAGTGAGGGTAATTAACCATTGGAACAATTTAATTCTCCATCAAAGACCATTTTCGAATCAAGGCTGGATGTTCTAATAGCTCTGCTCTGGAAATCACAGTAGGGGTGAGCTCTCTGGCCTGCACTACAGAGGAGCAGACAAGATGATTGCAATGGTCCCGTCTGGTCTTGGGATATAGGAACCCACGGGTCTTGATAGGAAGGGGGTCCTTAGCTCTGTAATCCTGGCAGAGTGGGAATGCTAGGAACCCTGGCGTGGGATGTGCAGTGTTTTATCTCCCTAGGTGGGTGTTAATTAGCCAGCTACTAATCCACACACAGCCATTCACCCAAAATCACAGCAGAATCAGCTGCTTCTCTGCAAAGATTTACAGGAAGGGAGTTGTGTTGTGTGATGACTTCCTTACGTGTACAGTTTGCCAGCATGCAAGGAAATATTAGCATTAATAATTTAACCTCCGTGGCACTTATCAAAATCAATGAACAAAATGCATCTTGTACGGCAGGACCCGTGGGCCAGATCCCCACCTGGTGGAAATAAGTGTGGTGCTACTGCTGTTCTGCGTACCAGATTTTCATATCCATCCATACAAGGGGGCCTCCTTCTGTCACACCGCTGTTACCCAGAGGCAACCCCAGGATCCCTCTGATTTATGCTGGATTTTCAAGAGAGAAGGATCAGGTCACAGACTCTCTCAAGTGTCTGATCCTTGTCCTGCTTTCACTTAGATGACTCCAGAGTGATTCCACTGAAGTTAATGGAGTAGCACCAAGATATAACCAACAGAAACAAAGGGCAATCAGATCTCAGATATTCTCACCTCCTCCTGTCCCGCTGTTCACATGCAGGACTCTGTGGAACAGGTCCACAGCTGGTGTGAATAGCGCAGCTCTGTCCACAAGAAGGGATGATCTGGCACCCAGCAGGGAATGGGATGGAAGAGAATGTGCTGCTAGTCCAGGTCAAAGGTCTTTGCCTTGCTAAAGGACTCAGGCCCTGCCTATATTTACAGGAAAACTGGATTTAAATCCCAGGCGTCAGCAGGATTCCCAGTAAACCAGATTGTGGCAGGGTTTAAAGAGCCATTTAGGCCATTAAAAACAAAGTCACTGTTGGTTAGGAAATTGATCTTTAAAATGGCTCCAACCCAGCTTTGGCCCATCCACGCTAGCCCTGTTTCCCATACTAGAATTTGGGTCAGCTGGGAGATGTTCAGGTGTCTTTAAATGGCGATGGCCTTGGAGCATGGATCACCTGCAGGCCAGGCTGGGGCCATATGTTGCACCACAAGCAGATGCTGTAACAACACACACTGCTGGCTTCCACAGGCATCTGAGAACTGTCGAGCTCACAACACATGCTGGGTGCCTCATCCTCTCAGAGGAGCCACCTGGGGAGGGCCAGGACAGCTCGGCAAGGTGCTGAGCTGGCTATGGAGGGGTCAGAAGGTGACAACTCCCAACCGTGGCAATCCAGGGCCAAGGGAGCTGGTTTTTCCAGTGATGGAATATGATGTAGTCACTGAGGACACAGCCACAGGGAGGGGCCAGTCGCCTGCTCCCTTCTCACCTACCCCACCTTAGGAGGCCTTTCTTCAGTGAGTTCCTACAGAGGGACTTCTAGGTGGTGATGGAAAGGGTAGGCTTGGCACAGAGGTTCCCAATCCACCACCACTATTACATGAAATCAGGCAAGATCTGCATGAGGTTGGGGAGGCGCCCCGGGTGCGAAGCCCACGGAGATGCCCTGTCTATCTATGCTGAGTCGCGAAAGCTCTGAGAAAGGCAAGGCTTAAAATAACTCCTGGAGCCTTGAAAAGAATAATTGCAATATCACCACATCTATTGCTCCCTTAATGTTATTTTCTTAATAATGTCAGCTCTGCCACTCCTGTCATCTACGCAAGGTGGAGAGTCTTCAGAAAGGAGGAAGGGAGGCCTTGCCGGTGACACCTTTTTTCCCACACAGCAATACCTGAGGGTGGCGTTCCTATTGCATCATTCCTTGCTCTGACCAAACAGCGAGGCCTCCTGAGTTACAAACCTAGGAACTGAGGTTGTAGGAGAAAGATGATTTTACAGCGGAGCCAGAAAGTTCCAAAACTCCATGCATGCAGGACATCAAGGGGCAATGCGCTGGGATGGTGACACTTCAAAAACATGACAGAATCAGAGCCAGTCACCAGCTGATTAGACGCCAAGACCAGAAAATTGTCATTAGCTGCTTCTGAAAGCTGTCAGCTGCAAATAGACTATCAGTCCCTGAGGATTCCCTGTCTTCTTCGTGCTGGGGACTGCTGTTTCTCCTGCAGAGCTCTCTTCCTTTGTCTAGAAAGCTAGTTCTCAGCTGTGCATGGTTCAGGACCATGAGTCAGTGGTGAATCAGGGGCCCCAGAGCCCCTGGGGCTCCCCACTGGTAGCTCCCCCCACCCCCCCGCCAGCAGGGCCGACTAGGATGGAGTGGCTGGGCCTAGGGGCAGGGTGAAAACTGCAGAGTTTGACTTGTGGGTCAGCCCGCTCCGCTCTCCCGCTCAGTGCCAAGTTGCCAGCTAGGCAGAGGGGTCCCCACACTGTGGTGGGCCCCCGGACATGGGCCCTGTTGGCCCTTGCAGTAATCTGCCCCAGCCATTGGTGAGCAAGAGGGGCTGATCCAGAGGCCACTGAGTGAACAGAAGCGGGCGGATGGAACCAGATTCCCCCCATATCTCCCGTCCCCACACCCTCGGGACTCACCTGCCCCCTGCACTGCTGCACTGGGAGGAGTGATGGGGGTCCAGTAGAGGAGGAGGGGGATCAGCCCCTGAAGAAAGGACTGGAGAGAACATGGGCTGTAGGAGGCTAAGGCAGCAGGATGGGCTGTCACAGGCAGTAAGCCCAGCGGCCGCCCAGCCCGGCAGCCAGCTCTGCTCCTCAGGATCCTTTCCCTAGTGGCGTCAGCATCCTCCTTTCCGCGAGCACCACCTGCTCTTCCCGCCCTCCTGGCAGCCGATGGCGGTTACTGCAGTGGTTGGACTCTACGTGGGGTCCCGTTGGACTGGACTTTACAATCAGGAACCAGACATATGGCAGCCGTTTCTGTCGTGGAATGGCAGCTCCCATTGGCACGCTGCTTTCCATGACCTGATCTCTCCCCACCCACCGGCATAGGGAACATGGGATCTCACTGAGGCTTGGGGAATCACCGATTAGGCAGACCAAGCATGTCTGCATCTAACACCTGCATGAAGCTAGCCTCCAGTGCACAGCAGGAGCTTGGCCAGGCCCAGGACAGTAGACTCGGGATGGTGGAATCAGGGACGGAAGTGGCAGGGTAAAGAGAACGCACATGTTGGGAAGCCCCACAGTAACAGGGTCCTGGAGAGATAACCAGCTGATAGAGCAGCACGACAGGAGGGAAATGGCACCATTACCCAGTTTGGGGTTCACTCTATGCTAACTCATTGCCACAGGCTTTCCCAGTGACACTTCACAAGCAGGGGGGAGAGCACCTGAAGGTCTGAAGTGGGACAGGGATGGGGAGTCCTCATCGGCAGCCTTGACAGTCCTGCTCTGGCTCTCCTCTGAGACTATGGGGCTGAAATTTTCCCGAGCTTACTTCTTGGAGTTTCATCTCTTACCAGCCATTCTTCTCCCAACCCTCCTCCATCATAAGTCTGAGCTGCTGGAGGCAAAAAATAACCCTTCAGACAGGGTGCACTGACCTGCTCTTTACTCACCACCATCCAACTCCACCTAATCAATAGCCGAATTCAGAGATACCAGGAAGAAGACAATCTCTGCAGCCACCATCGACTCCTGGCTCTGTGTCCCCACCCATCTTCATCCCTGGATAGCCTGCCACAGTACCAAGGGTGAGTTCCTCTCTGTCACCTTGGCCCCTAAAAGGGCTAGAACAGCATAAATGGGCCCCGGGTCCAGCAGAGAAAGAAACTACTCTGGTGCAGGCAAAAAGGCCGACCATCACAGGGTGCCTTTTGTGGACCCCCTTGTGAGCTGTGATGTGGGCAGTTCATGGTGCTTTGAGGAGAGGGCAGCCGGACAGGCAGCCACTACGTAGACAGGCCCCCAGCATTGCTGAAGGCACCCAGGAGCCACTGCTCAGTCCCCTGGCAAGTATTGGGTGGCTGACACCTTCCTGCCTTCTTCTCCCACAGTCTCTCACCCCAAACACACACGTGCAAATCCGCAACTTACATTGGGACGTGGTTTCAGACAGATCTGTGTGAATTACCTGCTGACAGCTGGGAACCATGAACCATGATGGACACTCAGCCATACTCACACACCCCGTTCTGGTTTCAGCAAGTGCCTCTTAAGAGCCTATAAGCTCATGTGCGTCTGAAGAGGAGCACAGATCACAACCAGTAGGCTGTAGGGCACAATTTTCCCTTTACACATGAAAGAGAATATCCAACTGAACAGGGAGCCCAAATGTGGCTGTTGCACACTATCTGCCAACGTCAATAATGCTGACTTATTTCAAAGCATTTTGCTGGTGATGCGTTATTCTCCATCCCCCACCCATTAGTCTCCCTAGAGGAACTTGCTGGATTTGAAATCATTTTGAAAAACGGTTCTCTCTGTTTGCATTTCATTTCCTTTGTGTTACATTGTGCAAGGCACCAACACAAGGAGCCACATGCACCTGTGACATAGCCAGGGCAGATAAATTAAGCAGGCAACATGTTTTTGAGACTCCAAATCTTAGAACCAGCCCAGAAAATGTCCCGCAGAAGTGGTTTTTGTTTTTTTTTTTTGTTTGTTTTTTGGTTTTTTTTGGTTAAACACAGCTTATATTGAGGCTCCTCAATCCGTGTTCAGGTGTCTAAATTAGATCCCTGACCTTCAGGCCATGTCTACACTTAGGGCAGCACACTACGTATGTTACCTACAATGCTGCAATGAAAGGCAGGCTGCATCCACAACTGCCACTGCAGCACCCTGCTCCATGAGTCAGTGAGTGGCTCTGGCAAGAAGGAAAGATTCTGGCAAGGGAGGCAGTGGGGAAATGTCCTGTCAGCTCCTTTTCCCCCACCGACAGAGCCTTTTCCTGCCACAGGAGTCCTTCATTACAGCAGGACATTATGCTGCTAAAAAAAGTCAGCGTAGCTGGAGGAAGCACAGTTTGGGCATGTAGACAGCCACGGCACACTACGCCACTCATCTGAGCCATGCCTCCCCACATCACGCTGCTATTTACACCCACACCAGCTGGCTTGACATGGCGGATAAGTGTAGATACAGCCTCCAAAGTGCTGAACCCTCATCTACTTCAATGGGAGCTGCTGGAGGCTGTGGACTTTGCAGGGATAGGGACAGGACAAGCCATCAGCAACCAAGGGCATGAGCTGAGGAGAAACCAATAGCAGAGCAGTGATGGAAACACCTGTCTACAGTTCACTCTATATCACCATCTTTCTGATGTCACCAGAGGAGTCTTCCTAGCATCAATCAAACTTCTTCCATGCACTGGCAGAGAATGGCACTGCACACCTTCCAGAGAGTAATCAATGTTCACAGCCATGCTAGAAGGGCATAATGAGCAGGGAACCACAGGGATCAGTTCTGGGTCCAGTTCTGTTCAATATATTCATCAATGGTTTAATAGACGACACAGAGAGTACATTTTAAAGTTTGCCGATGATACCAAGCTGGGAGGGGTTGCCAGTGTTTTGGAGGATAGGACCACAATTCAAAATGATTTGAACAAACTAGTGAAATGGTCTGAGGTAAACAGAATGAAATTCAATAAAGACAAGTGTAAAATACTCCACTTATGAAAGAACAAGCCACTGCACATATACAGAACAGGCAATGACTGCCTAAGAAGGAGTGCTGTGGAAAGGGATCTGGGTGTCATAGTGGGCCAAAACCTAAATATAAGTCAACAGTGTAACAGTGTTGCAAAAAAATCAAACACCATTCTGAGATGTATTAATAAGAGTACTGTAAGAAAGACAGAAGAGTCATTTTTCCACTATACTGTGCCCTGATTAGGCCTCAAGTGGAGTATGATGTTCAGTTCTGTACACTTCATTTCAAGAAAGATGCAGACAAATTGGAGACAGTCCAAAAGAAGAGCAACAAAAATGATTAGCAGTGTGGAACGCTTGACTAATGAGGGAAGATTGAAAGAGCTGGGTTTGTTCAATCTGGAAAAGAGGAGACAGAGAGGACATAACAGTTTTCAAATACTTAAGATGCTGCCACAAGGAAGGAGGGAGAAAAATTGTTCTCCTTGACTGCTGATGATTGGACAAGTAGCAATGGACTTAAATTACAGCAAGGGAGGTTTAGGATGGATATTAGGAAGAAAATTCCTACCTGTCAGGGTGATTAACCACCTGAATAAGTTGCCTAGGCAGATTGTGGAATCTCCATCATTGAAGTGTTTAAGAGCAGGTTAAACAAGCACCTGTCAGGGATGGTTTAAGAGGGTATTTGGTCTTGCCATGAGTGCAGGGGATTGGACTTAATGACCTCTCATGGTCCCTTCTGGTTTCTATGATTACCCTGTAGTGTGGGGTGTGTGTCACTGGCTGGTGGTTTCTTTCTACATTGAAGTCTTTAAGCCATGATTTGGGGACTTCAGTGACTCAGTCACAGGTTAGGTGTCTACTGCAGGGGTGGGCAGGTGGTTTGGAGCCTGCATTGTGCAGATGGTCAGACTAGATGATCACATTGGTCCCTTCTGAGCTTAGGGTCTATGAATCCATGACCAACTAGAGTGAATTGTTTTTTCCCTCAGTGTAAAATATCAAGAAGTTTCACAAGTAGGAGACACCTGGACCTACATCTATTTCAAGGTTGTTTCTTCTCTTTGGCCCAATTAAGTTTCCTTTCTCCCAGGGGAGCAAGTCAACATGGCTGATCCACAGACCCTTTGTGATATTCCCCCAAGAGCCGTCCATTTAATCTGCAAGGCTTACTGATAGCCTCAGGTGATTATTAAAAATGACATTAGTTAACAGCCAATGAGTAATTAGGATTCCACTCCACAGTTACACCCAGTGCTACGGCATGGCCCAACACACAAATATCCAGGCAGGGAGATGCAGAATCCCCCAAAGGATGGTACTGAGTCCAAAGAACAAACAACGGCATTGTGTGGACCAACTCCTGCTATTAATCCAGTGCTGTGGCAGGAAGGAGTCACCAGTGCCTGGGCAAGGCTTAGAAAGTGGGATTCACCGCAAGACAGCCTTGTGTTTGTCCCCTTGGAAACCTTGTTTCCCAAGCCAAGGACAAAGCTGTGGCTCTGGGGGTGCCATGTCCCTGGACCATGGTGCATACGGGAGTGTGTTTGAACCGTGTGAATGTTCAACTTTTATCAGAATGATCTGACACATTCTAGTTGCACCCAGAGGCTCAGCACATAGAGAGGCCCTAACCCACATCCTCTGGGCAGACAAATGGCAGATACCCTTGGCAGCAGTATGATTGAGCATGGGCCCTGGACTATTCTCCCTTGTTTACAGAGGGGGAACTGAGGCACAGGGAGGTGAAGTGACTTGCCCAAAGGAGCCTGCTATGGAGCTGAGACTGGAGCACATCTCCTGAGTCGCGGCTCAGCACCAGCCCCACCAGCCTGTCCTTTCCTGTCTTGGACGTTTGGTATTTGCAGTAGGGAGGGACTGGTTAGAAAGCATCCCCCGTCACAGCCTGAGTGGAGGGGCATCCTGCCATGCTGGAACCCCCAGAGGCCCCTCGCTGCTCCCTGAAAAAGCAGCAATGTCAGTCTGACGGAAGGGCCACTGCAATGCCTTTACTAAGATAGGTTTGTTGACAAGTGAAATGAACCCCCCACCCTCAGCTCAACACCATAAAAACCAACCTGGCACACTTGACACCTCTGCTCTGGCCCTGTCTCAAGGCTGGCACCACAGGTCAGGACTGAGCCATGAGGAAATCCTGGATCAGACCCACAGGGAACTCCTGGAGGTGAAGGCTGAGATGCTTTGGTGGAGCTGGGACAGGGCTAAAGATCTGAGGAGCAGGGTGTATTGCAACTCAGGATCCAGGTGTACTAGCTGAGCCATTTGAGGGAAGCACCCGACACCTAACCCTACACAGCACTGCCGGGCTGCCATTGTCCTGAGGATGGTGACACAGAGTTACTTGAAGGAGAAAAATTAAAAAACAGCATTTACAAGGACTTCTGTTCTAATTGTCTTCTGTGTGCAGGGAAGGCGACTTGGCTTCCAAGGGGATTAGCTTAAAAACCAGATTCCCAAGTGAGAGCAGAGAGTCAATGGAGAATAAGGGTGGGGGAGAGGAAGAAGGGAGGGGAACAACAAGAAAAGGGAAGATTAGATACTAACGAGATGCCTGAGAAGGAAACAAGAAAAACTGAACTGAAGAAAAGAGGAAAAAACCAATGGTCTGAGCCAATGCAAACTGAATGAGAAAGGGGACTGTCGAGCATTTCACTCTATAATTAAAAGCCATTCTGGCTCCCCCACTGAGCAGAGACGGGCTTCTCTACTTCTGCATTGCTATTAGCCATGCTTGGGCAGCTGCCACGTACACCAGCCCACAGAAGAGGCTGTGCCACCAGCACAGGGCACCTTCTGGGACAAGATCCCACTGAGGTGCTGGCAAGAGGGGGAGATTGTGACTGGGGGAATACACAGCTGGCTCTCTGGTGACTGGGGTGGCAGCAAAGGTCTCCCATCTGCAAGCCGCCTACGGGACCAGTGCCTTGGCTCTCTGTCAGCTTCGCACACATTTCATGCAGTTCTGCCTGCTCCCCACAATGTCTGCAGCCTATCACAAGGCCAGACACCAAATGACTCTCATTTTTTAACATTGGCCTTTTTAAGGTTTCACATGAGAGCCTACCAGCAGGTGAACACACCAAGAGAGGCGCTGTCACGGATTGCTGGAAACTGGCAGCAAAGCATGCTAGCAAGCAAGAAGGGTCAGGAAAAACAAATGGACTCACCAGTGCTGGGCTCCCAGCCAGCAACACTTATGTACTAACACGAGCATCTGGAATGCACCAGCACAACAGTCCTGGTACCACCTCAAACTGGTGACCCCAAAAATCCTGAAATTTAGGTGGGATTCAGAGAATCACTCCAATGTTTAAATGTTTACCTGCAGCTTATCTAAAATTTTGACACCCGTCTTCCTCAAAGCATGCTATTTTTCTTCTCTCTCTGTGAAATTCCCACCATTGAAGGGTTTGGACTTTCAATCCAAAACTCCCAGGCCAGAAGATGACAACTGGCATGAAATGTCAGACTAGAGATGGAAAGCAGAGGTATTCCTGCAAAGTGCACACATTGCAAGTGTAAAAGGTATTAATTTTAGCACCCCAACAACCACCTTCAAAGAACAACCAAGGAACAAACATCCTCAGGGGAAGATCCAGGAGTCCAACTTTAAACACATGAGATACGGTGGAGGACAACCATCAACAGAACTAAAGGACACTGCTGAAGTCCACGGATAGCTGCAAAACTGCATCATAATATGAAAATGTCATTTGTTAGATTCATTTGCAAGAAGCTGGTCTGAGAGTTCTGTATAATTACACTCAAAAGGTATATTAAAAAGCACATTATTAAAGCCGGCAAAATACTCAAAAGTTAGCAAAATGTCTCAGAGTTAAGATTATAATAATGGGTAACTATAACTATTTCTCATACCACACTTTTCATCAGTGGATCTCAAAGCACTGCACAATCTTTGATGTATTTTTACTTACAACATCCCTGGAAGGTAGGGAAGCATTCTTACCCTTGGCTTATGGGACAGGGAACCAAGAAGGTAAGAGACTTCTCCCTGGTCACTCAAGGAAGTTCAGCATTGGCGACTTCACGGACTCTGTCACAGGTGAGGTGTCTATTACAGGAACCGATGGGTTTTGTTTTGTGATCTGCACTGTGCAGGAGGTTAGACTAAATGATCATATCGGTCCCTTCTGACCTTAGAGTCTACAAGTCTGGCTCAGCGCTGGGGCTGGAGCATGTACCAGGCTGATGGTACTTGGAGGAATTCAGTTGCTAAAAATCCAAGTGATCTTTCCAGAGCATAGGGAAATGGAGGACATTGGAAGGTTTGTGGCTTGGCCGAATGTCGGCAGATTTTCCTGGGAATGGCAAAAGGCAAGTCCCAGCCACACTGACCAGCCCCCTGCTAAATTTCAAGCCCCTGCTCCAAAGCATGGGGCTGCCAAAGGTTTGCTTGTTTGGGGTTTTTTAAATCATCCAAACTAACCCACATAAAGCTACATGTTTTTCCACACTCTCATCCTTGGGCCCTGCAGGCTTGGTTTAGATATCATCCTCCAGAAACCTGGAATCAAACATTTCAGCCTGTGCAGGTAGTTTGGAGAAGTTACTGCCAACACTGTGTCCTACAGCATCTGAGCCCTAAAGCACTGGTTCCCAACTTTTTCCAGGCTGGGGACCCCTTTTTTATTAAAAAAAACTCTCTGGCTCCCAGCTGCATTTTTAACCTAATGGTGCAGTCACGCAGTGGCCGCGCCCCCGTGGGGCACAGTGGGGCCCCCAGGGGCAGAATGCAGCCCCCACCACTCCAGGGGAGCCTCCGCCAGCGGGATCCAGCCCCCGCCGGCAGAATGTGGCCCCTGCCGCTCTGGGGGAGTCTCCCTGTCCCTGCCCCTCTCCCTCAATCTTCTCCGTTGGCTGGCCCCTTCTCCGCCCCCTTCCTGGTCCCCCCACCCCTCCTCTGGGCCCCTTCCCCCACTCCCCTTACCTGGCTGGAGCTGCTGCACCTGGCCACCCCCCAGGCTACTCTCCTGAGCATGGTCTAAGCATGCACAGGAGGCAGGAGATTAAAAAAACCTCCCTGCCAGCTGGAATCTGGGGTCTCCATAGGAACCCGAGACCCTGGCGGCGTCTGGCCCCAGCTCCCAGCCTGTCCGTGGACCCCCTAGAGCTACTCTGCGGCCCCCGCAGGGGCCAACGGACCACAGGTTGGGAACCACCGCCTAGAGCATTAGAGGGTCAACAGAGGTTCAAGTGACAGCTGCTCAATCTGGAGCTTACAGACAGTCTCCAGGAAGTGCTGCAGAAGAATGAGAAGGATGGCAGATGAACCTTATGCGGGGATCCCCCGTACCTAACCTCTATGAAAACAGCCTTAGGGAGAAATAGATCTGGCCACTCGCTGACAATCTGAGGTGAGGAAACAGGCCAGTCTAAAGATGCTGGAAGGGATAGGAGGTCACTCACTAGTTTGCCCAACCTCCAAGGAGACAATGCAATGTAACTGGGGCTCATCTTTGCTGTGGGAAGGGAGGAATCATGCAAGGAATTGGGAAAGATATGTCCGCCTCCTTTAAATGAGTGCATGGGCCTTAAGACAGAGCCTCACAAGCAGGCCCAGCTGAAGGGATGGCTGAAGACACAGGAGGTGGGTGGACACACCATCTTCTGCTGGCATTCTCATTAGATTTCGACCTAAGCCAAGGGCCACCATAACAACACTTGGACAATGTATGAACTGTTGGTCTGAATACAGATCTGAATTTTGCAACACAGCCCCATCTCCAAATTCATCTGATCAGCCTAGCTCATGCAAAGTGTGTCTGAGTCGGGAAGCGGAGGGAGGAAAGGTTTTGGGGGAGTACATCAAGGTGTATAAAACTCCACCTTGTTGTTTGACCTTTCCCTGCAGCCCAGCTGGGACATCTGCCAGGGTGAAGCAGGACGAGGTTACGCTCAGTCTGGCAAAGCTCTAAGAAGAGAAGTGCCTGGATTTGATTTCTCTACCCACATGTGACTGACTTGGGGTCCAGCCCCACACGTAAGCCCAAAATCCAACTCTTTTAGATCTTCCCTTCCCAGGTAGCATCAGGCTTTGCTGGCAATTAAGCCAGATCCCACCACAGGCATCAAACACATGGCCTGTGAGCCAGATACAGGCGATGAACCTCTTCAGTCCAGCCTGCGACTACACACTCTCTCCCTCAGAAACAGCCCACTTAAAGTACACTTAAGTCAAATCTGGCCCACCACAGCAAATAATCTGAAACCCTAGATGGTTGGCTGGTCCCTAGGGTCAGACACGTCTTCCTACGCAAGGATCCGTCACCTTGTCAGCCTGCCACCACAGCTAACACAACTGCCCCCCCCCCAGGCTACTTCTGTCCCTTCCCTTCTCCCAAAGCAGCGTAAACCAGAGCCAGGAATGAAAGTGCAAACTGGAGCTTTCACCTACCTAAAAAAGGAAAAAAGCTACTTGCAAACACTCGGCCAACCAGGGGCAGCCACCAACCAGTCCTAGCATGTGAACAGAACAGCAAGCCTAGTGGTTCCCTGCATCAGCCTACCTCAGCCCCTCCTCTCAGCACAAAAGATGTGAGTGACAGCAGGCTGTGCCCATTACAAGGCTAAGCAGGGTACCAGAATACTCTCCCCCAGCCAGGAGTCTTGTTTCGCTCTCACAGACTGGTGAACAGGCATGGGGAAGAGTCGAGGCTTTTGTGAGAATGCAACTTGCATTGTAAGTGACTAGGAACAGCTCTGGTGGCCAGCAACTGCCCAAAGAATTCCCGACCTAGGAAAAAAAACCAATATGGCATTAGCAGTTCCCACTCAACTTTAACTCCAGTGATTCTTGGGCACCTCACCTCAGAAAGGCTCACGCCTCTGCTGGGCCAGTCTCTTCATAGGTAAGCATGGAGAGGGAGCTTTGCTCCCCATCCTCACCTGCTCCAGTTTCCGAACAGGCAGAGAGGGTGCCCAACGCCCCTTCTCTCCTCGAGATCCAAAGACCCAAACCATGACTGAAAGCCACTCACAAGACAGGATGGAAAGAACCAACCTGTATTGCTTCGTCTCCCCTCGCCTACCACAGGTGGAGGGAGAAGATGAATCCTTGATGTTTCCTCGTGGTGGAAACCACATCAGACATTAATGAGCCACAGAACAATATTTCAGCCCCTACCTCACCTTAAACTTCAGAGAACTCTTGTAATATTGAGTATATTTGTTAGGCCCAGCTTTCAGAGTCATGTGAACCTCAGTTTTCTTTAAAATTAAACTCTCCGAAGATCACAAGCTTCTACCCTCATGGCTGTGGCAAAAAGCTTGAAAACATGAACACTAAAGGCTCAAAGTCCAGAATGCATGAACCTGACCCTGATTATTTTTAAAAGCCCATGTTTTTTAATCCAATTGTGTGATTATTGCAGGGGCCTGATATAAGTTTTTGACTCTTGGGGCTGGCAATACAGGACTGCTTTCTCCTGTGCCCAAGGCCAGCCTCAGGGGCAAGATCCATCACCATCAAATGGTTTTCCATGAAGCCACTTGTGCTTTGGAGCAGGCCCAGCTGTTGGCATTTCAAAAATTTTCAAGGTAAAGCTCTTCCATAAAGCAAGGGGACCGGGGAGTCTCCAGGCTTCCCTGATCACCTACCAGAAACTAATGTTCAGTTATTTTCCTTGTCTTGTTCTCTCATATCCAGATCAGCCAGTCCTATGAATATAACATAAGGGCTCAAAATAGCCAGCCCATTTCTTTGCTCCAAACCTACAGTAATACAGGCTGCCAGCCAAGGAAACACCATAAAATAAAGGTTCATAAAGAAATAAGAGTTCAACTCACTAACCTCAATGCTGTGAGTCTTTTCTTGCATTTTCCCTACTTTCATTGGTTTGTCCCCCCTTTTCTTTCATTCTGCATCAGTCCCTTCTCTCCAGTGTTTCTTTATTTGACCATTCTCTCACCCGCCTGCTGTTTTCTCTTCTCTTTTCATTCTCCCTTTCCCGCTCCCCTCATCTGTCACCATCCAGCCCTGGCTCTACCACATTGCAAGACCCACTTCTCCCTCACTCTTTTCCTGTCCCATTTTCTCCGAACTGCAGGGAAATTCTCTCCCAAAAGCTATGCTGAGAGGTGAGTGCTGGACACCTCTCCCCACAGATGCCTTCCCCAGAAAACAAACAAGGAGTCCTATGGCACTTTTAAAGACTAACAAATTTATTCCTCACATGAGTTTTCATGGGAGAAAATCCCACTTTGTCAGATGCCTTGAAGATGGGGACTTGTAAGTTCCCTTTGGCACTTCCCCAGGAAGTTCCACAAGGTGCTGTGCTTTTCTCTGTCCTCCTCATGCAGTGCTAGGGGAGAAGATGGGTTCCCAAAGGCACATAACTCACATATTCCACTCACTCCACCGAGTGATGCTGAAAGTCTCTGTCTCTATTAGGAGGCTCTGCACAGACATGACCCCAGTTGCCTAAATGATCACTTCATCCTGGCCCTCAACAGCTCCTCTCCTCAGAGCAATGGGGCTGCTTCTGGCCAGGGCAAAGCACCTCTGGACAGGGAGAGGGCCTCTTCATGGGAGTCTGGGGCAGGGTGGAAAGGTATCGGAAAATCAAACAGAACTTGGGGTTGCCTGCTATGCAGTGCGATCGACATGTCCCCTGCTAGCTCTCCCTCAAGCTGCCATCTGGTCAAGGAACTAAGGACAAGTCATTTTGTCAAACAACTGACAAAGAGGACCGGGCACTTAACCAAACGCCTGGTGTCACCGAACAAGCTCAACAACCAGAGCCCAGTCTATCATCTTTTTCTGCATAATATCAAATACAAGAGAATATCAACTGCCAACGCTGCAGGAGTTTTACATCACTGTGTATGTGCATGTACCAGCACCCAGGGTTCAAGGGAGAGCCACTCTTATGTTCCAGTGTCTGCAGAAGCATTTCCACCTACTGGTTGGGAGCCCGGAGTGGTTCCGTTCCATTGAACTTCACCCAACAGAGGAAGATCATCACCATATGGTTTGTCTCCCAAAGACGTTCTCAGATGTTTTCCCTCAGCACGGCAGCTCTTAGGGGACCAAGAGATTATGGGAGAACATTCCTCCTGTATTGCTGCTGGGTAGCCTATGACAGAGTTTGAAACAGAACCAAGCACACATCTTGGACTCCTCCCACCAATTTCTGCCTCTATGGACCTGGGTGTCACGAAGGTGTCTGCCCCCCGTCCACTGTTCCTTCTGCATGCAAGGTTATGTTGCTTTTCTTCCACAGAAGGAAAGCATGGATGCTTTGGACAGACATGCCCATATACGCAAAGTCCCACTAACTCTCTTGTAGCCATGTTCCAGCCCCACCTGTGTTCAGTAAAATGTGATATATGGCAGCTGGTGGGCATGAACCCACGTGAAGGGCAAACAATCAGCATAGCACTGGATATGCACAAGGGCTGTGATGTGCCAGGCTTCTAATCAGCACATAAGAAAGGGGTCAGCAACTCGAAAGATAAGAAGAGCCACTTTTAAAAATTCCTTCAGTAACCAAGTGTTTTGAGAGTTACAATGGGTGAAGCCTCCTGGTTTGGGGAACTGGGCAAAGGTGCCTGCTGCAGGGTCCCCTGGTGGTAGTGGGGGGCAGAACTAGGAGCAGACCCCCACAGGGTCCCCCAGTGGTGATGGGGGAGCCCAACATGGGCCACCTGCAAGGTCCTCTGGTGGCACGGGGGTGGGGGGGGGCACAAGGGGGAAGCCAAAAAGCCACATGCAGCTCCAGAACCAGAGGTTGCAGACCCCTGGCCTAAGAGTACACTTCCATGCCTGGCCTCATGTGCTGCCCAAATAAACACAAGTGAACAAAACAAACAGGTGCAGTCTCTGAGCTCACCCTGTGTCCCTGGATCTCACGGTCTCCCTTCCCATCAGTCCCAGCTAGGACGGGTAGCTGCACAGAGCAAGATCAGCAAACTCTGCTCCCTCTCGGGAACACTAGGTCCAGGGCTACCACCTGGGACCCTGACTCCCACAACAGACATACTGAGTTATTAAGCACCAGGTTAGGGGGAGCTGAGGCACAAGTCTGGACAGAACACAGCTCAGATTGGAAGTGGATTTTCATCAAGCAGAGATTTCTGACTTGTGATATAGACAGAAAGAGCAGGTGGGGGCTGGATTCTCCTTTCCACTGTGTTTTGCTGATCCTGCCTACATGCAGAAAAGTCCTAAATACCCCAGTGCTGGAGCTGCAAGGAGGGGAAATAAAAGGAGCTGCATTTTTGAGATTCAGCTTAGTCTCGGACATGTAAGAGATCCTAAAACCAAGATGCTGAGAGTTTTTCGGTATCATACAGAGAACTGGCTGGATTCTGATCCCCCATGTAATGCCATTGACAGCTGGGGAGTAGCTCCTGACTGGCAGTGGTGTCAGTGGATACAGAATCAAGCCCACTTGGTTTCTAGCTCCTCTGACAGCAGCATGTAGGGCTGACCTGAAAACTGGATGGGAATATTCCTATAAATAAGCATCGGTGGGAGGAAATTAAAGTGTGAAGCTCATCTCGGGGCAGGTTTAACAACCAGCTCAGTGCTCTGCATCTTACAGCCCATACTGGAAAACAAAGGGGTTGCACAGCACTGCAGACATAGCCAGCCTAAAAGGCTCTGATGCAAAAGTGCCAGGTGCTGAGGTGCCCCTGGAAGCACATCCTCGCTTTGGTGGACAAAGAGGGTGCACAGAACCGATCCTGTGAACAGAGGGCACTTGGATGGGCTACACGGATGGGGAAAGGGTAGCGACTTCTTTTATGAGAGACACATGAAGACACTTGCAACTGCAGCTGCCCCTTCTGGTCCCTTCCCCACCTAGTTGATTCTGTCACGTGCACTGAAGAGATGGCCCTAGGTTCAGCTGTATGTCTTGTTACAACCGAGCTCATATGGCCTTCAATCAATAACACTTCAATCAACCTATATTCACTGCCTGGGGGCATCTCCCTGCTCTGTGCGGGGATGTGCTGGACAGACAGTTTAATATGAAAACAGAAAGGGAGATTTTAACCCTTCTTGCATCTCTCAGGTGCACTGCCAAAGCACTCTTTGGAAAAACCTGCAGCTCACAATCAGATTCCAGACCTGCTTGCCCTAGTCAAGTTGGGCCTTACAAAGCAGAAACATGATCAATGGTGTGATTCAACTGCTTCAGATTCTCCAGGCTCTCCCCAGCTCACGTTTTAAACTTGCTGCTTAATTTGCAGGTGGGAGACTTATCTTGAGAAAGATAACAGTGATTTGTAAGGCAGGGGCGAATGAGTGTGGTAGTCACCCATGCGAGACCCTGTTGCTGCAGGTTTGAGATACTGTAGTTCCTGGTCCCCCAAGAGTCTGGCAAAGGCTCTTGGTAAGAAGGCGCCTGGTAAAGACAGTGACCAGGCAGGCTCATAACAAAAGGGTTGATAAAATCATGCAGCAAGTTCCTCTAAAAAGCTGCTCCCATTTGCAAATCTGCAGCAAATGTGGCTCTGAACAATAGCTCATACAGAAAACATTTACAAAAGAAAATAATGGGATTAAAGTTAAGCCTTGAAAGTGTTAATTCCAGATTTCATGCCACCTCCTTCGCTCCCTCCCTCTCTCACACACACACCTTTCTATATGGTGATAAAATACACTTCTCTCCTCACAGATGTATTTTACTGGAAGATGGTTAATAGCTCCAATTGACAATGCACTCAGATGACTCTCCCTTCCCTCCACCCCTCGATTTTCTTATGATGCAGTACTGGAGGAATCTCGACTGCCATAAAAATGGTAAAAAATGCAGCTGCTCACATACCAAGATGATGGACAGCTAGACAGACAGACAGCAATAAAATAATCCATGCTTGTGATACACAGACTACCTAGCTCAATGCAGCCAGGTGGGGGGGCGGGGAAGCTTCTCTGATGACCTTCTCTATACAGAGCAAAAGTAGCTTTTTAGGTAACACTCCTCAACCTCAAATCACAGGCTGCCTTTGTCTGAAAATTGGTCAGGAATGATTGACTGTAGCTTAATGAGTTTGTCTGAAATTTCACACTGGGGACAGAGAGGGGAAAAGAAGAAAGCCCATTGAAAAGTGGACTGATTTCAATTACAGCCAGGCTTTCACCAGCAGCTAAGGCTGGGTCATCAGGCTGTGATTCCTAGCCAGGGAGTAAAGATAGACGGGTTCTGCCATTAGAGGAAGACTAATGGAGGCTGCAAGGTAAGGGGCTCTCAAAGCGTGAGGGCTGAGTGAAGTTCATAGAAAGAACATTTCTTCAGGGATCTTGCTCCAGGATGATCCATCAGGAAAGGAAGTGGCCATAGTCAGCTCCTTTCCCTAGCCACTGACAAAGGTCTCACCACCTCACAGAGCTGCTAATTTGCAGTTTCACAGATTGATTAGAGGTGAATCCACAACTTCAGATGTTCCTGGGGGTTCCTCAGAAGAGTTCACTGTGGACTTCGCTCCGACCCATGTCACCAGGGAAAGGACCACTGGTTTTAGTGGGAGCAGAATTAGAGCAGGGCTGAAAATCCCCTATTGGTTTAGACACAGACAACAGCACAAGTCAGCCCTATAGAGGGACACCTTTGCTGCCCCCATGGCTATGCGCACGCCCCACAGGAAGGCAACTGAGCTGGAACAGGCCCATGAACAACAGCTGCAAAGGTCATTGTGGGTGAAGGGTCTTCTCTTCTTCCTGATCTGACCCAAACAGGATGAGCCAAGTAGGGTGGGGGTGGGAGAGGAGAGGAGAAAATTGATCATTAGCCAAGAATTCTTGTCCTAATAAAGAAAAATAAGAGCTTTGGTGCTGCACACTTGTGTGTGCAGCTAAATTCATTTGGTCTCTTCTCCCTGTGATGTTATATTTACCCGACACAATGAAAGATCATCTTGGTATGATTCCCGAGCTGCTTGGCCAGCCTCGTTCCCCCCAACTCCCACGCAAACCCAGAGTGCTGGATCTCACATGTTCCTGCCATGACATGTCATCTGCTCACTCAGAATGGTTCTGTTTATCCCCTCACTGTACATACAACCGATGCTGTTCCCTAGCTGTTGCAACATCTCCTTTGTAGGGCTGAAACTCCTGCATACCTGGCAGCCTGCATGCAGAGGGTAGAGAAGGGAAGCTACTCTGTGAGATGGCCCTTCAATAGGAAAGAAATGAGATTCACTGCTTTGCAGTTTCCTAAAGAGGGCACTCATTGCAGAAAAGGCAGCATGGAGCATCCTGCAACCTTTTGTTCCACCCCCTGGGCTTCAGGAAGCCAAGTTCCACCCCAGGAAGAGGGCAATGGAGTATGTTGCTTGTTGTCAAGAGATCTGGATTACACTACACAGCATCTTGAAGCAGACTCTGCTCTGTCCTTACACGCCACCTCACCTCAGCCCCTTCAGAAGGCCTGAGAAGCAAGCAGCCTGCACAGCTGGTTCATTTAAAAGATAATAATAATAATTAAACCAGGAGCTGCAACCCTTGTTTCGGGTCTCGTATACTGCTAGCTCCCTCCAGCCAGCACTGTCAAGTTGAACCACTAAGTCATAGGATCAATTACGCCACCCCAAAACACTCCGGCTGCTGCAACAAAATGCCTTTCATTCGAACAGCCAGGTGGCAGGTCAGACACGGGATGCTTCAGCATCCCTGACAGGAGGCTGTGAACGCAGGATCCTTTTGGAGCCTGGCCTTGCGCCCTGCTCCCCACGCCTGTGAGGGTCCTGGAGGCAGAGACGCGTGGGTGGAGGCTGCAGCAGCACAGGCCCTTGGCAAGCATCAGGGCGTGTCTCCAGAGCCCGTCTGCATGGGCACATCCAGCCTGTGCCAACCTGGCAATCGCACAGAGGCGCCCAGGCCAATCTCCAGCCGCCCGTCACTGGCCACCGAGGTGCCAGGAGCACCAGGGGCCACGAATGAGCCCCGTCACCCTGGCCAGTCTCCGTCTGCCCAAGGCCAGCGGGGTGGGTCCAGTGCCAGGGCAGCAGGCAGAGGGCAGGATCGTGGCCAGAGCAGGGGCTGGGCAGCGCTGCCCCCTCCCCTGCCCCAGGGCATCGCTCCCCGCCCGGGATCGGGATCGGGATCGGGGCCGGCGCGGGGGGACCCGGGGCCGCCGCACTCACCGCTCTGCTCCCCCAAAAAGACCAGCTTGAATTTGCGCAGCGGGTTGCCGAAGTCTCCCCCCGCCGACATGGTGCCGCTCTGCCCCCGGGCTGGCTCCGGCGCCCACACACGCCGGAGTGACTCCGGAGCGCCGGGGATGCGGGAGGCAGCGCAGCGCCGGATCGGCTCCGCCCAGCCCGGCTCGCTCCGGCCGGCGCCTGCGCCCTGCTCCGCCGGCTCCTGATGTCACGGAGCCCCCTGCACCCCCGGCACCCCCCGAGTGCCCCGGGAGGAGGAGCAGAGGCAGGGCAACCTGCTGGGCTTGGCATTACGGGGGGGCGCAGGACCATGGCCCCCAAGCAGAGCCCTAAGTAAAGAGCTGTGCACCCCTTGCAATAGCCCACATGTGGGGCAAGCGACAGGGGTGTCCCTGGCACCG